>CM070040.1:7287635-7300113 GCA_036250615.1 Ptychadena robeensis | reverse complement strand
GCTCCTCATATTACATGGTTTTGGTAGAAGAAAAGATGATTGTACAGAAATTGTATGGAATTATTGTAAGGTGTATGGGGGCCTTTAATGACTAGCCATAGAATAGTTCAATGCCTGCCCATTTTTACCTTAGTCACTAAGCACTATAAAGAAGCTGCTTTATGTCAGAAGTGATGTTTAAATTAGCAAATTAATCATATGTTTGTTAAATATAATTGTATAAATGCTAAATGTTTTTTGCATTTTTCTGTTTACATTGAATTGATATGAAATGATGAGTTTTCAGGTCTCAGCAGTGTTTGCGTGCAGTCCATATAGTGTGTATTTTTTCCCACTCCCAATATAGTTTTTTTAATATTTTAGTTCGCCTTTTACTATTTAAGGTTTTTCTTGCTTCCCTCAACAATCATTATACATCAATACCCAGTGGCTAAATGACATGAGCACCTGTCTGATTTAACTGTCCTGAGCCCAATAACTCTCAGGATTCATTTGGCTCGTTTGATGCTAATAACTTTCAGTCATTTCTCATCCAGCCCGGAACTGAACTGGTGACCTGTAGGTGAAAGAATCTGTTTTCTATGTGTATGTTTCCTGCACCTCTAAACCAGATTCCCACAGAGAGCACGGACCTTACTAAACTAGGGAAGAGGAAGTTCAACTCCTGTTCCTTTAGAGAATTGGTTAGGAGCTTGGGTAGTGACCGCATATACATCTTTTATTGTTCAGCTCTAATGTAACCTACAAAATTTGCATGCAAAAAAAAACCCATCACAGTTTGGCTGAAGCCCCTTCCCTGAACTTTTTGTGATTGGTTAAAGAGCTCTTTAGCTGCTCTGAGTCACATCCTTCGTGTGACTCACATTTACCACACTGCTCTTTTGCTGGGAAAGGCTTTGCATATAATAAAAGCTGACGTACATTAATATAACCTTGTATGTGCAAGACAATAGAACTTTAATGAGAAATGTATGTAGAAGCAGCTTGGGGGATCTTAAACCGATTTTCAAAATTTTGACTTAATTTGTGCAAAAACTACTTGTGTTAGAGACATACTTTTTTTTTGTAGTGTACCCCCAACCCTTGTGTACACCTGCAGCAGGTTTTGTGATGATACCATGTTCAGGGGCTTTGCAATTAGCTCGAAATCATCAAATTTTTTAAAAATTTTTTTACCATCTCTACATCCTAGTCGATGTTTAAAAATTTATGTTATATAAAAAATGTATAAAAACTTACATTTTATCAAATTGCTTTTCTTTACACTCGCTAGTGCTCTTGCACGGTCCAGATTTTTGTTTTTTAAGGTTGTAGGCCTGTAACTTCCCAAAATATGTCCATACAAGGGTCTAGCAGACATCCTGAATATAATAATGTTTATACTCTTCACTCTCACCTCCATCAGTCATGTGTGTCAAGACAAAACTGTTTCTTTTGTTCAAATATTTATGACCATGTTATTTTGTGTATAAATGTAAGTTTCAAAGACCAGAATTGTATAACCTGAAGAAGGGATCTGCGATATCCCGAAAGCTTGCTTCTCTAATGACTTCAGTTAGCCAATAAACGGTATCACTTGAACTCCAAACTTGCTATAATAATGTTTGAAACACACAATTATGTTATCACTGTATCCAGTACAATTCCCTTTGGCACCCTATCTCCTCTGGTGTGATAAACACAAGGAACAGGAAAAGAAATCACAAGGAACAGTCTCCTGCATAGAAAACTGTTTCTCGTGTTATTTACATTTGAAACTCCCACGATGTGACGGGTAGGGGCGCGGGGGGACATCGGCTTCAAGCAAGCTCAGAAGGGACAAGCCAGCTCAGAAGATCGGAGCCAGACGACTACATCTCTGAACACTTCGATATCAGTGCACAAAGTCTCACACATGGTGACATAGTGCCAACCTCACTTCCTGGCTGAATGATCACCAGCACCTTGCTTACCAAGATGTTCTTAAAAAAAACCTTAACCCCCAGAGACCCAAATATAGAAAACAAAACTTCTTATATGACTTTATTTTATAACTTCATGGCCAGATACACAGGCCTATTTACACATTCAACTATCCAATAGTGTTGCAGAACCGAACAATAGGACCTATTAGTAATGTACAATAGGTTTTAAAAAGAAGAATATGGGGGAGGGTTTATTTTGTAGCCTTAAATGTGATGTTGTGATGTTACAACCCTGGGTCTCTGGGCTTTAAGAAGACATACTGTGGTCTTAAATTCTACGCCCCCACTTATTGATGCTCGGATTGATCTCCTTTCTTTCCCCCTCTCTTTTGTATTGTTCTATTTTATTTATTCTTATATCTGTTCTGTTCTTCTTTTGGAAAATTTATTTAAATAAACAGTTATACAAAAAAAGAATTCTACCTTCCGCTGTCATCTTTGTTTTTTGAGGGACACTTCTGAAACCTTTTTTTTTTTTTGCCAGACTTCGTCTTAAGCTGGGAAACCTACACGTGCAATTGTTGGTTAAGGTAACAAAGTCACACAACAGTGAGGAGTATTGTCACTCCCTTAGGGGGGTTCCCCCATCAGGCGGATGTCTGAACACAGCATCTGCCGAGCAGGTAAAGTCGAAGTGCTCAGCCAGGATTCCCGACAAGCAATGCGCTAAGCGGGGATCCTGATGGGACACTTCGACTTTACCTGCTCGGTACAACCTATGCAATGTACTCCAGTACGTTCAGCCCTGCATTGGCAGAATGGCTCAGTGCTGTGAGAACACAGCATCCGATCAGCAGGTAAGTGAATGTACTCTATCAGGACCTCCTGCCAAGCAATACACTTAGCGGAGGGGGTCCCGACGCATGTGAAAACTCTCCTCTTAAGGTGCCCATACACAGGCAGATTTATCCTTGATACATGAGGATCAGTGGCACCCTTTGTGTGCCAGAAATAACTGGATGTGAAATGTGCACAGCGGTCGATCGGCTGAAGAATCCTTCAAGAACGTGCCAGTGTATGGCTACAGATGTTACAATTCCCAGGTCTCTCTATGCCCCTCAGAATTTAAAGTTCAGTGCCGCCGCACGACGTCTTAGAGCCTAGGTGCCCAACCTGTGGCTCGGGGGCAGCATGTGGCCCTTTGGGCTTTCTTCGGCGGTCCTCCTCAGTCCTCAGTTTTTGGCCTCATGCATAGGGCATAGGAACCCACTTGTCCGTCAATCCCCCTTCTGACAAGTCCTCATCCAGGATCTTCTTAGAGTGGGAAGAGGAGGATAGGCGATAAACGTATGTGGTGCCTGAGCAAGTTCCTCGCCTCCGCCACTTTTACTCTATTGTTGGCGGGGGATTAATCGACAGGTAAGTGCCCATGCTCCCGCTATTCCACCAATGAACGGGGGATGATTTAATAATATATCGGCACATAACCTGAGAACAGGGACACGTAACAATTTATATATGACGCATAAAATGTGCATTACCATACTACAATGTTACCTAATGCTTCAAGTATGATTTAAAACAAGTGTTATTTAAATATTAAAAATAACGTCTCCTAGCTCGGCCTGCCGTCATTGAATCATTTAAAATGTTTATACAAGTTAGTATAGATTGAAAGTGTTATGTGCGGCCCTTTAGTGATGCCGAGGGCCACACTTGTGGCCCTCCATATCAACTCAGTTGACCACCGCTGTCATAGAGGTTCACAGATCCAAACCAACACCTTTTACATAGCATCTAACCAATTGAGTCCCCAAATGGTAAAATATTGTGCTATTCATTTAACTAAAGCCTCAAGCTAGATTCTTAAAAATGTATTATATCCTTTATAAATGTAATTTTTTTGTTATTTTATTTTAATGAGAATTGTTTTCTTATATTGTGATCAGATATAAAAAATCTAAATAATCGGTTGATTTTATTTAAAAGTTTCACAGATCATTAGGCAGTAGTTAATATTCTAAACCTGAGCTTCTTTCTGCGAGACTGCGATATTATGCAACAAGAAGATGAGGTGGTGCTATCGGTGCTTTGTTCTGTTCTTCTATTTCACCGACGCAGAAAGGGAACCAATTAATTTTTTTGTACATCAAATGAACTGTAGATGCCGTAGCTAGACATCCAGTTGGATGTTAACTTTTTCTGGGAGTCAAAAATGTAAATGAGCGAGTTTTGCTAGTTGTACCCAAAAATCTCATTAGCGAGATGTATTTTTAACACTAACCAAATGAGGAATGCGCTCAATGTTTGAAAGACGAACAAAAAAAAAGAAGGAAAGATGTTCTTCAGTAAATGAATATATTGCAGTTATCAAAAGGAAAGGGGTTCAGGCTCGTTCTCCTTCATTGGCCACCATCGTACTTCTGATGTTGCTGGAACCCACATAGGAATACGGTTTTGCTATCTAACTTGTAGACATCTTTTGTATACTGGAGATGATATTTATGTAAATGTAATGAAAAAAAAAATCCACATGATATCCATGAAAGAATTTCTGAACTTGTTTTTCCACTCAGCTTTGTGTAGTTTTTTTGTAATGGTTAAAAATCAGAGAAGGACGAGAAAATGAGTGAGGGACAATCTTCCCATCAAAAATGACAAATCTGACATTGTATCTTGTAAACATGTTACAAGATAAGATATGACTGAATTGTACATGTATTTAAAAATTTTCTTAATCTACAAAATTAAAAGAATGAAAATGTAATTAATTGGTCCTTAAATGTTGGTGTTTGCATTAGTTTTCTTGTTTGCTTTTAATTTATCACACTTCATACCTAGTGCTCTAGCCCTTCACATAGATGGGTTATACTCAGGGCTGCACATAACTTTTTTAGTGAGCTCCTCAGATGGGTACCAGGAGATGGTGTTTGGTACTCACCCCATATGTAGGGTGGTCTTCCTAACTTTCCTCTGTGTCAGCCTCCTACATGGTAGATTCTGCTGCAGATGGACCTCCCTGTTCCTGATTGAGCCTCCAATTAGCTGTCTCCATTCACAGGTCACCAACTGGCTTTGGGTCAAATGTAACTCTCACAGTACAACACGTTTGAACCCCCAGATCTCATACCTCAGTAATACAACCCTGAAATTTTCTGCCTTAGTAACTAACCCCTGAGACTACCCATAGTCCAAATGTCAACATTCCATAGTCATATTCCACCTGTTACACTGTGCTTTTCTTTTGTCAGACTTTACCCTTACATATGCCTACTCTGACTTTCATCCTCAGATCTCTAAAGCTAGCCATACACGTGTCGGATTCCATGTCCGCTCGATCACCCATCCGATCGATTCCGGCGATCTCAGCGGGACTCGGAGCTCCGATCGAGCGGCCAATTAAGTGATCCGATCGCTGCATACCACCTTGTCCAGCTGATTCCGGGACGGATCCGTGTCCGATTGTCCACCTCACAAATGGCAACTCCCCCTGATCTGTGCAGAATCAATCTGATGGAACCAACATGTTGGTTCTCTGTCGGATCCGATTCTGAGCCCCGGAACGGACGGACCTGATCGATCGGACAAGGTGGGCTGCACGCGATTCCGGCACGATCGTTTGGCGTGCACGCGACCGGAATCGATCGGACCGGAATCAGACAGGAATCTGACCCGTGTATGGGGGCCTTAACACCCTTAGAAGCCCAATCTTTTTTTTGGATTAGTAATTTACATTCCCAATGTCACGCCCCTAACTGCAACCTTTCATAGTTATTCATGTCTCCCTGCAGTTATCCAAGTGACATAAATTGTATACATGTAACATTTAGCTGCGGCCGCTCAGACACGGAGCGCCTTCAGGTTGTTAGTAAGCATATGAGCTGTGTAACAATAATGCCGGTACGCAGAGCTAGGTTTTGGCCTCTGAGTACCAGAGTACCACTTATGTGCACCCCTGGGTATACTCATACTGGTGTTGAGTAGCAATGTAGCCGTCCTTCGACTGCAGTTCCAACAGGTGTAGCTGAACTAAACATAAGTGGCAAATATAACTTAATTCCTCTAAAGCTAGCCATACACGTGTCGGATTCCATGTCCAATCGATTCATCGTCCGATCGATTCCGGCGATTCTGCCGGGAATCGCAGGTGTGATCAATCGGCCAATTAAGAGTATCCATCGCTGCATACCACCTTGTCCAACGGATTCTGGGACGGATCCGTGTCCGATTGTCCACCTCACAAATGGCAACTCCCCCTGATCCGGACAGAATCGCATGAGAAAGACCAACATGTTGGTTCTCCGTCGGATCCGATTCTGAGCCCCTGATCAATCGGACGCGAACGATCGGACCAGGTGGGCTGCATGCGATTCCGGCACGATCGTTTGGCGTGCACGCGCCCGGAATCGATCGTGCCGGAATCCGGTGCGAATCCGACACGTGGATGGGGGCCTTTAAACATTTTAACTTCCCTGGTGTTACAAGAAGGTGACCAAAAAGTTTGTGTACCAAAATTTCTCACCCCTCCTTTTTGGGGGCTGCATGCTTTGACGTCACCCTACATCATGGAGGACAGAAAGTCAGGGATGCCGCATATGGATCGCAGGTGCTGAATAGAGGAGAGTAATTGTTTGTCTAACCTTATGTATTTTTATGCGTGATCAGTAGGTCCTGCCATGATCAGCAGATAATTGGAGGACACTATGTTGATACTATGATAGCAGAGGCAGAATGTATCATATGACACCTTGTATTTTGCTTTTTGTCAGTGTTACTTATTTCCTATTACTAATTACACCAAACACATATATACTGTGGTTCCTTTTTGTAAACTGCTATATCCCTGTTGTTTAGTTTGGGATATATAAATATAGCATTAGGAAAAAATAAGTTCTCCACCTCTTGCCTAGAAGATATTACAGGATGAGGGAAAAGCCTTTCTTAAGGTACCCATACACGTTGCGATTTTTCGGGAACCGATGCGATATTCGATTTCGATGCCAGATTTTTGCTTTAGTGCTATTTTTAAAAGTCGGTCGGATGCCCGATTTTTCGCCCGATTATTCGGCCGATTATTCGGCCGATTATTCAACCGATCGGCTGGTTGGATTGGGAATCTGTTAAGAGTGGCCGACCGTCCAAAAATTACAGGCATCCTCATTCGGGACCCGGCCGATTTTTCTAAAAATAGCATCAGTCGGACTACATTTGCATGTTAGGAATCCCGAACGATCGACCTACCCGACCGACCGGATCGGTCGGAAGGGCTAAAATCGCACGAAAAATTGCAACGTGTATGGGTACCTTAACCCTCTGAGCGTTTCATGGTTTTGAGGGTTTTTTCAAAACCATGCCACGGGCACAATGTGCTCCGCCGCGATTGCCAGCTCAGCTGAGGGATGTAAACATCTCCAGCGACGCCGGACTTCTGCTGACAGAAAGCGACGCCCCTCCAGTTTGACGGAGGTCTATGGCGCCGCCTACCCCCGCCCCCTTCGCGTCACCGGTGACTCGATCGGGGGCGGACCCGGAAGCATCGGCATACATGCCGATGCTCCCGACCGCCGTCAGAAGACGGCGAGACCTCGGGCGCTCCTCCAGCTAACTGGGGCTGAGTTTCATGATGCATGAAACTCAGCCCGAGTTAATTCGGGGAGAACGCTCAGAAGGTTAAGCAGAGAAAATTCCCTCTTACAAAGCTATCATTGGAACGTGTCTCTTTTGGAAGATATTTTGAATTAACCATCAGTTTGTCTGTGACAGCAATTGAACAATTGTAAAACAAATAGTTTGGCTAAACAAGTGCATTGCTGCTCCTGTTGTTGTAGCAGTATTCCCTTACATCGTTCTGTTATTAGTAAAATCTTTACTTGAATTGAATTTGTTAGTGGTTGAGCATTGCCCCAGGCAACAACAAGGCAGTTGCACTGTAAAAGTACAAATATATTTAATATATTGAAAAAATTATCTTACCATCAGTGTCAGGATGTAGCCAGTGACATAGTTTCAAGTGTAACATGACCTCAATCGAATTAAAAAGCTATTGAGTTTGATTTAGGTTGATCATTTCTAAATCTATTCCTGTTTGATCCACCAAAAGTGATGTCTAAATCATTTGAGCAGTAGAGAAACATGTAAATTTTAGTCGCGTATCTGACAGGTTTCCATTGATTTGTATCTGATCGTACTATGGAGCATGCGCACAGGCCTTTGGAAATTAATCAATAGATTTTGAATCCATCACAATGTGTACGGATAAGAAGGAATTACGGTAATTAACAAACAGTTGATTTAGAAAGATCCTTTTAAGGTAATCAAGCGGAAAATCTACTGTGTATAGCCACCTTTAGTGTCATATTTGGCTATAAGTTACAGTTCTTTACAATGCGTCACCTTACTAGGAGTTCAGGTTCACAAACAATCCCTAGAGCTTGAATGGTTCTCTGCATCTGGTGACCTCTTTAAGCCGGGCTCGAAAGTGGAGCCGTTCGAGGTTCCCTGCAGCGGCGTGATGACGTCATTGCGCTGCTGCCCGATTTTGGAGCAGCTGGAGGCACAGCACTGCTCTCTCTCCAGCTCAGCCGATGCTTTGCATGGAGACCCGCTGTCCCCATGCAAAGCAGCGGACATTGACTTTGATTTACGGTCATGTCCCATATGCCTGTTTTGAGCGGGATCAATTGGTCCAGCTCGAAAACAGGGATGGCCGCATATGATATGGGCCAGATAGGGGGCTGTGAGCATGCATGGTGCTGGAAGCGGCCATCAATCTAGCCCATATCTACATGTGTGTTCTCTGCTAGTTTTACGTACCCAAACATTCCTATGTCCTAAACATTGCCAGTCAGACACAATTTAATCTCTCCTTTCTATTGTTCAGTCTTAAGCAGGGAACAGACGGCTCGATATTGGAGCCGTCTGATGTTCCCTGCAGCAGCGTGATAATGTCATTGTGCTGCTGCCCGATATCGGAGGAGCTGGAGGCTCTCTCTCCAGCTCAGTCGATGCTTTGCATGGAGACCTGCGGTCCCCATACAAAGCAACGGACATCAACCATGATTTACAGTCATGTCCCATATCTGCGCCATATAGGTAGCTGTGAGTGTGCACGGCACTCGAATCGGCCATCGATCTACCCAATATCTACACGTGTGTTCTAAGCAGGGCTCGATATTCAAGCCTTCTGATGTACCCTGCAGCAGCGTGATGACGTTATCACGCAGCTGTCAGATATCGGAGGAGCCGGGGAGAGACAGTTCTGCTCAGCCAAGCTTTGCCTGGAGACCAGCGGTCTCTAGGAAAAGCATTGGACATCTGCCGTATTTAAGGTCATGTCCGATATGGCTGTTTTCGAGCGGGATCGATATGTCCCGCTTGAAAACAGAGATGGCCGCATATTATATGGGCCAGATAGATGACCGTGAGCGTGCACGGCCTTCGAAGCGGCCATCGATTTGGCACATATCGAAGTGTCTGTTCCCTGCTTTACCCATCTATCTCTCTCTCTCTGTCCTAAACATTACCAGTCAGACACAATCTTCTCTGTCTTTTCTATTGTTTCTTTAATCTTAAGTTCACTTTTGGAAGGATCCTCTTCTATTTCTATTCTAATTTTGAAAAGGGGGTTGAGGGGTAGGGGCCAAATGCCAAACGCATAGGCTCCTGACTACCTCGACTATGGGCTAGGGACTTGGGGGGACTTTAAAGGCACCGGTAATATATAAAGAAAATTATACGTATATTTAAATACATTTTATTAGGCGATATAGGTAGTTTGACAATATAGAGAACAACATATACATCATTGTTACATCCAATATTATCATAATTATTACTTTTCGAATATGTTGAACAAAATAAAAACAGTACAATTCATGGTATCCTGCACCCAGGTTTACAATGTATAAGGTAAATACGTGCATATTTGCATAATCGTATCTATATATTTCTATTCTAATCGTGTCTAGAACTGGTTTGTTTGCTAGCCTGTCTTTCAACCACTTATTTGTTGGACACAAACTACATTGCCTCTTTATAAACACAATACTATTCCATCTTAAAATTCATTTTTTTTCGTTCTCCTTTGTTTTCTTCGAATGTTTTCATGGTTGGAGATGGATAGTCATATTTAATATAAATTTAGTGCATTCAAATTATTTCACAGTTGCTTTTTATAAGATTGTTATTCTAGTCAATTTCTTAAAATAAGATACCTTTGGTTGTATGGTATAGTCTTTATTTAGTTTTCAAGCCTATTACATTTTCTTTATATTTTCACATATTTCACAAGAAAAAACGTTTCTTTTCCCTTGTGGAAGAGGTGACAGTCAGATTAGTGTTGTTACATCTCTTTACTCTCTGCTTTTCATTACTCGAGATCTGCAAATTTCTTCTTCTGCCCCTACTCTGCTGACATGGGAAGAATTCGCTCTGTTTAAATGAGCAACATAGCTTTGGTCAACATGCTGTTTGAAGCATATTCCCATCCCGTGAACTGGAAAATTAAATCAGGTTACAGCGTAGATTAACGTCCAGGCTTGCGGATAGAAGAGAAGGCTGCTAAACTCCATGAAATTAACCAACAAGATTATAGTGTTCAGGGTACATTTCAAAGCTTCATCCCATATTGTTCTCTGTAGTCCTTTTATCTGTAATCTTATTGAAACCAAAATGTTACATTTTACTATTAAAGGGGTTAGCGAAGATTAGCGTTAACAATTTTACAAGCTTGACTTGAGGGAAAATATTATTATTTATATAAATATGTTCTAGTTTTTTTTATCGTTATGCCCCTTTTTGGTTGAAGTCTATCCTTTTAAGAAAAAATTGTATAAAAACTGTATTTAGTTATACTTTGGATATTGTTGTCAGAGTTTAAAGACTTTTTTTTTTCAAAAAAAGATATCAAGTGTAATATTGTGGTCTGATCTAGGTGACACAGAGGTTCTGTGAGACAGATGGTGACCCCCTGTCTGGGTCTCCATTGGGCAGCTTTATTTTTAAATTTTTTTCCGGATTTTCATTGTCACAGGACCCAAAGGTAGATAGAATAAAGCCCATCATGTATCACCAAAGCAGGAATACGAGGACTCTGGATGACCAGAAAGCAAATCTACCGGTTTTATCAATAACTGTGCCTATAATGTCTGAAATAACCTTTTTCTACTATATTAAGAAAATGCACTATAAACAGCATGTGCACACTTTGCTGCCTTTGTAACTAAAAAATTTGAGAGATTGGGGCTGACCCAGCTTACCACAACCTTTTGAGCCAATTGATAACAATTTGTTGTCCGTTGCGATCAATGGGTGCACAATGATTTAGCTGAAAAGGTGTGACAGCAAATACAAGTTTCAGGTACATGTTATATCTTTTAAAGCCCCCCATACACCTTTAGATCACTCCATACAATTTCCTTTAGATCTATCAACAACTCTGTAGTGCCAGGTCCTCCCTGATAGTATACATAGTGATTGGAAGGTATATATCACTGCTATGTAGTGCTGGGTCCTCCCTGATAGAATACATAGTGATTGGAAGGTATATATTACTGCTATGTAGTGCTGGGTCCTCCCTAATAGAATACATAGTGATTGGAAGGTATATATCCCTGCTATGTAGTGCCGGGTCCTCCCTGATAGAATACATAATGATTGGAAGGTTTAGAAAGCTCCTCATAAACATGGATTGTACAGACATTGATTAAGATTGTTAGATTGTTAGATTGTAAGGTGTATGGGGGACTTAAGTCAGTTGACAAGCCTCCAAAAGCGCTCTAGCCTTTACACAGTTCCATTGCAGACATAAACTTTTCATGTGCTTTTGTCCCTGCTGCTGTTCCCAGTTCCTAGTCTACTGGAATAATTCTGATAAAAGAAAAGGTCTGTGTGGGGTACATCTTAACTTTTGTACAGTCATTTTGCATTACATGTTAAAATCCTGCCCATGTGTTTCAGACCATTGTCATACAGCAGGGTTGAGTTTCTATATAAAGGCACGGCATTCTTCCATTTTATAAGCAGTAAATGTGCTTTTGATTTTGGCTACCAACTCTGTGTACAAAAATGCAACGTCAAGCCTGGAAGAAACTTTGCTTCACAGTTCTCCTGTCATTTGTATGGCATTCTCCATTGCATTGGTGTGCAATTTGCATTCTGTTAAATATTTAAAATGTTGACAAATATATAAAATGTTCAGTTATTAGCACTTTTTGTTTTGTAACACAGTCTTTGTGTATTGTTAAGAAGCTTCTCTATGTTTGCTCCTTGTAGGAAAGGCATATGTTTTTACACCTCTATCTTGAAGTGCGATTATGCCTTTTCTAGATTTTAGGTGTGTATTACAGGATCTGACTTTTCTCAACATTTTCTAATATGGACATTAGAGGGTCCCGAAACAGAGGTTTTCCTATGGAGAGTTGTGACCTATGTACTTCCTGTAGTCTCCGCAGAGGCTTCCATTGTAAATGGTTAGAAGGAGGTGACTGCACTGGTCTCAACAATCCATAGACTAGCTTAAGCCCCCCATACACCTTCAGATCAATCCATACAATCTCCATTAGATCTACCAACAA
>CM070040.1:7254621-7274359 GCA_036250615.1 Ptychadena robeensis | reverse complement strand
GGTTATGAGCATGCAAAGTGGATTTGTTTCACATAATAATGAACAATTTACTCTTGGCTACGTCTCAAAGGGATAAAAGATAAATATTTCCATGTTCTAAGTATCAGCATGCAGATGTGTTTGTGTTGTTCAGGTGCTAGTCATATTTCAGTTATGTCTCGAAACTAGTTAAATCCCCATTTAACTAATGTAACCTTGTAACCAAGCTATAAACATTCACGTATTGATTTTCAACAGGCCAGAAATTACCCTTACTAACTTCTGTAGTTGCAGTCATGGAGCATTTCATTTTCAAAGTACATAGCATGTTTCCCCGAAGATAAGACAGTGTCTTATATAAAGTTTTGCTCCTAGATGACCTACGTCTTAGGCTTTGTTTCCATTGCGTTGGGACCCCTCCGCTAAGCGTACACGCTTAGCTGGAGGTCCCAACGTAACAGATAGACTTACCTGCTCGGCGGACGGGTCTGTCTTCATTTCGCTGAGCCGATCCGCCGGTGTCAGGCTGAACGTACTCGACTACGTTCAGCCTTTACACCGGCGGATGTGTAAACATACCATCCGCAGGCAGGCTGAGTCTGTGGGATACATCCCTGCTAAGTGTATACGCTTAGCGTAGGGGTCCCGGCGTACAATGGAAACAAGCCTTTATTTTCGGGAAATGTCTTATTTTTCCTTGAAGAAGAATATGGCACTGGGGTATCAGAGTGGGGGATCACTTAAAATGACACCGGGGGTATCAGAGGGGGGAATCAAAATGGCACAGGAGACTCAGAGGGGGTATTACCATTTTAGTAACCCCTTCTGATCCTCCTGTGTCATTTTGATTGCCCCCTCTGATCCCCCCTGTCCAGAGTTACAGTACCGTATCTTGGGATGGCATCTGGGATGCCTTATATTTCAGCATAAGGCAAAATGAGAGGGTGCCTTAATATCGGAGGATGCCTTATTTTCGTGGAAGATCTAGCTGAACCTATTCAAGTCCCTCCCTCAGCATCTCAGCTTATCTACTTAAAGTTGATCTATGGTCAAAATAAATTTGCTTCCACACTTCACATGACCCCAAAGCTTTGAGCTATGCTCTTGTGTTTCCTGTTTTTATTGGAGACAGGAGCGTAAGCAAAATGCGTGCAGCAAGGAGTTTAAATAGGTCTTTAAACGCACTGCATTAGTGAGACTGTTACATAGGTTTTCTATGGGGAAATCTGTGTGCTTGCCAATCGCATATCAAGTGTGTTGCCGAACGCAGACAGCAATGCATGCAGTGGGAAAGAGCCCTAATTACCAAACTTAGGGAAAGTAAACATAAGAGGGCTGAGAAACAAAACTGACTGATCAGCTTTTATTCATAAAGTTAAAAGCTTGCCGAGCAGGCTTTCAGCTTCTTTATTCCATAGAAAAGTTACTAAAAAATTAGTAAAGTTAGTGTAGCCACTTTTAGGAAGGATGTGTGTCACTGGTTATATTACCTTTTGAGACATATATAAAAATACATTTGTTTGTTTTGGGGTTTAAATTCATTTTAAAGTAGGAATGTTGAGATACTTCTGTGGTGAGTGAGCATGAAGAGCTGCTGAACTTTCTACTTAAAGCGGTTATAAAAAAAAAAGGACATACATGAAATTAGACACATTACTTACCTGTCAGCAGTTCAGATCCTGTAAAACTGCTACACAAAAACAAATAAAATTTACTAACCTTCTTCATGTTTTCACTGATGGTGGCAGCATGTTAATTAAGGGCAAGAGAAGCCACTTCCGGATCGATTCTTGTCCGGCCAGCTGACACCAACCCCCCTTCTCCCCCCTCACTCCTACACAGACAGAGACTCCTCTGCAAAAGAGCTCCATGTGGGGTAGAAGGGGGGTGGGCACTCAGCTGGATCCACCTAGCTGTGGCTGAGTGAAGAGAGGCTTCTCTCTCCCCTCTTCACAAAGTCTCACAGATGTGACGTTGGCATCACATCTGTGAGACTGAGACACAGGGGCTTATGGGAGACAATTCCCAGTAACCCCTGCAGCTTGTTACGTTTTGCCTGGAAGAGACGTAACACAGTGGGAGGAGCTGTCTCTAAAAAGACACCCCTCCTGCTGTCAGAAATAGTTATTTTATTTTAGTCTGGGAGCTCTGCAGTATTGGCTGAGCTGCAGAGCTGATTCTGCAGAGTGACCTAACAAGTGGTAGGTCAGCTTTAAGGGCTTCGGCTTTAACATTTAGGATATACATCTTCAATGTCCTTGCTCCTACAGTGTTACGTGATAGCTTTTTGAGGCCATGTGCCCACTTTTTATTCCCTGTGCTAGACATATGTCCAGTGGCACATGTGCCAGCGGGTTCTTGTACAAGTATCTGACTAGGTATTGCAAACAATTTATATGCAGTTATACTGTGGAGCATGTGCACTGATCTAAGTAAAGGAATCAATCGTCTTTAAATCAATCACACTGTGTGGTGTAACAATCAAATGATGTTAGACAGATGATCTATATTTAAATCGCACATGACGATCGAATCTCATATTGGTTGTACAAAAGTCGTCTTGTGTAAGGCTAGCTAATTCTGTTTTCCTCCGAAGAGCCCATTGGTTCATTAACTCACATCTTCATAACTTGATCGGATGCTCTAAATTGAAGGTGTAGTCAGGCCTAGACTCCAGGTCCGCTATTGGATCCGCTGGGTTCCGTTGCATTCCCATAGACCAGTGCTTCCCAAACTTTCCTTACAGGGTCCCTTTTTTAGATTTAGGAATATTTTCGAGCCCCCCCCCCCTCCCCATTAAAACACAGGTTCAGAATGAGGGCCTCTGCCCCCCCCCTCCCCATTTGGGAACCACTGCCATAGATGCAGATTGCTGCTTCGATTTCAATGCGATGGAGGCTCGGACCACCCCTGTTTAAGCCCCATTGCCGTCAATGGGCAGCTCATGCACTTACATTTCCTGCATTCAACACAGGGGTTTTATAAGATAGTGGAGCCCTAGCCTTACTGTGGATGTTGATATTTGTATTTATTTAACCTACCTGGCAGTACAAATTATTAGTTTTATGGTAAATGTAAACAGATTACAATGTTATCCTTGCCATGTCACACCCAAATCCCTCCCTGGATCATGAATGTCCCCAGCATCTAATGAAATATTGATGGTTAGCTCAGGGTTGCCACTTTTAAAAAGTGAAAATCAACCCGATGTCACAGTCTGGAATACCACTAGGGAGGTTAATGAACTGAGCACAACCTCAAAATATTAAGGCCATTGTTTATTGGGAGCAGTCCTCTTTAGTGACCACTGAAGTCCTCCCAAAAAATGAATGCAACCTGTGGAGCTTTATTCTCCTTGTAGTGTTTGGTGTTTGCTTGACTTTTATGGTTTCTTTTTTTTTTTTTATCAGGCGCACTTGTGGGGAATGTGTTATAACAATAACATAGTTTTTCCTCACTCATGGACGAAATTGTTCTTCTCTCAGATTGTTCCTTACATCCCATCTGTCTTTTGCTTTATAATGAGCTAGATAGAGCAATGGTTATCACACAAACTAAAATAAGATGTGGTTTAAAATTTTACCAGCTGCCTCATGTGTAGCTTATGAAATAGTGTGTTGTGTGTTCATGTATGTGTATGTGTATGTATGTATGTATGTATGTTTATATATATATATATATATATATATATATATATATATATATTGTACAGGATGCCAGGGATGGGTCCTGAATGGGGTATATGTATCACCCATTTTTGGTCTGTGTCCCCCTTTAGGTAACCCCTAGGGTGCTGGATGGACACAGTCCAGGATTGCAATGGCAGTCTGTGGACTGCAACTTTGTTAGATTGCTAACAGGGCCTGTACTGTGAATAGGCAGGATGGTTGGGCGGGCCTCCTATTCAACCCCCCCCCCCACCCCCAGCACCTGTGTGGGTGGGTGTTGGCCGCACACCAATGTTATAACTGGGTCAGCGGGAAGAAAAATGGACACTGTCTGGAGGACAGACAAGACAGGACTGCTTACCTCTCAATGAGAAGATAAACTGTAGTTTTGGGAGAAACCCTCTCCCCACGTAAGACGTATCTTTACTTTCTTGCCTTTGGCTAAAGACTGTTGTTTTGGCTGTAATCTGTTTTGGGCATAAATAAAGCCTTGTGGATTTAAAAGACCTTGTCTTGACCCCAGTGTGGTGACTGTGAACCCAGGACCCCCCAAGTTCACAATATATATATATATATATATATATACACAGACACACACTAACAGTCAAATGTTTTGAAACCCCAATTTTCACAGTTCTTTTGTCATGCAGTTCAATTGTAGTGAAAGCATAGAACATACATACAAACAATGGATGTTTCCCCAACGCCAATTTCCCTGCTTTTTAAGGATTTTGACGCATCCAATATAAATCAATGGACTAGTACACAAATGCGTTGAAGCCCTGCTTTGTCATTAATGCAACCCAATGGAGGTATGGAAACCCTGTGTACTTCATGTTACTTAAGCCATTGTAAGCACACACAACATTGAAAAGCAGTGATACATGGTTGTTACTTCTTTGGTGGTCAGTATAACGTTTTATGAATACTCACACTTGCCCATTTTCTCTCCACACCACGTGGAAACATACCCCAAAGCAGTGGTTCCCAAACTGGGGGGTGCGTAGGTACTTTAGGGGGGGGGGGCAGCTAGGGAGGGAGGAATATTCAATAAGCAAAAAATGGAGGAACTAGCTGAAGACAGTAAGTAGTGTGCATGTAATGTGTCCTTTGTGTCTCTGTGTGTTTGTCTCTATGTGTATGATTCAGGTCTCTGCATGGTTGTAGTGTTTGTATCTCTATGTGAATTATGTGTGTCTCTGCATCACTGGTGTGAAAAAGGGAGTTGTATTTAAAATAAAGTTTGAGAGCCACATTGCTGTGGTGCTTTTTTTTTGCTAGTAAACCCGCTTTTCTGCATTTGCCTGCTCTTGCCTCTTCTATACAAGCAGCACAGTACCGCAAACACAAAAGCGGGGCCGGGTGTAAAAGGTACAAGAAAGGTTCTATGGAAACCCTGTGTACCTCCCTGTGTAACCCCTGTTACTCAAGCCGCGCTGCATTGCAGTTCTGCAACAAAAAAGTTGCTAGTGTGAAATAGCCTTCAATCTGAACATGTGTAGTTTTGAAGGGGGCGCGGAGGCTGCATACTGTTTCTATTAAGAAACGGGGGGCCCTGCAGGGAAGGTTTGGGAACCACTGCCCTAAAGCACCTATCAGTTTTGTTGTTTCCCATTATTAGTTGTATTATGTAATATTCATCAATTATTATTATAATTTTTATAATATATGTTATTGCTCAGTTGTATTGGTTTGTTTAAATTGCATTATTTAAAAAAAGTTCTAGCCATTATTCACGATAGTAGTGAATATAAGCTTTCCGTGATGCGTATGTAAATGTATGTGTTTATCAATGCACCATTAACTTATAACAAGAACAATTGGAAAAAAGTGGTCTTAAGGGCTTGTGTCCACTGCTGTGCGTCCACAGCGTGGAAAAAGACGCAGAGAGGGCACTTCCCATTTGGATGAATGGGACAGTGTCCACTCTGCGTATTCGGAGCGTCACACCTGCGGTGCTGTGTTAAAGCTGCGGGCTTCCGCTTCTTAAAAGCAGAACAGCGCAGTGCCGCCAAAGACACATCCAATGAAGGTCGTGGAGACATGGTAAAACAGCACCCAAAGCTTATTGGTCGCAGATTTTCCGCGTCTTTCCCCTGCTGCATCAATTGGGCGCACTAAGCTGCCTGCAAGCAGTGGGGAATCCACCCGGCAAATGTGCCTACATGCAGGGAATCTGCATGCCCCCCATACATACACAGATTTCAGCGTCCGACAGACTAAAAATGATAAATTTATTTAAATCATACAAAATAATTTTTGATCGACCATGAAATTGATCTTTTAATCGGGCGATTATTTCTTCAATCGGAAGTGCTGTGTAAAGAGGGCATGGTCATTTGATGACAATAAAGTATTAGTATGCAAATGATCAAGAACGATCAAAATTGTTACGTTACAAAATAATATGTACTCAATTTGTACTTAACTGATCAAAATTTTCCGACATGTCCGATCATGTTTTGATTGATTTTTTTCCACAATTACGATCAAATTTAGTTGATCGGACCATGTGGGCATGCATCAATTTTCAGTCGACCGATCTAAAAATGTATTGTTTTTAATCGGTCGGCCGCTAATATCTGTGCATGGAAAAATTGGGAAGAGGAGGTTAGCTGAAACCCAACCGACCAGGGTTCAAACTGGTGTGGGGATCAAGTAACCTGGGACTTTTAAGGGCACATTAAGGAATAAAGTGAATAGGTAGATTTTCATTAAAAAACATTATTTTATTTGTTTGAAAAACATGATTAAAAGGTATGGTTGACATTACATAATAAAGTCAGTCCAAAAAATATTTGTACATAGTAGGTCAAAGTCAGTTGTCTGGGTCAAGTATGTCATGAACAGTAAAAAATATATTTTTTACTATATATATTTTTTACTGATCATGACATACTGTATTTTTTACTGTTCATGACATACTTGACCCTGACAACTGACTGACCTACTATGTACAAATATTTTTTGGACTGACTTTATTATGTAATGTCAACCATACCTTTTAATCATGTTTTTCAAACAAATAAAATTATGTTTTTTAATGAAAATCTACCTATTCACTTTATTCCTTAATGTGCCCTTAAAAGTCCCGGGTTACTTGATCCCCGCACTAGTTTGAACCCTGGTCGGTTGGGTTTCAGCTAACCTCCTCTTCCCAATTTTTTCTATTTAACAGATGGGACGTGGCACTATACCCACAGGTATAACAAACATAGGGCCTCTCACACTATATTCCTCCTCTAATATCTGTGCATGTATGGGGGCCATAAGACAGATTCAAATATGGGATAACACTATAAATTAGAATAAGCACAGCTGATTACCATATATGGTAAAGTATATATTTATCAACATATACATTCAGGTTAGATGACCCTCTCTATGTTTTATATAACAATAAATAGAATATTGTTAAAACAACATTTGGTTTATTGTTGCTAATGGCTTCCGGCACCTAGATGCTGAAGCCCAGTTAATGCCTGGCCTGTCTGTTAGTGTTGTTTGCCTACTGGGGTAGGGGGTGCCCTGAGACCAAAGAGAGAAAAAAAAGACAGTATATAAAAGGATGGAAAGGAAAGTTTGAATGCTTGTGTTTCTGGCCACTGTCGCTGGGTCTATGTTCCGTGGCTGGTCGCTGTTTTATTCCATGCATCCTTTTGTACCTTACAGTAAAAGAATCTGTCACAAATTATTGTGACTCAGAGCTTGAGAAAAAGAGAGTGGGAGAGAGAGCGCACAGATTGACATCTGCGACTAGATAATAATGGGCAGCCGTTCCTGCTCCCCTCCAGCCACAAAGCCAGCGTCGCTTTCCTGAAGGAACAAGGAGTAAGAAGAAAGGCGAGTGATGAAAGAGAGATACAAATCCACCGAGCCTCAGACGTGTTACTGTTGGGCCAGTTGTCTGCTTGCTACCATAATCCATTTTGATCTTTCTTGTCTTAATTGTCTGATGAAGACAAACAGCCAGTGCAACTTCGTCAGCTTAATTTTGTCCTTTAAAAAACAAAAAAAAAACAATAATAATGATTTTATATATATATATATATATATATATATATATATATATATATATATATATATATATATATATATAATCTTAATCAGCGCCCTTTTTCGGTAGCCAGGCAAAGCATCTATTAAAATCCATGTTCCTCATTATTTCAGCCCTCTTAGCATCTTTCATAAAATATGTAATCTGAAATGTAAATAAGGGATTTGATGTAAAAGGAACATGGTAATGAGGAGGTAGCTGGCCTGTGGTCGGGTCTTGATTGGAATTGCTAACACATTCAACTATTGTTTGTCAGTCTTTACTAATTTTATCTTTGACATTGTTTTAGCACTTCAGGATAGGGACTGGCCTTTTGGTAATTTACGTACTCAAGTAAAAACAGCAAATCTTGGAAGTCATCTGTGATTCACTCAGAGAGTAATTTTTTTTTTTTTTTTAAATATAAAATTTTTATTGAAAAAAGTTTTTACAACGGTTCATAGAAAAATCAACACAATACAACAGTAAAGCAGCAAAAACAGAAACACGGCAAACATTCAGGCACAGGGGAGCTGCAGGGGCCTTCACCAAGAGTTATTTTTTTATATGTATTTGTGCTGTTTTATGAAACATGTAATATCTGATTCTTGAAGAGCATTGTTATCCAAACTTAAAATAAGTGTTGATTTGATTTTAATTGAATTGATTAAAAACACTATTCAAATCATGATTTAAATCACTAGTCAGGCTTGATTTAAATCATAGTTTTCTACATAAAGACTCATTCTTGCCGGTATAACTTTAATATGCAAGTAGATGAAGATTTTTTGAAAAACAACTTCATATTAGTTTTTTTTATCCCCAGTTTAGGTTAACCATATTTGGAAAATTTTTCTGTTGTACTCAGGAAGGAGAAAAACAATCATTACCTTAATAATAATTTAAATAGATTTATGCAACTGCCCCTCCCTCCTCACACTTAGTTCCACTTTCTTGTTGTGCAGATCTATTCCACTCCAAACAATCAGAAAAATATTGTTTCCATTCTATTCACTGAACTTCTTGAAACTTAGCACTGAAGGGGTTGATTCTGTATTGATGGGTTTGTAGAACAATAGGATTAAGGTTTTTTTCTCAACTCTGTTCATGTTATAACATTTTTGCTGTGAAGAAGAGGCATGTGATCTCTGCTGAGTCAAATTCAGTTTTGAGAACTGCAAAAGTTAGCCAAGCATATGTGATAATATCTTATAGGCAGAGAAACTGCCCAATAATCTTACAAAAGGAAGAGCATGACATTGTGAATGTATTCATGGAATTTATATACCCCCAAAATTTAACATATACAGCCTTATTCTACATAATGAAAAACTTATCTTTATTCCATGGTGGAATAACCTTTTAGATGGTAATATATTTTCCCCAAAAAGCATTTTATTAAAAAAAAAAAAAAACAATTTAAATAAAAAAAAAACAATTTAAAGAAATAATTTTGGATAATTTTTATCCACCATTTTTTATGTGTCGAATTCAATTCCATTTATCCTTAAAATATTATTATTTTAATATTTAAACAAACATTTTAGTACCACTTATTTCCCTCAACTTTTGTTTTCAGATTACAGAAGCAGTTAGCCCAACTTCAGTTGCACATACTCCGTTGTGGTACAGTACAATATTGTGGCTCTTTAGGACCCTTTCACACTATGTACGCTGCTGCTGCAGTTTTTGCTGATAACACTACTGTGTCAGCTAACCACCACCCTCACCAGTTTCGTCTCAGTGATGTAGATAGAGTAGTCTACCTCAACTCTGGAATTGGGATATTTAAGCAGTATGTAGAAATATTAAGACAACAAAGTATGTAACTTGTCCTTATTTTACACTTGTCTTTTACTTTGTCATACAAAGAGAAATGACCATGAAGGTTATGGTGAGAAGGGATGAAATGAATCAAAAAGCCCTCAACTCGAGCAGTGCGTAGCACAATCAAGCCTTCTTAAAACCGAAGGTATTTATACAGCCCAATCCAGCACAAATCCCAAACGTTTAGGTAGAAACCCTCGTTTTAGGACATTGGGCGGAGCCATGCAGTTTGGAATAAATGGCTCTATATACCATAAAGGCTATATTTGCTGGATGTGGATGTGCATTTGGCTGATGGGGCGAAAAGGAAAAATTTGCATGGCTCTGCCCATTGTCCTAAAACGAGGGTTTATACCTTAACTTTTGGGATTTGTGCTGGATCGGGCAGTGTATATACTTTCTGTTTTAAGAAGGCTTGATTGTGCTAATTTATGTCATAGAAATACAAGTGTACTTGAAGTAAGTGTAAAAGAAACAACCTATACAAAGATGTAGGGTAAACCCGTACCTTAACAAGTAAGTACCAATATGTGAATGGCTCAGAATTAAGGGTAACCATCAGAATACTTAGAGAAGAAAAGAATAGGTCAGGAGACCCAGAAGGAGAGATCAGAAAAAAGAAAGCAGGAATTAGCAAGCTGGATCAGTCCACCATCAGTGTCCCAAGGGCACGTACTCATTCCACCTAGACCAGATGCTCTCAAATGGGGGTTAAGAATTGTTACGTCTAGCCGTGAGTTGTTCCATAAGTCTAACGTCAAGGATTCTAGTGAGGAGTGAGGGGAGTGTGGCTGTTTCCACTCAGACAGCTAGCGGCCGTGAGAACATGGGACATCAATTTACAGCTCATCCCTGGTAGGTTCCTTACAGGAATGCCCAGGAAGTGGGTAAAGAGGTAAAAAGTAATGTCCCTATCCATGAGGCCAACTAATAGTGTATTTACACTGTGCCAAAGGGGAGCAAACGCAGGCAAAATATATTTTCCAAAGTGCCCTGTGAGGACAGCACCACCAACAGGAGTTTGGAACATGTGGTAACTTATGGTGTTGACAGCCTACAAAGTAGTACCAGAAATAAATTCTAGAACTTTTCTTTGTTCAAGGTGCAGAGCGATGTTTTCTGAGCCAAGCCTCAGACCGCCTGCCATACCTGTAGAGGTAGTTCCCAGTCCAGGGAACACATTTTTATTGATTTACTTATTTTCTAGATTCATAGGCCCAGGAGGTTGTAACCTAAACCAGTGCTCCAAAACAATGTAATTGTGGAAAGTTATTTATATGGGTAAGCTCTATACAAAACGGATAAACAGTCTTTAAAATTTTTAATTGCACGTTTGTACTGCAGAAGACTTGGTATCAATCACCACTTGGTCATTACTAAAAGTAAAGCAAATGAAAAGACAAATACCTAATGAAAGTGCACCTAAACCCTCTCTGGCCTACCCCTTTTATTGGGGCAAACTTAAAAAAATAAGATAAATACCTTAAAAAAGTAAGTACCGAGATGAGAAAATCACTCAACCTCGATGTTGGCACCCTGGGTCACCGTGTCTAAACATGGAAGACCCTTGTAATGAGGGATTTTAATGGCATACAGTGCATTAGGGTAAGGTTTATTTAAAAAAAACATGAATAATCATGAAGGATGTATAAATACATGTGAAATAAATGTAATTAGATATAGTTTAAATACAATGTTGTATCCATGGGTCAGTAGGGGTAAGTAGGAACATAATGAATGGTACCTTCTAATTAGTCTGAACGGAACATGCCAAGAAGGAGACCCCCGTGTCTCCAAGCGGTGAGACAGCCGGAGCCAGGAGCGGGCACCAAGGAGAACACGGGAAGGACGGGACCAAACCGGAGTGAGTCTTACCCGGGGAACGGGGAGCCTGACCCCATCCCAGGCTACCAGTTAGAGCCAGCCAGCGGATCAAGGGATAAGTATATGGTAGGTATAAGTTGGAAATTCCAATCTGAAGTGTAGATCTTGGGAAAAAGACACAGAGTATGTAAAGACAATAAGGTGATGATCAGAAGTCAAGTCATCTTAGTGTCTTTACATACTCTGTGTCTTTTTCCCAAGATCGGATCAGATTGGAATTTCCAACTTATACCTACCATATACTTATCCCTGGATCCGCTGGCTGGCTCTAACCGGTAGCCTGGGATGGGGTCAGGCTCCCCGTTCCCCGTGTAAGACTCACTCCGGCTCAGTCCCGTCCTTTCCGTCTTCTCCTTGGCGCCCGCTCCTGGCTCCGGCTGTCTTACCCCTTGGAGACACGGGGGTCTCCTTCTGGGCATGTTCCGTTCAGACTAATTCCGTTCAGACTAATTCGTAGGTACCATTCATTATGTTCCTACTTAATCCTACTGACCCATGGATACAACAGTGTATTTAAACTATATCTAATTACATTTATTTCACATGTATTTATCAGGGCTGTGGAGTCGGTTGATAAATTTCCTGACTCCGACTCCTCAGTTTCTGATTCTTCCGTCTCCGACTCCTCAACTCCGACTGAATGGAAATCAATGTGCACCACATGGGCACATCGATTCCTGTTCAATGGGGACCCCCAGCTTGCAGTGTGTGATTTACAACACGCCACAAGCTTGGGAAAAGCTGCCTGTCTCATACAGCTGCCTCACTCACACAGCTTCCGAGTGAGGAGTGCAGGCTCCGCCCCTTCACACTGACAGCCGACGGCTGTGGAGGAGGCAGGAGCCGCAGCTGTTTCAATACTTTCCATGAAGACTCATGTCTTCATGCAAAGTATTGGAGATTGTACTCAAATCTTTTTACACATCTACCCACGTGTGCCAAGCTTTAGTGTTATGATCTTCTGCTGAAGATAGGGCAGTGGAAGGCTCCAAGAAAAGGCAGGGCGAAGGGGCACTTTAAACATGACTCATGATTTCTCTTGAATCCCATAGTCATGTGTGAAGTTAAAGCTAACAACAATTGAAGCTGAAAAAGTATTTGTCGCCTCAGCTGAATGACAGCGGTTTTTCACATGTGTTACAGCTTGAGTCTTGAACTATTGGCGATCCATTCCCTTCACTTACACAAGCGTCTCTAGTCCGGCAAAAAGCATTTACTTCAATATCGGCGAGAGTTAAGGCTGCCATACACGCACCGAGCGGCGGCCTATTTTGCCGCCGACCGATGGACGTGTGCGATTGCCGATCGGGGGTGCCCACATGGGGTGACAGATCACTGTCGCCCCACAGCTCAGCCGGCCAGAGAACGCACATGTCCGATAATCTCTGGCCAATGCTGTTAGTCTCAATGAAGAGCGGCGTCTTGCTGTCCGCTCTGGAGAGCAGTTTGATGATGTCATCACTCTAGAGCTCATCTGAGCTGGTCTGTCGGCCCCACTCGGTAGGTGTTTGGGGGCCTTTAGGCTAGGGTCACAGTGGGCGCTGTAATGTTAAGCACTGCATGCATTTATTCTTATAGCAGAGAAGTCGTTCATTATGACAACTTTAAAAAATAAAATAAAAAATTCATTCCCATTTTAATTTAGTAGAAGCCAGAGTCGGTCCATTTTTTGCCGACTCCGACTCCAGGTACCCAAAATGTCTCAGATTTCGACTCCACAGCCCTGGTATTTATATGTCCTTCATGATTATTTATGTTTTTGTTTTACTCTATCTAACGTTCTTCTCCATGCTTACAGATATATATTGTCCATTTCTGTTTCTCCTGATGAAGCGGTATGAACCGCAAAACGCGTCGAGATTACGACATTGATTTCTGTCTGGGCACAGTCCCCAACTAATGCTAGGCATACACATGCCGATAAGTGGCCGATTTTTAATCTGACCGATGGGCGTGCGCGCTCACGCCGTCGGTCAGGTTAAAAATCGGCCGCTAATCGGCATGTGCCCACATGGGGCGACAGATCCCTGTCGCCCCACAGCTCGGCCGGCCAGAGAACGGACATGTCCAATCTTCTCTGGCCGATGCAAGCCGATGCCATAAGCTGCAATGAAGACGGTGTCTTCATGCAGCTTGTGGCCGGCACACAAAGGGTGCCCGGCCGATAGAAGGGGCCCCATAATGCAATGGGATGCTAACGTGATGACGTCATCACGTTAGCATCTCGGCATACATCGGAGCAGGTCGGTCTGACCTGCTCGGTGTGTGTATGCCGAGCATAAATGTAATGTATGCCCGTTGAGGGTGAACTGATTTCTGTATAATTTGTATTTAATCTACTTCTTTGTAAATAAACCTTACCTTAATGCACTGTATGCAGTTAAAGTCCCTCAATACAAGGGTCTTCTGTGTTTAGACAAGGTGACCCAGGGTGCAAATATTGAGCTTGAGTGATTTTCTTATCTCGGTACTTACTTTTTTCTTGTATTCTTTAAAGTGGGGATGTTGGCATTTCACAATATGGATGTCCCTTCATAAGATAAATACCTTACTTGTAAGAAAATGTTTGTATATTTCCCCCGTCTCTCCTCCTCTTTTCCATTCCTTTCGGTCAACCCCCCTTGGCACATCTGCCTGCTTGTTCTTGATCTTCAGCTCTTCACCTGCAGTCTCCTTCAGCATGCAGGACACCAAAACAACGTTAGCATATGTGTTTTGTACATTCTCAGTTTAAATGAACATGATGTCGATAACAAGGTTAAAAATATCACTGCGTTGTGACTTCTTGGCATATTAGAGCACAAATCTTTTTATTTTTATAAAACACCTATTTTATTTTTGAATTTGGAAATGATCCAGATAATGGAAAGTCAGCTCTAATCAAATTCTCTCATCAGCCTTTGAGTGGGGGGTCGCTTCAGGTCTATTTGGTGTGCAGAAAAAGAGTGCTTTCCTTGCAGAGTTTCGTCTTCTCACCTATTAGAAGCAGCTGATAATTTGTATTATAAATCTAGCTGACTATTTATAGAATAGGTATTGCACGGTACATCAAATTTAGCGATGTGATCTGTTTAATCTCAATACGCATGTTTTTTTCTTAACTAGAGATAAAGAGAATTTGTCTAGTGGGTTTCTCATTGGGAAACAAGATAAAACCGCAAGACATTCATAGGGAATACATCAACTGAAAAGATACCGTATTTTTTGCACTGTAAATGCCCCCATACACATTTCAATTTCCCTACAATCAATGTCAGATGCGATCGTAATTTTTGATCGACGTTGGTTCGATCGATCAAAGTACGATATTACCGATATTTGGACGATGTTGGTTTGATCAAAAGCATAATCAAAGGAAGTCGATTGTAAACACACCAAAATGTCTGCCAAAGGATGTAGAAGTATGCTGATTATTTAAATCTAACCAAGATCAGTCAGGCACAACAAAATAACATTCGATGTATACTCGATTGATCAGAATTTTCGGACATGTCCAATCACTTTTCGATAATTGTTTTGCTCAATTTCCATGTGGACATGCATCCATTTTTGTTCGATCGAACGGGGAAATCGATATGGTTATGAGGGGCCTTAAGACTATGTTTCCACTAGAGCGATCACCCGCAGTTTTAATCGCAGCCAATCGCTCTGGTGGAAACCTGGCCTAAGACGCACCAGACCATAAAACACAATCCATAGTTAAGTAGAGAAAATGAGTGAAAAAAATTTGAGTCAGAGACATTTACTATTAAGGTGAATATCCAGCAGTATTCTGGATATTCTTCCAGCCAAGCTAAAAGCCCAGTGCCAGGAGGCAGAGCAGAGTTCCAGTAGAGTGTATAGGGCTGTAACCTTAGCATGTGTCTATACACTAGCAGTACCCATTCTCTGAACCCACTGACCACGCACCTTTTACAATCTGGCACTAACAACTTACCCATAAGCTCTTATTTACATATGGGAGGAGATATGAGTCTTTGTCACATAATTTTTTTATTGCAATTCAGAATGTTAATGTAAATACACAACTCATGATATCATAAAACCCTTCATTTAACCAACTGGATGGTCAGTGTGTTCAGAGAATGGCTACAACTTTTGCCAATACAGCTAAAATCTCGTTTTTGCCAGTGGCCTTTTGGCTTGACTGGAGGGAATGGAAGATATTCCAGCCTCTTGGGTTGTAGAGCTATTGCTGCCTAGATGTTTGGGACCTTTTAAAAATAATTTTTCTACATATTTGGACCATAAGAGGGACTTTCTCCATTAAAGTAATGAGAAAAAGGTGCTTCTTATAGTCAGAAAAACAGTCTCCACTTTCTTACTGAGGCACTACATATAAAAAAGGTCTAGAATTGCAACATCTCCAATTTTACATAGTGAGTGAGAAAAATCCTTTTGTTACCAGAGATGCATTCCCATTGGAAGGTTTTCTGCCAATCCCTGTCCTGATGGCAGTCTAAGACTTTAATTCTTGGAAAGCTGCTCATTCTTGTGTCATTCTTATTTGATTGACAGTAAATATGAAATTGCACATGACAATCTAATGACCCTACTACCGCACTTTCATGATGCGGTAGTAGGGTCATTAAAATTGATTGCAGGTACACCCCAAAATGTCAGGTGCTTGTAGAATAAACTCAAATTTTTAATCCTGACCAATCACATTGACTTAAGTCAAAAATTTAAACAAGTATGAAGACCTTAACCTGCGCTTAATTTTCCCCACTAGGGCCTTTTCCTTTTTGCCTTGCTCTTTTCCCCGTGTTTTGCTGTGTGCCTGCTTTTCTTGCTTCTACTTAACGTAGATGTGATCAAACCGTGCTGAAGATACAAAAGTCACAAAAGTTATTTTGTAAGGGGAACTCAACGTGTTTCACAGTACAATGCAATACTTCCTCTGGAGAACATTATAGAACTTCGAAGTGTATGAGTGAATGATAGGCATGGGTTAGTAAGCTTACAATTTACGGAGTACCATATGATGATAACCGGTAAGATGGTACCTTAATAGAATTAACCTCCCAGGCGTTATGCCCAAACTCAGTACAGTTTGATCTTGGATCAAACTGTGCTCGTGCCGGGATTGCTCCATAAACCTGCAGTGCTTTTGCCTCCTGGCCCCGAGTCTTCGGCATCATTGGTGACAATGGTGAAGGGGGAGGGGGTGGGGTGCGGAGCCATAGACCTCCAATGGAGGTAGCACCGCTTTTTTGCAGTCATGGGAGATTTGGCACGCATCGTGGGTGTCTTTTTTGTAGTCATGGGAGATTCGGGCACGGATTGTGGGTTTACTTTTTTGCAGTGAGTGTCTGCTTTGCGGGGGGTGTCTTATTTCAAACTTTTTTTCAGGGGTGTCTTATTTGATGGGGATGTCTTATTATGGGGGAAACACAGTAGGGTTCAGATGGCCAACTATCCATTTTCTCAAACAATGACACAACAGCCTCTCTATTCAAATGAATTTAAAAAAAAGAAATTGTTTTACCTAAAATTATATAAATAGAAATTATAATACAAATTATTTTATCTATCTCCTTTACCTCTTATCTCTACATTCCTTCAACTTCGGATTGCAGAGCAAATTACTTGCATACCTCTCCAATTTCTAGCACAAAGTATGCATGCAGAGGACTCATCTCTGCCACACACTTGAGTTAAATGATCCCAGAAGAATAAAATTTGTGTCTAGACCAGTGGTTCCCAAACTTTCCTTATAGGGCCCCCTTTTTCTATTTAGGACATTATCGAGCTCCCCCTCCCTATTCAAACACAGGTTAAGAATGACCACCCGCGCCCCCCCTGGAATACCTTCAGGCCCTCCCAGGGGGGGGGCCTGCCCCCCAATTTGGGAACCACTGGTCTAGTTCAGCACTACATGCACATGCCCCCATGCTGTAAGAAAAAGTGCAGGAAAGTACCTGTTAATCGTATTAGATATAATATAACCGATATGTAAAGCAGCTTTGTCAGTCCTACTAGTGTCATACCTTGCTTGACTGGAGAACACTTCCTTTCCTCCTGTAAAGCTAAAGAGATCAGGAGGTGTTTTAGCAATCCCATCACCTGCCTAAATATTAAAATCTCTGTTTTTTAAACTTCCCTTTTCTTCAATTTGTGTCCTCTACAGGTCCTATGCAAAGTCAATTTCTTCTCACAGCCCCTCTCTGTCCTTCCATGCCATAACCATTTACTTTTTTGGGAGTGTCTAATTACTCTGTGTTTGGCCCAGCTCCTCTACTTCTATCTACACTTCTCTTCATACATTTTATTAAGCTTGGGTAACAGTTAAGCTGAGAACACATGCATAAATATGGGCCAGATCGATGGCCGCTTTGAGCGCCGTGCATGCCCACGGCCATCTATCTGGCCCATATCATATGCGGCCATCCCAGTTTTCGAGCAGGCTTAATTGGCCATCGAAAACAGGGACGTAAATCACGGTCAATGTCCATTGCTTTGCATGGGGACCGCGGGTCTCCATTCAAAGCATCGTCGGAGCTGGAGACACAGCAGAGCTGTTCCCCCGGCTCCTTCAACATCGGGCAGCAGCGTGATGGCGTTAGTCTGCTGGAGGTCCTGAAATCATCACATTTAAATGGCTGGGGGACACCGCCGTGCAATTTGAATGTCTGTTTAGGGCCCTTTCACACTAGCTGTGTTGTGTTGGCGTTATAGCAATGCACATCAGCATGCAACTTTGTCCATTAATGCATAAAGCCCTGCAACACACATTTTAATACCTCAATATATAGTATGGGATATATAACACAGCACTTTGCTGTTTGAATGGAGGATTTTATTGGTATGTGACATGGTATGTCAAATTCATATATAATCCATTGAAAATACTTGAAAAAAGCACATGGAGGGCTGTGCGTCCCCCAAAAGAAATGCCACCCCACACCATTACTGACCCACTGCCAAACCGGTCATGTTGAAGGATATTGCAGGCAGCAGAACATTCTCCATGGCATCTCCAGACTCTGTCACATGTGCTCAGTGTGAACCTGCTTTCATCTGTGAAGAGCACAGGGCGCCAGTGGTGAATTTCCAATCTTAGAGTTTTATGGCAAATGCCAAATGTCCTGCACGGTGTTGGTCTGTATGCAAAACACCCACAGTGGACGTTGAGTCCTCATACCACCACTGTTTCTGGGCATTTGAGCAGACACATGCACATTTGTGGCCCGCTGGAGGTCATTTTAAAGGGCTCTGGCTGTGCTCCTCCTGTTCCTCCTTGCACAAAGTTGTAGGTATGGGTCCTGATTCTGGGTTATTGCCCCCTACGCCCCCCCCCCCCTACATCTCCTGATGTACCAAACTGTCTCCTTGTAGCGCCTCCATGCTCTAGACACTATGATGACAGACACAACAAACCTCTGCTTTAGTCCAGGTGTATAGGAGGAGACCATCCACCACCTAATCGGGAGCATGCCCAGGCATTGTAGGGAGGTCATACAGGCACGTAGAGGTCACAAACACTACTTCGCCTCATTTTGACTTGTGACTCCACATCCAGACCTCCATGGGTTGATAAATTGGATTTCCATTGATTTGTTTTGTGTGATTGGTACATTCAACTATGTAAATAACAAAGTATTTAATAAGAATATTTCATTCATTCACATCTAGGATGTCTTATTTATGTGTTCCCTATATTTTTTGGAGCAGTGTACTTGAGTAACTTGGGAACAGAAAAAATATTATTTGGTATGTTTTGGTTAGTACCTACCAAATGTGTTCCAAAGGCACTGGTTCCCACACTTGGGGGGGGGGGATTGGGCGCAAAGGGATTCCAAGGGGGCGCTGGCCCTCCTGTCCTAAGGCTTGCCCAATTGCTTCATCCCACCAAGATGAATACTCGCTACATTATTGGTTCCAGGTAACAGACAGAGAGGATGCTTGAGAGGGTGGAGTCCAGAGAGGGTGAAGTCCATGCATCATCAGATCTGTTTTGGTGGTCTTTACACAGTAGTAAGCATGTGGTTTTATTGCTAAGGCTGATTCATGTCTTTAATTGTAATAATGCCGAGTGAGGCAGGGACCCCACAAATGGTCATACCATCGCAAAGTATTTGAACCATAGTGAAAACTATGGTTCTTTTGCTAGTTGTCATGTCCTATATTCCTTGCTAGATTTTTGCTTTGATGAACATATTTATAAGAACTACTTTGGGAACTTTATACCATTTTGCTAAACATTTACACATACACTTTTTTTTTTACACATACACACTTTTAGTATTATTATTGATCATTCATGAAAAAGCTGTCCATCTTTATTGTTTAAAGCTGGCCATACACCTTCAGATTTCTCTGTCAGATTTCCTTCAGATCAGAT
>CM070040.1:7224042-7236444 GCA_036250615.1 Ptychadena robeensis | reverse complement strand
GGGGCCAGCAGAGGTGGCACTTCAAGCCCTCTATGTGGCTGTCAGCAAGAGAGAATGGAGAGAGAGATTTCCAAACGTGGGAATACACAGGTCTGTTTTTTCATTTGATAGATTCAAAAAGACAGATTTTTAATCATTGGAACAAAAATCTAAAACCGTACAAAGGTTTCGTTCGACCAACATTGACCAAAAGTGAACGATATCACCAACAAAAAATCTATGTGCTCCAGGTATGACCAAATGCATTTTGATTGTAATCAGGGTCGATAAACAATCAATCCAAAAATCAGATTTTTTATTTAAATCAGATTTCTTTAAATAAAATGCTTTTTGAGGAAAATATATTACAATCCAAAGATTATTCCATCATGGAATAAAGATTAGTTTTAATTATGTAGAATAAGACTGTATATCTTTAATGTTTTTGGTAAATAAATTCCATGAATACATTCACAATGTCACGCTCTTCCAGAGGTTTGTGTAAGATTATTGGGCAGTTTCTCTGCCTACAAGATATTATCACAGATGCTTGGTTTACTTTTGCAGTTCTCATAACTGAATTTGATCACATGCCTCTTCTTCACAGCAAAAATGTTATAACATGAACAGAGTTGAGAAAAAGACCTTCATCCTATTGTTCTCTTGCCAAGTTTCAAGGAGTTCAGTAAATAGAAACCATATTTTTCTGATTGTTTGGAGTGGAATAGATCTGCACAAGAAGAAAGTGAAACTAAAGGCCCCCATACAACTTACAATCTTTCCATACAATTTCTGTACAATCCACTTTTGTTCTACCAGAACCATGTAATATGAGGAGCTTTCTAATCCTTCCAATCACTATGTATTCTATCAGGGAGGACCCGGCACTACATAGCAGTGATCTATACCTTACAATCACTATGTATTCTATCAGGAAGGACCCAGCACTACATAGCAGTGATATATACCTTCCAATCACTATGTATACTATCAGGGAGGACCCAGCACTACATATCAGTGATATATACCTTCCAATCACTATGTATTCTATCAGGGAGGACCTGGCACTACATAGCAGTGATATATACCTTCCAATCACTATGTATTCTATCAGGGAGGACCCGGCACTACATAGCAGTGATATAGACCTTCCAATCACTATGTATTCTATCAGGGAGGACCCAGCACTACATAGCAGTGATATATACCTCCCAATCACTATGTATTCTATCCGGGAGGCCATTATACTACACAGTTGTTGGTAGATCCAATGGAGATTGTATGGATCAATCTTAAGGTGTATGGGGGGGCTTAAGTGTGGCATTCAGTTGAATAAATATATTTAAATTGTTATTGTTAAGGTAATGATTATTTTTCTCCTTCCTAAGTACAACAGAAAAGTTGCCCAAATATGATTAACCTAAACTGGGGTTTAAAAAAACGAATATGAAAAGTTGTTGTTCTAAAACTCTTGATCTGCTTGTATATTAAAGTTATACCAGCAAGAATAGTTTTTGTATTGAAAACTATAATTTAAATCAAGACTAAAGGTGGGTTTCAACTGCCGATTCGATTTTTTGATAGACTTTTTTGTCGAACATCGTTCATCCATTTATCAAATGTAATACTAGTTTTTCGAATGAAAATACATTCGGAATTACTACGACCGATAAAAATTTACCAACATGTTTGATGACCTTTTGAACGATTTTTTGTTCGATATCGAACAAAATGTATCCATCGAACAAATTTGCCATTCTAGATTTTTGTTCAATCAACTAAAAAATTGTTCGTTCTTCATTGATTGGACGAAAAAATCTACTCGTGTAAACCCACCTTTACTGACTAGTGATTTAAATCATGTTAAAAAAATCATGATCAAATCCACCCTGATAGTTATGCATACAAGGTGGTTTTTTTGTTTCCTTTTTTTTTTGTTTCTTGACCATTTTCTTTCCTAGCCTGCAACTTATTTTTTAACGATGAAATCTCTTTAATGAAGAGGCAATAAATGGATCTGTGGCAAGTGTTTCAGTTTAAAGTGCAGAGTGTGATCTGCATCCCCGGAGGGAGAGACCTCTCAGTGTCATTGCTTGCTCAGGACATTCGCCACCTGCCTCCTTGTCCCAGGGTTGTAGCCTCCCCATAATCAAATCTTGCCTTGACATTTGGAGCGTTCAATGCGGCTGAGCTTTGCTCAATAAATTTAAGACGAAATTAATCGATGGTAACGCAGGCATACATTGATTATGTTTGGTTCCCTAGCAAAGTTTGTGAAATAAATGAGACAGGAGTGCAATGATCAGACAAGCGATGTCACTGGCATCTCCAGGAAAGCAGACATTTCTGTCTCTTTATCATCTTAGCGCTGAAAGATTGCTAAAGCTCAATGGTAGCAGCAGTCTCTCTGCTCATTTATACAGGTTTTTGATGCACTTGCTCTTTGAAGGCTGCGTTGATAACTTTGGCATAATTAGTGTTTCTTAAATGGAGACATGATCTTTCTCTATAGAAAGTTTGTTTTGGCGAGGTTTAGATGACCTGAACTTGGATTTGATAAGGAAGGATTTGTTCGTAATGGGAAAGTAGTTTGTTTGTCTTTTTATAGATTCTATGGTATTAGTAAAGGTGGGTTTACACGTGTACATTTTTTCATAAACCTTCTGGGCATTTTTTTTATAACCGCGCCACGGGCAATCGCGGAGGAGCATTTTGATTTTCTGCCCAGCCGGAGGTTCAGTGCATAAATGCTGGAGTTATGCTAAAAAAAGGAAACGCCCTTCCATTTACATGGAGGTCTATGGCGACGCCTAACCGCGCCCCCTTCGCGTCACCGGTGACCCGATCGGGGGAACACCTGGAAGCATTAGTATACATGACCATGCTCCCGATCACCGGGGGAATCCGGCAGACAGGGGAGTCTGTCACTAATTAACTCGGGCTGAGATTCATGATGCATGAAACTCATCCCAAGTTAACTCGGGCCAAACACCCAGAGGCTTAATCAACTGACAACTTGATTTTTTGCTCATTGTCGTTGTCGAACATCGTTGGTTCATTTATCGAATGCAACATTAGATTTTTTGTTCGTTCATACCGATAACGAATGAAAATACATTCGAAATTACAACGACAGATAAAAATTTATTAACATGTTTGATGACCTTTCGAACAATTTGAACAAAATGTATCCATGGAACATTCTAGATTTTTGTTCAACCAAGATCAACCAAGAAAAAATCGTTCATTCTTCGTTGATCGAATAAAAGAATCTACATGTGTAAACCCACCTTAAGCTTGTATGATTACTTACTGAAGATTGAATCAGTGTACCTTAAGAATTACAGAAATGTACCCCAAACCTATTTCTCCTTCTTTCGTTTAAACGTTTATTTTATTTTTTTACTTTGTTCTTGTAGTAAAATAAAAGCACTTTATCATTCTGTCACCTTATCACCAGCGTGTTGAATTCCTTAAAGATGCATCTCTTGGAAGCTCAGTTCCTATAAAGCAGTGGTTCCCAAACTTTCCTTGCAGGGCCCCCCTTTTCTATTTAGGAACATTATTCAAACACAGGTTCAGAATGAGGGCCAGCGCCCCCCTGCAATACCTTTGCGCCCCCCAGTTTGGGAACCACTGCTATAAAGCAACTCAAGCTTCTGAAACTTAAAAGCCCTTTCCTTAAAACAGTGCATAGCCAAGATCTTGGGAGTCCAGGCAGAAATATCATTTGATGGCAAAGATATGTGTAGAGGAATGAGGAATGGCTGGAATAGTTGCAGTTATGTATTCCAACAGACAGAATTGATAAAGCTAAACGTCTATATATATATATATATATATATATATATATATATCCATTAAGATTTAGTTCTATTATGTGATAGTGTGGTCATATAGTGTTTGAAATCCAAACAATTGAGCCACAAGTAAAGGCCCCCATACAAGTCTAGATTTTCCATTCAATCAACTTAAAAATATAAAAAAATTTGGGTCAGGGAAATCGGTGATTGATTGTAATGTATGCCAACTGTAGTAACAGTTATTTGATTAAAAAAATTTGGATTGACTAAAAGTGTAATTTTTATCGTTTTAGATCGATCGAACCATGTGGGCTGCCATAATCAATCGGCAAAAAAAATTCTTGAATTAAGTTGAATTAAAAATCTAGACGTGTATGGGGGCCTTTACCGCTTATTTTAATAAGGTGGTTTAACCTCACATCACATGGCAGTGTTAAGAAACATATTAACTATCACATATCCACATATTATCATCAATGTTGTTAGTTATTACACAATTGACAAGACATTATGTAAGAATCAAGAGATTAGCTACTGCAGACATGTTTCATGAATGTCGTGCCTTGGGTTCCTTGATGTAGCCATGGTAAACCTACTCTAGTTAATGTGTCAACCTCCATTGCAGTTGTGAATTCTGGTTAAGTTATGCAGGGCTGTCAAACTCTATTTATCGAGAGCCAGATTCAAAGACTTATTTATTATTTCACTAACAGATGGCAGCTAATGAATTAAGGTGCTGTTGACAAAGAGTTAGAAAATGACTGTTGATACCAAAACCTGGCCCTTGAGGACTGATGTTGGACAGCCCAGAGTTAATGTAATCACTTAAAAGATAAGTCTAATGCTGGCCATACACCTTTAGGTCTCTTTGTCAGATATTCTTTAGATATACCAACAACTATGCAGTGCCGGGTCCTCTGCGATTGAACACAGGTAGACTTGATGGTTTAGAAAGTCCCTCATATTACATGGTTTTGGTAAAACAAAAAGGAGATCTAAAGGAAATCTGACAGAAAAATCTAAAGGTGTATGGGGACCCTAAAGCAGGGTACAGATGGCTCGATATTTGAGCCGTCCGATGTTTACTGCAACAGCTCTGCTCTCTCCCCAGCTCAGCCGAAGCATTGGCTGGAGACCAGCAGTCTCTAGGCAAAGCATCAGACATCGGCCGTATCTACCGTCATGTCCGATGGCCATCGGTCTGGCCCATATCTTCAGGTCTGTACCCTGGTTATAAGGGTCCCCACACACCTTTAGATTTCTCTGTCAGATTTTCTTTAGATCGCCTTTTGTTTTACCAAACCATGTAATATGAGGGATTTTCTAAACCATCAAGTCTATCTGTGTTCAATCGCAGAGGACCCGGCACTACATAGTTGTTGGTAGATCTAAAGGAAATCTGACAGAGATATCTAAAGGTGTATGGCCAACTTAAATCCATGTGACTTTTCTTATCAATTATGGTAATTTGGTTGTTGGATTTTTAGGTATGGAATGAAATATATAATGGTAAATTAGAAATTAGTCCATGATTAATGAAATTATATATTTTCTATAATGATCAGTAAAAAAGGACTCTGTAATAATCGGCGTAATCAGTTTCTTTTATCATGAGATAAATAACGCTAAAATACTTTTTGTTACCTAGCTCTGTGTAAATGTCTTACCTCTTTTGAATGCATTCACAGAATGTAAACATTTCCTATATCTTTGGAAACATTAGTAAATGGGTCAAGAAACGTTAGCTCCATGTGTATGAATTAGGACTCACCCACTCATAGTAACCTGAGCCGTAGAGCTTTTTTCCTTTCCTTTCCTTGAAACAAACATACCGGGAGCAGATTACCATCCACCCCCTCCCTGTGTACCCCTTAAGTGTGTAAAAGCAGGATAAAGGGAGGTGAAGATTGCAAGCTGTCAGAGGAGGACTCCGTGTTCCGCCTTAGAAGTGTGATGTTAAACATCTGGCTGCTGCTTCCCCTTCTTCAGATTACACATCCATTCATTAAGTGCGGTGTCTGACTACGTACTTTTACAAGGAATTATGATATAAGATTGTGTAGTTGGTAGGTAACTCCATCACTTCTGATTAGTTCTGAGTAATGGAGTCGTTTAGGTATATTGTGCAGCCAAGTGATCATTACAGTATATTGCTGGAAAGTTGTGCTTTCATTCTTAGGAAAACTTATATTGCATGGTTTCTTTCTAGTTTTTCAAGGCTTCTGGTGAAAGGTCTGAATCATCTATCTATCTATCCGTCGAGTCTATCTAGCGATCTAGGCGTCTAGCTAGCGAGGTGATATATGCGATAGATCTAGCTAGCATCTATCGAAGCGAGCGAGCGAGGCGAGCGAGCGAGCGAGCGGGCGAGCGAGCGAGGAAGCAGAGGAGCGAGCGAGAGCGCTAGCGAGCGAGGAGCGAGCGGCTAGCGAGCGAGCGAGCGAGCGAGCGAGCGAGCGAGCGAGCGAGCGAGCGAGCGAGCGAGCGAGCGCAGCGCGCGACGGCTGAGCGGCGAGAGAGCGACCGAGCGAGGCGAGCGAGCGAGGAGGCAGCGAGCGAAGCGAGCGAGCGAGCGAGCGAGCGAGCGAGCGAGGCGAGCATGCGAGCGAGCGAGCTAGCGAGCGAGCGAGCGAGCGAGCTATTCGATCGAGCAGGAAGCAGGAGAGCAGCGATGAGCGATCGAGCTAGCGAGCGAGCGAGCTAGCGATCGAGCGAGCGAGCGAGCGAGAGATCTAGAGAGCGAGCGAGCGAGCTAGCGAGCAATCGATATAGCGAGCAGCGCTCTCTCCCTCGGCGCTCGCGAGGCTAGCTATCTAGCGAGGCTAGCTATCGAGCGATCTAGAGTGTCGAGCGTAGCGTGCTATTGATCGTTCTACTATCGTGCTATTTATCGTTCTATCTAGCGTCTATCATCGTTTCGAGCTACGTTGCTATCTATCTCTCTATCTTCTATAGATCTATCTATCGTTCGCTCTAATATATCGTGTCTATCTATCGTTCGAGATCGGAGCGGTGCAGCGAGTCTGTCGTTCTATCGATCGGAGTAGGCTAGCTATCGAGCGGGCTAGGGCGCGCGAGCGGTGGTGTTGGGGGGGGCGAGCGAGCGAGCGGGCTATCTATCGTGGCGATTTTCGTCGGTCTAGCTATCGATATATCGATCTAATCTATCCTTATTATCGATCTATCTAGCTAGTCTATTCTATCGTATCTATCTATCTATTATCTATCTAGTCTATCTATCTAATCTATTATCTATCTACTATGCTATCACAGTAAACATCTCTATTCTGTAACAAGGAACCCTTCATCTTCAGTGTAAAGCTTAGGCTATGTCTCAACATCCGTCGCAGACCCCTCGCTAAGCGCATTGCGCGGCAGGGGTTCCATAGAGAACATACACTTTACCTGCTTCAGCGATGCTCTGTTTTTGGTTGTGACCACAAAGCAGGAATGGATGAGAAACGGTCGACTAACAGTGTGTTATGGATGTACAGACGGTTACCCCGTAGTTACCGTCCTTGCTTTTAAGAAGAGCTTCTCACTGCTTGCTGTTCGTGTATCATGGCTGTTATAGAATCACTTGAAAAGGATACAGAACCCGCCCCCCCCCCTCTTATTTTTTTTCCCTCGTTCTATTTTCCTTTTCTATTATACTCATCCTGTATATATTTCTGGGGGGGGGGGGGGGGGGGTGTACACCCCCCGCTCCAAGATTCTAAACCCTCATCTCATCATAATTTTAATATATATACTGCAGTTCCAGTTTTTCACCGATGTAGCAGATATGCTGGTTGCCTTAGGAAACTGAATTCACCACGCTAATGGTTACCAAACACTATGGTTTCCCAAGATATTTCACTTTGTAGTCGTAACCGATTCCTTTGTCACCACCTTTGTACCATAACCCTACCCCCCCCCCCCCCCAACCCCCCCCCCTACCCCCCCCCCCCCCCCATCCCCTATTGTGTTTGTGTGACCAACCATGAACTCCTTGCATAGATACAAAGTGGTTACCTCCTCACAATTAAGCAAAGGGAAAATAAAAAAGGGATTAAAGCTTATAAGGCGAAACTAATTACCTAAAAAAGGCCTGTAAGATGATACATGTAATAATAAGTCTGTGAATCTGGGGTGGCCTGTATGCAAAGTTTGGCCTATTTTACATCGTGGTTAAGCAGGGCGCACACGTATGATATGGGCTAGATCGATGGTCCACTTCAAAGTGTCATGGGCGGGTCATGGCGGCCATCAATCTGGCCCATATCTCATGCGGCATGCCTGTTTTCATGTCGATTCTCTTTTTCAATTCCATTTCAAAAAAAGTTTCCTTCAAAAATATCCTCTCTGTTTTCCAAGCGGTATGGATTTCTCAAAACAGTAATTTCGGACTGGACCGATAATCCACCAACGGTCGATGTCTATTTCGTTTGCATTGCTCAGGACCTGAAAACCGCTTCCTCTACTCGAGCCATGTGTGCCCTCACTTTAAAGTGGACCTACTATACCACCAGACATCTTGTTTTTATGAATGGCAACTAGAAGTGACATATAGGGGAATGCAGTACAAACAGGAAAGAGACAGATGCGAATACGATGACGAGGGAAGGAGGGTTGGGGAAGGGGAAGGGGGGCGGTATAGACAAACTCAAAAACGTTCCTGTACTATGACCATTTTAACAAGATTATCACACACTCCCCTCACTTCCTGGTTCGCTGAAGGCAACACATGAACTGGGGGTGCAATATCGCGGGTGGCCGCTGGGGCCGTTCCAGTGATCTTTCTCTGGAATTTTCCAAGCAGATCACTTCTCCTGTGACGTGCTGCCTATTTTCGCCTACAATGAACCAGGAAGTGAAAGAGCTGCCGAATTATCTTCTTAAAATGCTCATTCAACCAGTAAGTTTTTTGGGTTTTTTTTCACTGCATTCCTCCCTATTATTTGGCACTTCTAGTGCCATTCCTGAAACATAGACTCCTGTGGTGGTCGCTTTAACGTCACTAAAGCTAAACATATTTTATTCTATGAGCCAGTCTGCTATCCTTTGTGATCACCTACCTTTTGATCACCAATAATGGGCCTGTTTTCCACTAAGGATGAGGCCGCATATTGGCGCCTTCTCCCCCCCCCGCGCGTCGGCCGCTGATCCGCTCCCATTAAAAATATGATTTAATTTCCATTTAAGTATTGCGCGGCATTTTGAACGCTACCCTACCACGTTTTTAATCGCCTGGTGCACCCGATCAAGCCCCCTAGCGACATGAATGGACACGGTCTAAAAGCGTGTCCCAGTGAATAGGGATGCAATTTTTGACCGCGTCCATTCATTACCTATGGGAGCGATCAGAAAAAAAACCATAATCGCGACACGATTAAAAACATTACCATCCAAGGTTCTCATAGATAGCTTATGTTAGCTCAATTAGGTATGTACAATAACAAATGCAATGACTTAATCGCCACATATTCCCGTACATTTTGGGTTAGCACATATTGCCACTCAATGTTTATATACAGAGCAAAGTCAATGTCCTTTTAAACTTTTGGCATAATAGACAATCTATGCATTGCGGTGTAATAAAGGGTTACATGCTCGTTCTTTCCACTCCATCAGAGAGTTGAATAGATTGATAATGCTTGTTTTTGGTAACAATAGAGGCGGACCGAATGAATAAGGTAAAGAGCACCCATTCAGTTACCCTTGGTAATTCATTACTTGTGACCAGGAGGGTGGTTCCCCATTCAAGCTCATGTTTAATTTATTACTTGGGTCTGACTTTACTATAATATTTTTTTTCTTTTCTGCAGTGAATGTCTTTATTACTTTGCTCTCCTCCCAAATAAATATATAAACACCCCCTGCTTATTGAATACTAATTTGGCTAGTCTCATAGGAGCATACCACACATGCGAGATCTTCCATCACTCTGTTTTAATTAAAGATCTCCTTCGGAACGCAGATGTTTTGGGGGAATCTTTCTCTGTCAGCAAAGGGACGAGCGCTTGATATATGAAAAAGATGCATACCGCTGCTCTGGCAAAACGCGTAGAACTTTTCTATCCCGTATAATGCTAAATTGGTAAGCTGAATAGAGAAGATAGAGCCATTTTCACAGTATGTGCATTATAGCAATGAAAGTAATTAGAAGATGAGCTGTAGGTGGGGTATAAATACTGAAATAGGTGCAGCACTGGAGTAATTAGGCTTTTATTCATTCAAATTTTTATATCCATAAAGTTCAAGTATCTTAATTTTACTTTCATGTATTTACACTGATCACTATTACATCATGGGCATCAATATATATATATAGCTATATATTGATGGTTAGTATATAGTGACTTAAATATGTTAATGGTTCATATATAATCCCTCAGATATATTAATCATCTGTATATACCCACTTAAAAATGACCTTTAGGTCCCAGGTGCCCAACCCGCTGCCCAGGGGCCGCTTGCAGCATTTTGGGCATTCTTCGGCGGCCCTCCTCAGTCCTCCCTTTGTGGCCCCCAAAACTTGTTATTGCAATGGTCATGGGAACTCACCTGTCTGCCGATCCCCCACTGGCAGGTCCACGCCTGGTAACTTCTGAAGGTGGCCATACACAGGTCGATTTCACACTCGATTCCTGCCAGATCGATCACCAGGCGTGTTACGCCGATCGATCGACGATAAATCGAGTGCAGCCCATCTTGACAGATTGACCCCGATTAATCGATATCGACCACAAATTGGATCGGCCAGGGAACCAACCTGTTGGTGTTTCCAGGTCGGTTGGGCACACATCGTCCAGGAATCGGTGGTCTAAGGTGGTAGGCACAACATTTTCTGGTTGATCGACCGACGGCATCGATTGGATCGTCCATCGATCGCTCAGGAATCGACTCGTCTATTGCCACCTTTAGAGTGGGAAGGGGGAGAGGTGATAAACTTACGTGATAAGCATATGTAAAAGCCAGTCAGTGACCCAGGTGGTGCCTGAGCAAGTCCCTCTTCTCCTCTAGTGTTGGCGGTGGATCAGCAGACTAGTGAGTGCCTATACTCCCACTATTCCACCAATGAAAAGGAGGTGCTTGTATAATATATATTGCAGCACATAACCTTTGAGCCTTTGATGATATCTATAAGGCACATATCTATGAGGCACATAAATATGCTTGAAGTATAATAATAACAAGTTTTGTTATTTAAAAGTTAAAAATAATGTCTTCTAGCTCTGCCCGCTGTCATTTTTCATTATAAAATGCGTATACAAGTCAGTATAGATTGAAAATGTTATGTGCAGCCATTAGTGGTGCTGAGGGCCACACGTGTGACCCTCCAAGTGCAACTCCGTTGCCCACCACTGCTAGATATGTTAATAATCAATGTGAACTCTTTTAGTTATGGAGACTCTACTATGCCATTCGGGAAGAGTGGGGTAATTCTCTGACATCAATGTACAATTGTAAGGGATTTGTCTGCCTTGAGGGGTTGTCTGACAACTGTGTTTTTTGTGAATAAACAGTTGTGAGGTTTGTGTCAGAATGATCTATATAACCGTTGCCTAGACCAGTGGTTCCCAAACTTTCCTTGCAGGGCCCCCTTTTCTATTTAGAAATATTATCGAGCACCCCCTCCCTATGCAAACACAGGTTAAGAATGAGGGCCCGCGCCCCCTGGAATAACTTCGCGCCCCCCCAGTTTGGGAACCAAAGAGTAATGCTTGCCCAGAGCTTTATTTTCATTCACTGCCATATTTAAGTAAAAACCATAGCACATTAGGCAGACTAGCCCAGGACCACGCTTTAAACCGTATTGCTTGACACACATTTCCTTAAAAATCTAAAGTAATCTATACAATAAAGTAAAGTAATCTATACAAAATACATGCTTTCCAGACAGTGCGCTATATTTCCAAACAGTGGTCATCGCACTGGTCTCTCGGGATTTGTTCTTTATCGTATTCTACCATGATAAATCACTCTGTTTTCCCATTCACATGTGCGGTTGTCAACTGCACCTTTATCGCCTAATAAAAACACCTGAAACGCTATATATAGCATTGCCCCATAGGTTTTAGGGCTGTCACCCATATAGATAACATGGGGGCCCTTGTTAATATTTGACAATCACCTTCCAAGTTCATCACAGATTCAGCGCAATTTGCTGCCAACCACCTAGTGTGTGTGTATATTTCTGTAAAGACAGGAAACAAGGTAAGACAACATGGTTTTACATTGTCAGAAAATGGCTGTTTATACCAAACTTGTGTCTGTATGTGACCCTCAAGGATCCATAATGGATGTACCTGGCCTAGACGGGTTAGCACCGTTTTTTTTTTTAGTCTATTGACTGTCAATTGGCTAAAACTCGTGGCAAGACCATGTCTGATTCGCGCCAATTCATTTTAATGGACTCGTCCGGCGCAGGTATATATTTGAGCCACGGATTGCAGTGCGGACACGGAAATAATTACACGGTAAATCCACGGTAGTGGAGTTCCCGCTCACTGGGGTTAATTGGAGTGGTTCGGCCACGGCCATACCGCATCCGCTCCAAAACCGCCTCAGTGGAGCCTTAGGGCTTGTTTCCACTAGAAGCGGAAGCCCGCGGTTGTGCGCGGTGCGGATATATCCG
>CM070040.1:7189047-7200300 GCA_036250615.1 Ptychadena robeensis | reverse complement strand
TTGGTAGATCTAATGGAGATTGTATGGATCGATCTAAAGGTGTATGGGGGGCTTTAGACATGTAAATACAAGCACAGGCAAAAACACATACTGCAAAATAAAATGTGTGGGTGGGGACACCTTTTGGGGTCAAATGACCATTTACAGGGGTCACTGAAAGCATCAGAGCTGCTGCTAACAAACAGGGTGGGACATTAGTAGGGAGAGTAATGCCCCCTCCTAACGCTTGTGCAAATGATGTGCGGGGAGGGGACATTACACTGTTGTGGATTGTGACTTCTGCATTCCAATACCAGAAGTAACACTTCTGGGGTTGAGGATTCGAGGTCGCGGATCTTAAAAGGTTGAGAACCCTTTGATAGGCATTTTTCCCATTACACAATCCTGCAAATGTGAATAATAAATAAACACATGTTCATCTAACTGATCAGCATGTTTTAATTCATTATTCACATTTGCAGGATTGTGTAACTGCCCTTGAAAGGGACGATTAAATTGCCATGGCAATTGATCAAACTCTGAGGTAAGAAGCTATTCCCCATTGTCATCTGCGTAAAGTAGATCTAGAACTGTTCTATCAGTTTCCATCAGTCAGGCTATTTTCTTGGTGACGAATCCTCTCCACTTGCTGCACTCTGCATCTGATGCAACATCTGTTCTATGATTACCAGTGATGTCTCTATTGTATTTGAGGTACATTGAACTTAGTACATTTTTTTTTTAATGCCGGCAGTGAATCAGCTTTGCTTTTTTTAACGTTTATATAATCCACTGCATTTAAGCCATCCTGATCTCCAGCAATTATTTCCCCTGTTGGTGAACTCTCCAGACACCCTCTGGTTTCTTACCTTCGTACCGGAGGATTAAGTCGTGCCACCTTTTGACATTGAGCCATCAGGATGGTTTGGCACAGTAGCAGGCAGAAAGTACAAGGAGTTGTTTACAAAAGGGGCCATGGACTTTCCGTCTTTCTGTAGAAGCATTCAAGCAGGAAGGCCTTGCACAGTCTGTTTGGCACAGTAGCTGTGCTCAGCTGGCCTCCTGCCCTCCTGCTGGTAGTCAGGGCAAAGGATGTGCCAGATCTCAGATTGTAACAGAGCAGCGAGGCCGCCTTTAAATCTGCTTGTAGTTAGCATGAGGCCTTTTGGCAGAGATGGAAGGCTGACCGATCCACTCGGCCCTTTTACCTTAATATTTTCCATCTGCTCGGCAATGACAGACCTGAGAGGAGGTTTGAGTTATGAGGAGTGTGATGGGAAACTGCTTTGAAAAGTTGTTCTAGATTCTGCAGTAAAGATGTTTCCCGGCTTGCTGCAATGATTTAACTCCTTGGCTTTTTCCTACTTAGATATCTGGAAATGTCTCTTATGCTAGCCATACACATGCCGATAAGCGGCCGCTTTTTAACCTGACCGACGGGCGTGCGCGCTCGCCCACTGCTCTGCCGGCCAGAGAACGGACATGTCCGATAATCTCTGGCTGATGGGAGCCGAGGGCATTAGCTTCAATGAAGACCGGCGTCTTCATTGAAGCTAATGCCGGCACACAAAGGGTGCCGGCCGACTGAAGGGGCCCCATAATGCACCAGGGTGCAAACGTGATGACGTCATCACGTTTGCATCCCGGTGCAGATCGGGACTGGTCTGCCTGCACCCATCGGGGTGTGTATGGCTAGCTTTACTATAATCATCTTTTAAAGCAATATATGTGGGTAACATTTTTTTTTTATATATAATCATGTGACACACCTATAATTATATGACCCACCTAGTGGGTATATTAGTGTAGTGTAGTCTAAGGAATTAGGCTTAGGCTCCTGAAATACACACTTTATTTCAGAAGAAACTACAAAATGACATATCCTATAAATCAGTATAGGTATCAGTAAATAGGAGACAATTTTCTTTTTACTTAAAGCGGAACTACCACCAGAAATCTATGTTTTCATGAATGGCTCTAGAAGTGCCAATAATAGGGAAAAAATCATAGGTTTGTAGAACAATAGGATTATGGTCTTTTTCTCAACTCTGTTCATGTTATTTCATTTTTGCTGTGAAGAAGAGGCATGTGATCTCTGCCGAGTCAAATTCAGTTTTGAGAACTGCAAAAGTAAACCAAGCATCTGTGATAATATCTTGTAGGCAAAAAAACTCAGAGCATGACATTGTGAATGGATTAATGGAATTTATTTACCCCAAAAATTTAACATATACTGCCTTATTTTAAATAATTAAAAAAAATTGAATATTTCATGATGGAATAACCTTTGCATGGTGATATATTTCCCTCAAATAGCATTTTATTTAAAATGAAAAATCAGATTTAAATTAAAAAAAAATCAGATAAAAAAAAATACAAATCATTGCTTTTTATCCACCCTGGTTGTGGCGATCAGCATGCCAGTTGGGCCGGTAATGTTTTTAGAAAGAACCTCATACACGGGCCTACTTGGTCAGCGCACTTTACTTGTTACGGTAGTCAGTGTCGTGGCTCAGTTATCCTACAAAGCTATCTCATTTTCTTTCATTTAAATGGAATGTGATTATGATACATGAACGCGGAATGGCAAATGGTTTCAGGTTTTACTAGAACTAAATGAAAACATATGACGACAGCTTGCCCCCAAATCATTCTTTATATTAAGATCACATTTCCTCTCTGTAGCGATTGCTCTGTGTCAAACACATACAGCTTGATACTTTGTTAATGATAGGTTCTTTACCATGAGTACAGGTTTTCCTATTCGCAGAGGATATAGATGTCATTATTCATAGGACTAACTCGTTATCTCACAGGCTTATGTATTTGAGTAAGGTTGATACAGTGACTGTCTTTTATAACCATTCAGGGAATTCAGAGTTGTTTTTTTTCTCTAGGTCTGCGTACAGAGCAGGTGAATAGTTCTAGCCCACCATGCTTGTAATATCCCAAGTATTTTATCACTATAGAGAAAAGATAAATAGCTTGAGCGTGATCTTCACATTCCTGAGATTGGAGGGTTTCTCTGGTGTATTGCATTCTGTGTTAAAGGTACCACATTTAGGTACGCTAAATTGAACCATGTGTGGCTAGCTTTAGTGATACCCCCTGATGCAGTATCCGGGGGTATCACTAAAGCTAGCCACACATGGTTCAATTTAGCGTTAAATCGATGCTTGATTAGATTTTGAAGTTTGATCAATCGAATTTCTTTGAAAAACGTCAATTGAATGCTAATATCGAACCATGTGTGGCTAGCTTTAGGGTACCCATACACCTTAAGATTTCTTTGTCAGATTTCATTTAGATCTCCTTTTGTTTTAACCAAATCATGTAATATGAGGGACTGTCTAAACAATTAAAGGCTGGAACACACGGCTCTATTTTTGAGCCGACAGACAGATCTTGGCAGTAGCATGATGACGTCATCACGCTACTGCCCGGCTTCCCCGTCTACACTTTGAATAGGGAACGCGGTTCCCTATTCAAAGTGTAGAATATCAAACAAGGTTTACCAACATGTCGGTAACCTGTTCGGAATACAGCATACATGGGTCAATTTTTTTCTCGATTTCTGCACAGCTCAGTGCCATGAGCGCGCTCGGCTGTTCAAAAATCAGGAAAAAATAGGTATGTATTCATACCTTGAAGCAGGGTACAGGCGGCTCGATATTCGAGCCGTCCGATGTACCCTGCAGCAGCGTGATGACGTCATCACGCTGCTGTCAGAGAAGCCGGGGAGAGGCCGGGGAGAAGCCGGGGAGACAGCTAGAGACCCAGGCAAAGCATCAGACATGGCCGTATTAATGGTCATGTACGATATGGCTGTTTTCAAAAACAGCTATTGGGGCAGATTATATGGGTCAGATAGATGGCCGTGAGCGCACGGCGCTCGAAATGGCCATCGATTTGATCCATATCTTCACGTCTGTACTCTGCTTAAGTCTACCTGTGTTCAATCACAGAGGACCCGGCACTACATAGTTGTTGGTCGATCTAAAGCATATCTGACAGAGAGATCTTAGGGTGTATGGCCAGCTTAAGGCATATAATAACACTATATATAACAAGTACCACAACAAGATATCGTAAAAAGGCAGCGGCATAAGCCAGGGGTTGCCTAGAGAGCGGAGAGCCCATGGAACATAGACCAACCAGACCCATAGAGGACGACCATATAGGTGTCAATCTATCAGAAGGTATACAATCGCAAGTAAAGCTGATTTCAATGGTAGAGTTAGGTGTGGTTCATATGGTCGCTGTCGCCTACAGCTCTCTCTCTATGGGGGGTGGGGGGGGGGGGTGCCTCGACCTATTTCTATTAAAGTTGTTCATCTTATTTTTCCCCTGTCTATATGGAGAGGTGATGAAATACATCATCTGGTGATCTACAGGTGCTGTGTCAACTTTATATATTGTACTTCGATTGGATTCTGGAATTGCTTTTATGGACAATTAAATTATCTTTTTTTATTTTACTTAACTGACTGTGGATAAACTTTTTTGATCTATGGACTTACAATTGAAGCCTTAAAAGTCCCCTTGCCTTTGTTAAGTCAGTGGATATCTACACCTGGGGTGAGAGTGATTTCTCTACACCCTGAGGTCTCGTCTTATTTGTTTATTTTGGGATGTTGGCTTCTCACCTGATGTAGGAAGAAGCATTAATATTGTTTGCGTACGACTGCATCAAAGCCCCATAAAAAGGCCTCAGATTGGAACGGTCTGTGTTGTCCAGTAACTGAAATAAAGGTAAATTTTCTAACAGTCGTTTTCAAGAGCAAGCCTTAATTGATTTGTTGTGGCTCTGCGATGGGCTATCTGGACAGCCGGTTTCCTGATTTTTATATAGAATCGCATGTTAAAAGCAGATTGTTAACTCAGGGGGAGCCCGGATTTTACAAGTTTCATGTTGTAACCTCATTTTTTCTATTCACTAAAGACCTGACCCAGTCCCTTCTCTGTACAGCCTTCGGGGATGACCCATATTTTGTGATACTGTTTATATTTTTAGATTGCTGTAAATTTGTGCTTTTTCAATTGTTTGATAAGATTTAGCATAGAAATACTGTTGGTTTTATTAATCCTCTGATCTTTTTGTTACTTAAACCTTTTTGTTGCTTAAAACTGATGCAGCACTAATTTACATTTTGAGCTTAATTACACACTAGTATTTTTTATGAGTGTATGAGTCCTGCACAGTACACTGCACAGTATTACTTCTCTTGTTGTATCATTGGTTTAATTCTTGGTTTCTGGTTGTGAGGACCCCGGCTGCACCGGGTACCGCCTTCCCTGGGTTGTTTCCACAGTCACCAGCAGGTGGCTCCCTGCAAGCGTGGGCTGGGTTGAGGTCACCTGTCTCGTTAGCCAGAAAGCTACATAGGTGTGCCTCACCCACCCATGCTGGCTGAGCATTTTGTCAGGATCCAGAGAAGGGGCCCCTTCTCTGGAACCTGACAAAATGCTCAGCCAGCATAAGGCACACCTATATAGCCTTCAGTTAAATAGTGTTAACTAATGACATACTTAATAACGGAAAAGGGTATCTAAGGGTGCCTAAAGATAGGTCATGTGCGCTATCCCATTACTTAACCTGACCCATGGAGTTAGATATACACAAGCCATCCCATCATGTTTCAACCATCTTTTGAGAAACATGATGGGATGTTGACTTGTGTTTATCTAACTCCATGGGTCAGGTTAAATTTTAGATGTATTGTACTTCTGATAGAAAATACTGTCATTTAGTATGTGTGTACTGTAAATGACATTTTTATTCGAATGTAATTTTGTATGATTATGGTCCTATTTATGCGCACAATAAAGACCTTTTAATTTTTACGTTCTGACATAACTACATCTGACTGCACCGGTGCCTACAAAGTCCCAATAGGGTCCAAATTTGGAAGTATTCTCCCACAATAGTACCTTTTTGTATAAATAGTGACATACTTACCTGTCCGCCGGCGGTTGGGTTGCTTCTGGATCTGCCCCCGATCTTGTCACCGGTGACGCAAAGGGTTCGGGGGGTAGGTGGCGCCATAGACCTCCATGTAAATAGAGCGGCTTCACCTTTTTTTCAGCACAACACCAGCATCTCCAGATTTATGCACTGAACCTCCGGCCAGGCAAGCAATCATGTTCTGTTCCGCCGTGATTGCCCGTGGCGTGGTTATAAAAAAAAACGCCCAGAAGGTAAAATTTTTACATCTGTTATATTTTGAAAAGTTTAGGGTAATTGTCATTTACAAAGTAGTGTAAGCTTAAAAAGAGAACAGTATCAGTGTACAGTTTAGAGATGCTGGAGAAATCATAAAAGCCGGGCAGATCTTTCTCAGGCCATTCTAATAACAAGTCCAGATTTACATACAATAAATGCTGCATGCGTAACTTCTGGGAGGTAGGTGACCACTCATGCCATTCACTGATTACAGTATCAGACTTCTCCATTTACTCTAGCACTTGTGAGACAGCACTTCTCATATGTGAACGTAAAGCTTTTTTGTCACTTGTGTTTAATGGAAATCTCATAATAAGGGGCTCTTAAGAATTCATTATTTAAAAGGACCAAACTACAAGAAGGAGCTCCACAGGCTTAGTATTGATGCACTCAGAGTGACAGCGCCTCCCCGCTCTCAAGCAAACACCTTTCCTAGATCCTTTATTTCACTAATGCTGAAAATGATGCCACATAATGTTCCATCGAGAGAACTTTTACTAGTAAATTACTTCTTTTATGGATTTTTGGTCTGTTCTAAAGCAAAATGTTTTCTATATGACCCCACTCTTACCTCCCATTAGATCTAATGTGAGCAAGCTGCCTTCTGCAAGCCAGGCAGGAGGTGAGAAATTACCTTGTTAATCCATCTTTTTGTTGATGTTGAAATGTAACATTTCATGGAATGAACAAATATCAATACTACTCCTGTGCATTAAAACTATAGAGTCCTAGGAGGTCTTATAGAGCTTTCTTTCTTTGTCTGAAGCAGAAAACATCAGCTGGCTGATGAAAATACAGTATGCAGACATTCCTGTCCTACTTTGCCTACATACTCCCTACAGTAACTGCTGTCTGCCTCCTGTAGTATCTATGTTTTTCTAAATTTTATGAATTTTATGACAACAAATAGGAACCCCCAATACCAATGGACACAAGGCAAAGGTATTACATCAACATTGTTTTAAAAGAGAATAATTAAAACTTACAGCGGTTGTAAACACATAATAAACAAGACACATACATTAAATAGACACAATACTCACCTGTCAGCAGTTCAGATGCTGGAAAACTGCTACACAAAAAAAACCCAAAACATACTTACCTTCTTCAGCTTCAGTTCTGATGCCGGCATCTTAGCTCCTGGAGAAGTGAAGCTGCTTCTGCCATCACTGCCCCCCTCTCCCCCCACCTCTCCTCCCCCCTCCACTCCTCCCCCCTCCACTGCACCTGTCTCCTCTCTGTTGGAGCTGAAAAGCTCTGTGGGGGGGGGGGGGGCTAGAGGGGTGAATCAGCTGCTTGCTGCTTGATGAGATGTGTCTCTGGAGCAAGACCAGGCAGACGAGTTCCTGCATGGGAGTCCCTAATGCAATTGCAGCTGCCCCTCCTGCTGTCAGAAAAAGTTTATTTTGTTTTTTACGATTGTGGATCTCAGCAGTATCAGCTGAGCTACAGCCAATACTGCTGAGTGACCTACCAAGTGGTAGGTCTGCTTTAATAAGTATGAGTAGTGTAGTGCACACAAGTAAAATTAATCATTCCACCCTCCCACTCTCTCCCCTGGGTGGGGTTTTTAATTTCACTTGTTTGTTTAATAGTATACTAACAAAGTTGTAATAATTCTCTTTTAAAACAATGTTGATGTGATACCTTCCCCTTGTGGCTATATAAGTCCATTGGTATTGGGGGTCCCTATTTGTTGTTTACTTAAATCCATTAAATTTAGAAGAACATAGATACTACAGGAGGCAGATAGAAGTTGCTGTAGGGAGTTACATTGTAAACATGGGGAGAACATAAAACTCTATGCAGATGGTTGAGGTTTTACCCTGTGTTGTTAAAGCCAGAGGTCTATACAATGTGCTAGAGAAGTTATATATGTATATTTAGAGAAATTACGTTTACGAATACAATACACTTAATAGGTTGCCAGACAACTCACCATATGTTTATATACAACCCACATAGGTTGCCAAGCTACTATACTACTTCTCTACTAGAAACCTGCATGACCCTTGTTTTAAACATATTGTGACGCTGATGTATGGTAATTATATATTTATTGTAACATATTGTGTAAGATTTCATGTCATTATTTATGTTTAGAGATCATTTCTTTACTTTTCTGTTTTTCTTAAGTGCACATAATCCACCCAAAAACTTGCACGCCAAACAATGGTATAGGACAGTGGTTCTCAACTCCTCCAATCCCATCCTTCTGTAACTCTTCCCTCCCCTCATTTTCCCCTGTTAGTCTGGAGGAAGTTACCTCTCTGCTTCGCTCCTCTCCTTCCACCACCTGCCCACTCGCCCTTATACAAGCTTTTCTACTTGAGACCCATTCTAGCACCCTTTGATTACCTATTATATATATCAAAATACAAATTTTCATAATTCGAGGGGAATTCTCCCCAGGTGTCCTTACCTACCTGCCACAAAAACACCAGACGTGGAACTGCAAATGTCCTGATGAAGGTAAAGGGCGAAACGCATTGTATACCATTTTACATTATCCTGTATTCTGTATAGCTCCATATGCACCTTATGTAAAAATAGAATTACAATGATTTATACGTGAACTTTATTATGTTATATTTTGTGATAATGCATTGATTATGTGTAAATAAAAGTATGTTTTTAATAATAGAGATTGAAAATCTTTGACTCCTCTAAGCTAGCTCCAAAAACTCCCCTAGGGTTGAGGGTACACCTTTTCTGGTTTTTGTACCCATGTGGAAATACATATGGGTCAAACCTTTTTTCTTTTGCATTCTAGCACCCTCGCCCATGCACTGACTGAACTATTCAACCTCTCCCTTTCCTCTGGTATCTTCCCATCATCCTTCAAACATGCCATAGTCATCCCCATACTGTGGAAGCCATCGCTTGACCCCTCTCTTCCCTCTAGCTACCGACCAATTTCTCTTTTTTCTTTCGATTCTAAACTACTTGAGCACCTTGTTAACTCATCGACTTTCTGTGAATTCAATGTGAATTCTCTCCTTGACCCCCTTCAATCCAGCTTCCGATCTTCTCATTCCACTGAGACGGCCATCACTAAAGTTGCCAATGACTTGCTCACTGCCAAGGCCCGAGGCAACTTTTCCATGCTTCTTCTGCTGGATCTCTCCTCTGCCTTTGACACTGTAGGTCACCCTCATTTTCTACAGACCTTGCGCTGTATTGGTATTTGTGACTCTACACTTTCCTGTTTCTCCTACTACCCGACTGACCACTCATTTCAAACTTCTTTCAATGGCTCCTCTTCTTCTCACACCCCTCTCCCCATTGGAATCCCACAAGGCTCAGTCCATCCTCTCTTGGAAAACTCATCTCATAGTTTTGCCTGAAATACTATGTATATGCTGATGATACCCAGATCTACCTATCCAGATTCCTTAAAAAAAACCTGAGCAAAACGGAATTCATCATCTTTCCCCCATCACCTTCCAAGCCTCCCCCAAACATTTCACTTACAGTAAATAACATCGTCATCTTCCCTATTCCACAAGCATGCTGCCTTGTTGCCACCTTCGACTCTGAACTCTTTTACTCCCCACATACAGAACATGATAGATCCTGCCACTACCATCTCTGCAACATCTCCAGGATACGACCTTTCCTATCCCCAGAAACCACCAAAGTCCTTGTACCCCCTCCCCTCCTCTGGTGAACTTCTAATGACATCCCCACTCATAACCTCATCACATGCATGGCTTCAAGACTTCTCTAGGGCCGCTCCTACTCTCTGGAACTTTCCCCATCTCCCCATTAAACTTGCTCCTACCTTTGGTGCCTTAAAAAAAGCCCTGAAAACCAACCTCTTCAGTCTTGCCTACCCGTCTTCTCAGTCAACACCACAACAGCAAAACATGATGCACTATTTCCTTAGTACTAAAGATGGTAACAAGCATCCATGTGAAACATGTGCTAGAATAAATGATATATACAAACATAATTGTTTGGTGGCTCTTTTGGACTCTTTAGTCTTTTCAAGGTCTTGAGTGGACCACAAGCTTAATCCTTCTATCACGCCAGTAGCTGAATATGAATTTTGGGCATGACTGATCTGGTTGATTCTCTTTGCTTGAGAGTTGAGAGAGGAACTGGGTGCAGAGAAGTCTTGGTTGGTTGTCTTGGTTGTCTTAGTAGACACGTCATAAAAGTTAAGGGAGCAAAGGAAGCCTAGGGGGTCAGGCACAGAACCAGGGGTTAATATTTGCCTACTAGAAGTACTCTAAACAGATGGGGAAATACTGTGTGTTGATACCACAATGTTATACCTGTTTTGTGAAGTTTTTTTTTAAAGGAGTTTATAAATTCAGTTTGAACCTTTTTTGCTGCCAAAATTCAACCTCACAGGTTAGCTAATCTTCCCACCATGCATATACATACAGTGGATATAAAAAGTCTACACACCCCTGATAAAATGTCAGGTTCCTGTGCTGTACAAAAACGAGACAAAGATTAATCATTTCAAAACTTTTTTCACCTGAATAACAAACTGAAATCTTTTAGGTGGAGGGAAGAAAAAATATTTTAAAAAAATGTGGTTGCATAAGTGTGTACACCCTTAAGCTAATACTTTTTGAAGCACCTTTTGATTACAGAACTCGGCAAGACTTACCCACTCTTTTTTGCGGAAAGCATACACTCATATCAACAAAGGAATAGCTTCACCAGAACCAGAGCCCAGACCTGAGTTTATTTCGGAAGAGTCTGTGCACAGGGAGATCCCTCCGCAATCTGACAGATTTGTAGTGTGTCTGCAAGAAGTCACATGTGCCATGCTGATAGCTCATCCCAAATGTGCCATGCTGATAGACTCAATACCCCAAATGTACCATCCTGATAGACTCATTCATCCCCCAATGTGCCATGACGATGGACTTCATCCCCCAAAATGTGCCATGCGATAGACTCATAACCCAAAATGTACTCATGCGGATGACTCATCGCCCAAAATGTGCCTGCGATAACTCATACCCAAAATGTGCCCTTCTGATAGACCCATGACCCAAAATGTGCCCTTTGCTGATAGATCATCCCCAAAT
>CM070040.1:7165362-7188655 GCA_036250615.1 Ptychadena robeensis | reverse complement strand
GTGTATATATATATATATATATATATATATATATATAATTCCATATAGATGTTTGGGCTCTGGATGGCAAGTATATTGCCAACATCCCATTTAATCGGTATTGAAGCAAAATGTTTGGCAAACCAGACCAAAACTAATGAGGTGGCCAGCTTCTTTAGGGACTTTCCCTGCAATTATGAAACGAGGGTTTTTGGTTAGAGGGGGCAATTTTATTCACAATCTTAAACAAGGTAAAAAAAGAGCCCAATCCAAACATAAATAAAAATGAATAAAGTGCATATACATAGGTAACAGTTACACTTAATAAAAATGTCCAACAAATCTGGCCTTTAAGTGTATGTGGGTCCATTGATGTTCTCGATTATTCTCAAAGCGTTTCTCCCGATAAACGTGCTTCTTCAGGAGATCGAGAGTCCGTTTCAAATGTCTAGAAAATAATAGTAAGCCAGGAAGTAGCAATGCATACAGTCCAAATCCCTATGATGCAAGAGGGAAAAATATCAAAAAGTTTGATCCCTAACTTGGAGAGGGTTAGTCTCTCCAAGTCTGTAAACTATGAGGGTTTTGAAAGGGCACTACTACTACTACTTTTTACTTAAATTCTCTGCTACATGGTATTGACAAATCTTGAAAATTGTCATATAGTGCCCCCTTAAAACTCCCTTATATTTACAGCCTTGGAGAGAAAACCCTCTCAAGTAGGATCGAAAACTTTTTCATAGTCATTCGTGTTGGCACATCTTGAACAAAAAGGTATATTCCTCTTCTTAGTTTTTTTGCGGGAACAAGTCAATAGTGCATCAATGCACAATATATATCCCCATTCTTACTTATGTTAGGAGATGAGGAAATCTTTAATATCAGACGTCCTTATGCTGGCCATACACATACGATAAACGGACGGATTTTTTAATCTGACCGACGGGCGTGCGCGCCTCGCAGGCGGTTCAGGTTAAAATCCCGGTCCGTTTATCGGATGTCCCCCACATGGGGGCTTACAGATCCCTGCCGCCCCACTTCTCGGCCGGCCAGAGATCTGACATGCGAAAATCTGAGCCGATGGGAGCCATAAGCAGCAATGAAGACGGGTCTCCATCGCTGCTTATGGCCGTCATCACAAAGGGTGCTGGCCGATTTGTGGGGCCCCAGAATGCAATGGAGGCTAACGTGATGACGTCATCACGTTAGCCTCCGGAGAGACATCGGGGGTAGTCTGCCTGCAACATCGGGTGTGTATGAGGCATTGTTAGTTTAATTTTAAAGTCAGATTGTTTACTAGAATTGACCACCCTGAAAAACACAACAAAATATATTTTTTCGGGGTGGGTCATTCTAGTGAACAATCTGGAATTAGCCATCCGTATATATCATAAAATAGAAATTAAATGCAGGAAGTATTGATGTAAATGGTTTAAGATGCAGAGTTGTAGCCTGATGGTACCGAACGTCGAAGGAGAATATAGAGTGTAAAATTGACCCCGAATGCTTTGCAAGGTATGGCATGTAGGAGTGCTCATAGATTATGATATTGTTGAGTCGGGATTTTGCATAAAAATGGGTTTTGATTTTATGTTTTTTATATACTTTTTTTGTCTTTGGAACTAAAAAAAAAATTGCTCCCTTCTGTTTCCTATAGAGATGCCTTTTTATTCATCTCCTCCTTCTGAGCGCACGTTAAATAGCTGCCGGGGGAAGGATTCTTTAAAAGCTTTTTGCAAATCTTTAAGAAAATTAGAGCCGCATTGAGGAGCATGTGTGGTTGACGGCGTGCACACCGTGAGTTGAGATATGGGGTGTGGAAATATGAACTGTCAGCAGGGGCTGGGGTTTTTCTTTTTTGCGATGCAGAGTGCTCATGAATCTTTAACATTAAATTGCCACTTGGTTTCAGGTGGTTTGCAAAGCAAAATATCTCCATCTGACTGAAGCCAACTTGTCACAAGGGTGTCTAGAAATTGAGAAGAAGAAAATTGTTACCCTGTAGCATTCACTAACTGAGGACGTTACTGTGAAACACAAAGAATCGTTCTGCTTACAAAAGAATAAAAGTTTACAGCTTTTTTTGTTGAAGAGCACAGCCAGTAAATTTTTTACTATAAATCTTCAGCGTGAAAGGCCCACATTTCTGTACCCATTTTTAGAAATGATGCAGTTAAACTACATATCCAGACTCCTTAAAGAAGAAGTAAAGGTAACTTTAAAATTCAAAGCGGGTCCGCTGTAGAAATTAAACACCTTGACATTGTTGGCAGTGTCGGGGTAAATTTTCACTGCAAAAAAGGTCTTTTTTTTTTTTTGGTAACCCTGAGACACCACCGTGGGGCAAACTACGTTCTCCGCAATCACACAGCGTGCCTCCCACAGGATTCTCCTTCCGTGGTTCTGTCGGGGAACACCTATTGACTGTTCAAACTTGTTAGGGTCAGCATGTACAGTAAAAATCACCCCACTGCCTGTTTACTCAAGGCACATTGGGCAGTGAAATATTTCACATGCGCACCCATCAGTATAAGAAGCAGCAGAAGTACAGGGGTTCCCACCATTTGTGGGGGACTTTAGTATGTAGGGGACACTTTGTTAAGGCCCCCATTACACCCTTTTTAAAACAATCTTTCCATTACAATTCTGTGCAACAGATTTTGTTTTACCAAAACCAGTTGTAATATGAGGAGCTTTCTAATCCTTCCAATTTACTATGTAGTCATCAGGAGGACCCGGCACTACATAGCAGTGCTACATACCTTCCAATCCCACTATGTATTTTATCAGGGAGGACCGGTGGCAACTACATAGCCATTGATATTTACCTTCCCATCACTAGGTATTCTATCAGGGAGGACCTGGGGATACCATAGCAGTGTATATACTTCCAATCACTATGTATTCTATCAGAAGGACCCGGCACTACATAGCCAGTTGATAATATTACCTTCCAATCACTATGTATTTCTATAAGGAGGATCCCGGCACTACCTAGCAGTAATATATACCTTCCAATCACTATGTATCTATCAGGGAGGACCCGGCACTACATAGCAGTGAACATACCTTCAATCACTATTATTCTATTAGGGAGGAACCGGCCACACATAGCAGGGATAAATACTTCCAATACTATGTATTTTATCAGGGAGGACCCGGCACTACATAGCAGTGATTATATACCTTCCAATTCACTATGTATTATCTCAGAGAGGACCTGGCACTACATAGCAGTGATACATCCTTCCAATCACTATGTATTCTATCAGGGAGACCCGGGCACTACAGAGCAGTGATATATACCTTTCCAATCACTATGTTATTCTATTCAGTGAGGACCCGGCACTACATAGTCAGTGATATAGACCTTCCAATTACTTTGTATTCTATCAGGGAGGACTGGCACTACATAGCCAGGATATATACCTTCCAATCACTATGTATTCTCTCAGGGGAAAAAGGACCTGCACTACATAGCAGTGATTATTACCTTCCAATACTATGTATTCACAGGGATGGACCCGCACTACATAAAAAGGGACCCAGTATATAAACTTCCAATCACTATGATTTCTATCAGGGAGGACCGGCACTACGTAGCAGGGTACATTACCTTCCAATCACTATGTATTCTATTAGGGAGGACCGGCACTACATAGCCGTGATACATACTTTCCAATCATATGTATTTTTATCAGGAGGACCCGGCACTACATAGCAGTGATAGGTGATATCGACCTTCCAATACTATGTATTATATCAGAGAGGACCTGGCACTACATAGCAGTGAGACAACCTTCCAATCACTATGTTATTCTATCAGGAGGACCCGGCACACATAGCAGTGATATATACCTTCCAATCACTAGTATTCTACAGGGACCAACCAGCAATCATAGCAGTGATATATACCTTCAATCACTATGTATTTATCAGGATGACCCGGCAACTACATAGCAGTGATATAACCTTCCAATCATGGTTATATCAGGGAGGGACCTGGCACTACATAGCTGCAGTGATATATACCTTCCAATCACTTATGTATTCATCAGGGAGGACCAGCACTACAGAGCAGTGATATATACCTTCCAATCATATGTATTCTATCAGGGAGACCGGCAGGATTACATAGCAAGTATATATAACTTCCAATCATGGTATTATATCAGGAGGACCTGGCACTACTAGCAGTGATATATACCTTCCCCATCACTATTTATTCTATCAGGGAGGACCTGGCACTACATAGCAGTAATATATACCTTCCAATCACTATGTATTCTATCAGGGGGGAGGACATGGACTACATAGCGTGATATATACCTTCCAATCACATGTAGGTATGCATCAGGGAGGACCCAAGCACGACATCGCAGTGATATATTACTTCCAATCACTATTATTCGTTAGGGAGGGCCACCTTTATACTTTGTTGATAGATCTAATGGAGATTGTATGGATCGATCTTAAGGTGTATGGGGGGCTTTAGTAAGATAGAAGGTTTTGCTTTCATCGCCTTTGTTTCCTTGAAATATGAGAGTTGTTATTGTTCAACTACTGTAGTAATTCCTGCTTTGTTAAAATAATCACCATCCCCAATCATTTTGGAACACGCAGAGTTATTGAGAGCATGGCCAAGAGTTAGTAGCTTATGGGAAGTAATATATACGATGCCACCGTTCATACATAGAGGCTATAGTTTCTTGAAGGTATTATGATGCAGGCACTGTGATGGGGGGAGATAACACTCCAGTTCAATATATATATATATATATATATATATATATATTTAGGAAACACTGTGAAAACATTAGCAAAATTGGCTTTTTCTTCATAATTGTTCTAGGTCAATGACTCAAATATTGCAGTTAAAAGATCAATGTAGCAGTTTGTATCTGACCTGTGTATGGGTGCTTTTGTTGAATGAATTGTCAGGACTGGTCTATGCCTAACCCCATTAGTCTGCTATAGGAAGGCACAGCAGCTACTTATTCGTTCCCCACTCTAAATAGGCCAGGATGGGTGCTATGTTTACAATGCTCCTTCGTTTTCTGGCTTTTGGGGACAATCTAAAACAACTGTGCACAAGTGCAAATGTGTACTGAGCGTTAAGCAGGGAACACACAGCTCGATATTGGAGCCATTCGAGGTTCCCTGCAGCAGCGTGATGATGTAATCGACCGTGATTTATTGTCATGTCCAATATCCCTGTTTTGAAGCGGGATTGATTGGTACCACTCGCAAACAGGGATGGCCGCATTAGATATGGGGCAAATAGATGGCCATGAGCGTGCACGCCGCGCGAAGCGGTCATCGATGTGGACCATATCTACACGTGTCATTGCCATGGTCATTTCCTCTGGGAGTAAGACATTACTATCCACCATTCATGTTCACTCATGATAATTTTCCTTTTCTGCACTTAACCTTCAACTCATGCTTATGCATGCTTGGTGCACTTGTGCCAAAAGGCACAAAAACAAACTTTTGGGTCATGAAAAACGAAATTCTTTGGTCTGATAAGACAAAAGATTGAACTTTCTGGTTTGAATGCTAGGCGTCACATTTGGAGGAAACCAGAACCTGCTCATCATTAGGTCAATACCCTCCTAAAAGTAAAGCATGGAGATGGCAGCATCATGCTGTGGGGATGTTTTTCAGCAGCAGGAACTGGAGACTAGTCAGGATAAAGCGAATGATGACTGCAGCAATGTACATGGAAAACCTCCAGAGCGTGAATTTTATTCCTTACTTTTTTTCTTGTGAGATGCTACCATGTGCTTTCTCCCATGTATATTGTATTGATTAATGTATCTCCTGCTGCGTTTAGTGGTGAACCTAATGGACTCTGGGCTGTTCTGTTCTACTGTTTATTTTTCTTTGTTGTTCTCTTATGCATGTATTTTGACAGTAATATAAAAATATGGATACACTGACACTTCCCATCCAACCTGATGGAGCTTGAGAGGTGCTGCAAGGAGGAATGGGTGAAACTGGCCAAGGATAGGTGTGCCAAGCTTGTGGCATCATATTCACAAAGTCTTGCGGCTGTAATTGTTACCAAAGGCGCATCGACAAAGTATTGAGCAAAAGCTGTGACTACTAATGTACATATTTTTTTTTTTTTTAAATAACAAAGAGCGTCTAACCACCACTGGGTTAGAAATGCAGGGGACTTTCATGACAATAGTCTTAGATATTACAGTTGAATAAATGGAATTAACATAGTACAAATGTGCTCTTCCATGTGCAAGATACCCTGACGTGTCTATCTGAATATTTCTGCTTCTTCAAGGGTAATTATCAAGTTCAGATACGTGATAGGTTGTACAATGGCGGAAGGTTGATTTAATCAACCTTTTTAATTTCTTTTAAGGAGATTAAAAAGGTTGATTAAACATGAGTACAATCCCGCTTGAAAAGATTTGATTGAACAGGTTCAAGCATGTTGGAAAACCATGTGCGATGTCCATTACTTCGGACAGTGAGCCCACCCCCTGATACCTTCTATCTTCTGATAGATACTTGCCCCCATCCCCCCGATGGGGAGCTATTTATGGAGCGGACACCCGACATAAAGGGGCGGTTTTAGGGGGCAGTCCTAAGGGTGGGTAGGGGCGTGGCCAGGGGAAAGTGGGGGTTAATTCCACCACCTTTTCTCTGAGAAAAAAAGCCCTGGCCAAAACACTCAATTTCAGTGGGGGTTGAATCATTTTGAACACAACTGTATGTATGTGTGTATGGTGTGGTTATTATAGTTGTACATATTGGTTTTTCAGGAAAACTTTAAAAATAAAAATAACTTGTTAGTGTGTATAAAGATTATAGTAATGGCCCCGAAGTACATGCTTCAACCGCACCAACCATACATGCTCGTGCACAGCTTTGGAGGCTTTTGTGTGGTAGGTGTCGTGAAGATTCATGGGAGTTTTAATGCCACACCAAGCACACACTATAAACCGAGCAGATGTTGCTATGGAAATCTGTGTATGTGTTTATGTATTTAAGCCTTTAAGTGTTAGAATATGTGTCGATACGAGTAACTGGGAGCCCACAGTTTTTCTGGCAGCATGAGGATGTATGAGTGTATAAATTAATAAATAATGGAAAATCTTACCTTTCAGCTGTACAGCTACCAATTTGCAATTTTGTTATGCTTTGTTTATAACACCTGTTTTTAATGATTAATCATAGGTCTTTATTTATGCGGCTATTTACAATTCATAGTGGCGGGGAAAAACAAAAAAGGTCTGTGGGGTTTTTTTTTTTTAAATAAATCAAAAAACATAGAGAAGTAGGATTAGCTGTATTGAAGGAAGATTTTTATGCACGCTGTAAATTTGAATCAAGTCCGATTTCAATTATGGACCAAGACCAAGGTTTAGACTTGGTCATATATACTTTGGTCCCTATTTTTTTTATTTGTTTACAATGGTACAAATGTAGGTCACTCTGACCATAAAATCAGATATATGTGCTGCTGAATGTGCAATGAGCTACAGAAGTTTGAGTTGGGTGGCAAAGAGGTTTAACCCTCATGTTTATTTTTGCAATTATCTTTCTCAAATCTTTCCCATGTGCCTATGCTGGGAGTGAGGGTTCCTCCGCCTATGCCAGTGGTGGGCAACTGAGTTGATATGGAGGGCCACAAGTGCATCCCTCTGCATCACTAAAGGGCCACACATACATCGAACCAGATCCTCCCCCCGCCGACGTATCTCAGCAGGTGGTGGACCAGATCCTGACAGACAGTCAAAACCCGCATGCACCCAACGCCCCCCCTCCTGCCCCTGGGTGCAGCGCTCATATGTAGACCTGGTTTCCCCGATCAACATTGACAATTTTACTGATGTAGGATCGCCAAAGTGGATTAGGAAAGCCGGGTCAGCATGTGACCACTTCACAGGTGAGTTGCTATGCCCTATTCATTAACAGTTAGGTTTTGGGGGCCCCATGTCGAGGACCAAGGAGGGGCGCGGAACAACGCCTAAAGGGCTGCAGGTTGGGCACCTAGGGCCTACACAATGGGAAGCAAGTCTATGAATATCCAACATCCTCCGAAGTCTTTGTTAGCATGCCAGAAAAAAATATATTTTGTTACAATATCCCTGTTGTAGAAATTTTCACCTTACTCCCTGTTCTTTATTTGAAGCTCTTTTTTTTTCTTCTTTAAATGTAATAACCATTATCAATGTCCATAACTTTTTACCCGTTCCTGTGCTGTATATTTAAAGGATCACAGGATCTTCATCATGGATCACAGATATGTTGGTTATTCTTAGATAATGATGCAGTAAATAATTTTCCCTACATTGGATAAATGTTATTGTGGTAAAAAAAAATCTGGATTTGATTTCATTACTGATCTGATTAGATTAAATGCTGGTCACACTCTGCTTATAGTTTAACATATTTTTCAGACTATAAGACGCCCTCATTAGCCCCAAAATTGGGGCAAAGTGTCTGCGTCTTATGGTCTGAATATGTTACCACCCGCGCCCATTTGGCTGCTGGTTATTGCAACTTGGCTCCCTACCAGCTCTCTGGGCAGATGCCAGATCTCCCATCTGAACTATATTGTGTGTGGGGAAAGCTGCACTCGCTGGAGACCAGAGTGAAGATCCCCCCTTATCCGCGTATGAGGAAGAAGAAATGCCGAAGTGTGCTCTCTATTGACACCATTTTTGTGGCTGAAATTGGGTGCTGCATGGGATTTTTTCCCCTAATTAATTGAAACACATGAAATATTTTTTTTTCTGATTTTCTGCTCTAAAATTTGGGTGCATCTTATGGTCAGGTGCGTCTTATAGTGTGAAAAATACGGTACATTCTGTACATTATGATTGTGCATCTATTGGAGGAAAGTAAAATTGAAGTAGCAGTAGTCAAAGTAGGTCCTCATTTGCTCTTGCACAACAGATGGAATACTTTGCCGCTGCAGTTACACCTTTGTACTTTTAAACCTGTTCTTTCAATAAATCTTCTGTCACTGAGATTATGGCTTGTGGACTGAAGCTCAGTGATATATGATTGTCATCCTAAAAAATGTCCATCTGCAATGCTACTTACATTTAGTTTCACACTCACTTTTATCAATATGTTGTAAAAATTACCCAGCGTTGCAGGTAAGACCTATGGCTATCTTTTGATAGTAGGATCAGCATATCAGCTAATTTAAATATAATACTTATAGATCAACCTGATGATAAACATATCCACATATTGTGTAAAAAAGGGCCCTTGAGATATATAGCTCTGGGGGAAGTATCTTTGTCAGTAAGAATTGAGTTTACAGACCTTTACAAACCTGTTTATGAATAATGATGAGCGGCATAGGCAATATTAAAATTTGCGATATTTCGCGAATAGTTCTACTAATATTTGATTCTATATTCGCGAATATTCTAGATTCACAATTATAATCGCCTTGTAATTACCGTTAAAATAAATGGCCGAATTTATTGCGAATATATATTCGCAATCCATACCCGAAAGCATCCCAATGCGAATATTCGACATTGCGAATATCCGCCGCCATATTCGCGAAATTTGCGAAATTCTCAAATAGCTGATATTCGCCGAATATGTTCGAAATTCGAATATTCGAGCTCAACACTATTTATGATGTTATGCAAAGTAATAACTACAGGAGCAAGACAAAAGGAAAGCTAATGTGTTTTTTTTTTCTTTTTTTTTTTTTTAAATAAAGATTTTTATTACATTTTCCAATAACAGGGTAAAAAAATACAGAGTACTTAATACTAGGGAAGGGGTACAAAAAAGTAAGAAAGGAATCAAAAGATGTACAGTATAACAAACAGTTTCAGACACTTCCATTGGCAAATACAGTCAAAAATGCAGTATAAATATCAACATCCCCCTACCCCCTCCCACCCTGCAGTCACCCCCATGACCTGGCAAACAGAAGGCCTGGAAAGATTAGTCACAATCAGAGTGGGTACCCCGGGGGAACGGCCAAGTCCGCCGATACCGAGTAGTAGTCCCGCCGCTTCCAAATATCAAGGAACTTATTTTCCCTACCCTGCAACCTATAAGTCAATTCCTCCAGACCCCGTATGTGGAGTACCTCCCGAAACCAGTCTCTGGTCTAAGGCACACTATCCGACTTCTAAAGTCTAGGAATCACGGTTTTTGCAGCATTCAAGAGATGAGGTAACTCCCAAATATGGAGAAGAGTGCCCCTCTCCCTGCACCCTCGCCAACAGTCATCCGGCACTCCCGGGAAGATCCTGGCAAGCAGGGAGGGCACTTCATACCATCTGATGCGTTTTAACGAAGTTCAATGGTAAATGTGGGTACTTTCTTTCTTTATTAGAGTTGTACATATAAAAAATAAATTGCATAACAAAATGGTACAAACCACATTCCAATATTCCCTTGTGAAGTGTTTCTTTTTTTTCAGCTTTGTTTCTTTTTATGAAAATAGAAAAAACACTTTTTGTTGCCCAGGTGTTAACATCTGCAGTAAGATATCCATATCCCTCTATCTTTTTAGTAGTGCCTGGGAGGGGTGCCTCTTGTGCCCATGTCTTTTTATTCCATGACCTTGTGTGCTAGGTACTGCAGAGATAGCCACTGTGATTTAGTAGAGCACACACCATATCCTCTGTCTAATGAGCTTTTTAAAAAATATATCAAAAGAACTTCTAATGGTGGGATCTCGGAATTTCAAAGGAAAATATCTATTTATTATAAGGCTCCTCAATTCATTAGAATTCCTTCATAACTAAAAAAGAAACATCTGCTCCTGGTAGCAATCAGTTTTGGCATATTTTATGCCCTGTTCTTACCCCCTACATTCTCAGCCTTTAAGACCAATAGAAGGTAGCTGACTCGTTAGCATATTCCGTTTTAATTAGGGTGCGGGCAGTGGAGGCAATGCATTCTTTTTACTCATAACTCGCTGATATGTGATTGTATTGTACGGTTCAGGAGCCCATGTTTACTCGATATCTTCTTACTTATCACTTCTTGATCTGCCTTTCATAATTTCAAATACAAGTCAGTATTGCTTACTGTTATTCCAATTACTATACTGTTACCGTTTATATGTTCCTATGTGTGTGTTTTTTTTATACTTGGAAAAAGTCTTCAGATTATCTTCCTCTAAGCATAAATATTATATAGTATTATGAATAATTATTATAACCCTCCTGACTTTTTGAGAGACCATGCTGAGCTTTATAAATATATTTATGAAGTGTGATGAGAGTCATATGTTCATTAATGTTTTAAAATAATCAAGTGACGTGAAAAAAATATGGTAGATGCTAATTTTTTTTAAGGTGATGCGGAATTGTTTTCAGAATTTGCAGTTGTTTAGCTGCCTGAAAGTTTATTATATCTATCAAATCTAAAACCAGTATGGGAACCCCTATGGCTGTAGATATATTTTATATATATATTACTGCCATCCAGTTGTAGACATCTTTGTAGAAGCTCATTTCAAGTGCAGTTGGTTTCCCCCACCATGTATGCCCGAAAACCAGAGTTGGCGATTGAATTTCAGGTGTTCCATGAATAAAATGGAGGTGGTTGTCCATTTTGAAAAGCAATAAGTTATGCGGAAGGGAAAATTGTTAAAGAAAAAAGTGCACAAGCATCAGGGATGACCACAGCCTGGAGAGGATTGTCAGGAAAAGGCCATTCAAAAGTGTTGTGGACTTTCACAAGGAGTGGACTGGGGCTGGAGTTAGCGAATCAAGAGACACACACACTGGACATTTGGATCCTGGACACAGACTTTAAATGTTGTATTCCTCTTGTCTAGCCACTCTTTAACAACAAACGTCAGAAGCGTCTTGCCTGGGCTAAAGAAAAAAGAACTGGTCTGTTGGTCAGTGGTCCAAAGTCATATTTTCTTATGCGAGCAAATTTTTTATTTCTTTTGGAAACCAAGGACCCAGAGTCTATAGGTAGAATGGAGAGGCACACATTCCAACATGCTTGAAGTCGAGTGTGAAGTTTCCACAGTCTGTGTTGATTTGGGGAGCCATGTCATCTGCTGGCGTTGGTCTACTGTGCTTCATTAAGTCCAGAGTCAAAGTAGCTATATGAGCTTTATGGAGATGCTGACTTCATTTTGCAACAGGACTTGGCACCTGCCCACACTACCCCAAAAGTACCAAAACCTGATTCAATGACCCTTGGATTACTGTGCTCGATTGGCACGCAAACTCAACTGACCTGAACCCCATAGAGAATCTACTGGCCATTCTAAATAAAAAGATGAGAGACATGAGACCAAATAATCCAGAAGAGCTGAAGTCTATTGAAGCATTCGGTCTTCCATGACACCTCAACAGTGCCAAAGGCTGATAGCGTCCATTCTACGCCGCATTGAGGCAGTAATTGATGCAAAAGGGGCCCAAATCAAGTACTGAGTACATATGCATGATTATATTATTTATAAAGATATTTAATCTTTGTTTTATTGATTTCATGTAATATTTTCTAAAATTTGGATTTTGGGGGTTTTCATAAGTGCTAAGCCATAATCATCAAAATGGAAAAAAATCATCACGCAATTCACCTGTATATGGTGGACACTAAGGTTATTGTGCTTGCACAAAGAGGTTGTTGTAGATGAGAAACATGTACTGTTTTTTGAAAAACTTTTTATTAAAGTTTTGCAAGTATACAGAGAACAACAATACTTCAACACACACAAAACTAACGAGAACTTGTGCCGACTAAAGGTCCAGAGTTACAAAGTCATGTACAGAGATCAACATATCTATAGTAACAGACAAAGTACAGTATCCAAAGGAGTAAAGATCCCACTAGGCACGTTTGCATAAGGTCAGATACAGCAAATGACTAGAGATGGTCGAATTTTTTGACTTGCTAAATTTGTGAGCTGATTGCAAAGCCCCTGAACATGGTATCATCACCAAACTTGCTGGAGATGTAGAGAAGGGTTGTCGGAACATTTGAAAAAAAGAAGTGTTGCTTTAGCACATGTACTTTTTTCATAAATTAAGTTCAAAGTTAAAGTCGAAATTCCGATTTTCAAAATTTTTACTTGACTTTGAACTTAATTTGTGCAAAAACTATTTGTGTTAGAGACATACTTTCTTTTTTGGAGTGTACCCCCAACCCTTCTCTACATCTCCAGAAAGTTTGGTGATGATACCATGTTCAGGGGCTTTGCAATTAACTCGAAATCGGCGAAATGGTCGAATTTTTTAAAAAAAATTCGACCATCTCTACAAATGACATAGCTTGGTACAGCAGAAAAAGAAAAATTTCAGCCACACAAACAACCATTCACACACTCTGGAACCCCCACTTCCCCCAGGAGAGAGCAATCTAAGTGGTAGAGGTGTCCGACACCCAAGCCCCCAAACCTTATTAAACTTTAGATGACATCCCCTACTGGCATATGTGGCTTGATAAAAGTGCAAGGATGCATTTATGAGCGCCTTCCAGGCCAAAACAATGGGAGGGTCCCTGCGCTGCCATCGCAGTACTATCAACTTTCTGGCATAGAAACATGTACTGTTAACATTTATTTGGAGGTTTTCATAAGCTGTAAGCCATAATCATCCAAATTAAACAAAAAGGGCTTAATTCACCTGTATATGGGGGACACTAAGGTTATTAGGCTTGCACAAAGAGGATGTTGTAGATGAGCAACATGTACAGTTAATATTGGAAGCAGTGCTCACAGGCACATTAACTATTCCTGTTTGTTAAAAGTGAATGTTAAGAGGAATTCAAGCAGAATAAATTCCTTTTTTTGTAAATGAAAAGCTCACAAGCATACTACTGTACCACCAAAACAGTTCCAGTATGGTCCCCCTGGATCCAATATGCACATCCTACCTTGCCCCTAGCCAGGATTTCTGGAGTGTAATTCCTATCCTGTTGAAATCATCTACTTAGTCTACCCCCTTCTCCCCCCATGCAGGTTCAGTTCGCACCATGTTATGTTTAATTTCCCGGGCAGTCTATAGTTCCCTAACAGCCCCTCTTTTTGGTTTAGTTTTTTGCATGGGTCATCTTTGTATTGTATGTATTATATATGCTGCTGTCAGCTTAATGGTCGGATCCATTTTGGACCTGTTGTTCAATTTTGTTTATATAAAAAATAGAAATACTGTTATTTCTATACTTTTTTTTTCTTTGAATACCTTGTTATGTGTTGCGCATTACCTTTTTGAAAAATTTGATATGAACTATTGGACACCAAAAAAGTGGATGTTTTAATAAGAAAACAAGACCATATCTGGGAAAACCCTTAAGGCAGCCATTGCTTCTTGGCTGCTGTTACACTGACTTTATTTTATTTTGAATCACTGACTAAGGAAAAGCATGAACATGAGACCTTGTGATCCTGGTCAGTGATTAAGATAAGAAGTTGTTCTTTACAGATTTTTTTTCTAATGTTTAGCCAAGAGTTCCTGAGTGTCTTCCACTGACCTGTCGATAATGGCTGCCCATTTGGCTATATGGGATCCACATGTCTCCTAAATGTACCATATAGGTCAGATGTAGATTTGGCTCTGTCCCTAGGGAGTAGCAGGGAATCTAGTTTGGCAGGAGATGGAAAAGACCTTCGCGGGCCTAGCACTTCTTTCTACTAGTGTACAAGGAAGGTAGGAAAGGAGGTCATAGCTAGGAAGATTATACTTGGCACAGAGGTCATCAAAGGACATCAGACCTGCATCAGATGCTAACATGTATGTTAGCATCGGATGCATCATTTGTTTTGCACATTACACATCTGCATATGCATTGGACAGAGCAGAGCAAAAATGCGTGCAGCAGGGCTTTTTTGAAAAAACACATGGACTAACGCTTTTTAAAAATGCAATGCATGCAGTGTGAATGGTAACACTGGTTTTCTATGAGAAAATGCAGTACTGTAAAAACGTGATGCAGCGCAAATAGTGTGAAATGGCCCCAATGCTCCATACACCTCTTTGGTTTACCCTTTTACTTATGTTTTATAAAAATATTTTGCAGCAGAATTCATACAGTTAACTAAATTCCACCAAATGAATATACTGAGCTTTACGTCTCATTGGGAAAGGTTCCTCTTTTAAGGTGATGCTAACTGTGTCGATTAGATTGCTTCACACAACATACCGTATTTTTCGAACTATAATGTTTTTAAAGAAGGAAAACCAGGAAAAAAATATTTGATATATGAAAGTGTTCACATCAATCAGGTTAATGCAAATGATTAAATTAATGCAATATCGAATTCAACCAGTAGATGTCACTAGTGGCAGTACACACACAGCACATCACCTCTTCACTGATCAGGAGGAGGAGGGCAGGAGGCTGCCCAGTGTTCTATCCTCTCTGGCTGTGCTTGTGGAAGCTGCGGAGTGATTGCAGTTTCCACAGACACGGAAAGTGGGATAGATAGCGGTTCATCTATACTTCTCTTCATTTTTTACTTGCTAGGCTATGGGCTCTGTTGGCATAAGCAATTATACAGTTCAGATGGGAGATCCAGCCGTGGGCCGATGTCACATCTGACTGCTCCCCGGATAATCTCCTTGGGCTCCTTGGTTAATCCCTCCGATTTTGGGGCTGAAAAAGTGCATCTTATGGTCCAAAAAATACGGTATTTTAGTTGACATTGGTTCCTCAGCTATGGCTTTTTTAATAATGTTTGTTGAAATGAAAAAAAAAAGAAATTATGAATGCTCATTGGGGTTTTTTTTTGTCCCTTATCCATTTAATTGCCTGCAGTTTTGTGAAGCCCAGTGAAAAAAAATTTAGTTATTTATAAAACAGGGCTGCCAATAAAAGTTAAGCTGAGGCTTTTATTAAAGATAAATCGTTAGCCCCTGCATGTTTGTGTAATGACAGACTTTATATTTCTCATTACTGCTGCAATCTTTTACACTATTATAACATACTAAATCCTTAAGGTTTAAGTCACATTCAATTATTTCACTTAGAACAATAACACGCAGCCAAAGCGAGCCAGAAAAGCATATGGAATTATTTGGCATTTCAGCTTGAAAGACTCATTCATTGACAAGCAGCTCGAGAGGGGGAAAAAAAAACAGGCTGCTGACACATTTATGTTCTCCTTTTTTATTCTATGCTTTAATTCCCTCTTTGAAATAAAGTTTTCATCTTAGGGAAAGCCCGAATATTATTAAAAAAATATAAAAAATGCTGTCAATTCAGCTCAAACATAGAATGAGACATCACTGATTCCTGAAAACCTGAAAGAAAAAAATTAAACTTGCCCTCGCTTGGGTAGACATATAAATCACTTACCAACCCGAAGCTGCTCACTGCAAAATAGCTTTACTTCCAGGTATACACAAAGACGTGAGTGTGTGTTGTGGCTCGGTGTGTTGGGGGGCTTGGAAAAGTTTGGGGAATTTATTGCTAAATAGGAAGTGTATATTCTGTGGTTTGCTTGTGTTTTTCTGTATCCTGAGTTTGTGAACAATTTGTTATGTTTGTACTATATTTCTAAAAGATTCTAACACGATAAGTTATGGGAATTTTTATTTTCCTGCTGTTGGTCTATTTGCCCTTTGTGGATATATATTTTTAAAGGCTATATTTGTATAAATCTTATGAGTGTTTCGAGAATAGAACGATTAGTTTAACCTTCCTGGTGGACCCATTCTGTCGGGAAATGGCATGCAAAATGTTAACAGATATATTTGCCCACCTTTACCTGCCCAGGTCTGAGGACCTGTCAGATCATACAAGCATAGGAGTAGGCACCGGCCCACCTCTCTGCTGTCAGGGTCTGAGCATCTGGCAAACGGGGGATGCCCATGATTATGCCTGTATTAGGCATCTAGGTAACGAGGGATGCCAGTGATTATGCCTGAATTAGTCGTCTGGGAAACTGGGGATGCCCGTGATTATGCCTGAATTAGTCGTCTGGGAAACGGGGGATGCCCGTGATTATGCCTGAATTAGTCATCCGGGAAACGGGGGATGCCCACGATTCTGCCTGTATTAGGCGTCTAAAGAAGTTCCCAGAGGAGTGATACCCTGCTATCATAGCTAGAGAACACTACAGGATTGCCATGAGCAGTAACCCCGAGCCATGCTAGGCAATACCGCCAGGGAGCATTAGACAGGGTGAAGCTCAGACCCAACGTGGCCAAATTTTACAAATTTTGACAAAATTGTGGACAAGCTTTGATATTTATTATCAAAAATTTTGGAAGTTTACCTTTTTATAAGATATAACATGAACCTTTGTACCATGAACCATGTAGGACTTTTAGGGCTTGTTTCCATTTACATCGGGACCCCTCCACTAAGCGTATTGCTTGGCAGGGATCCCGACGTAGCACATAGACATTGCCTGCCGGCGGACGCTCTGTTTACACATCCACCAATGCAGAAGCTCAACGTACTCGACTATGTTGAGCCTTACATCGGTGGAGCGGCTCGGCGCAGTGAAGACCAAGCATCCGCAGAGCAGGTAAGTCTATGTGCAATACGCTTGGCGGAGAGGTCCTGAAGTAAAATGGAAACATAGCCTAAAGGCCAAAGTGTAACAATCAAGATTAATAAATAAACAAAGTAAAATTCCACAGAATAACAACAAAAGTTTTTAGTTTTTTTTTTATTTTCTTTATTGAGTTTTTACGTTTTCCAAAACAATAACAGAAAACGGCAAAAAAAGTGTAAGAAAGCACAATCTTATACATTGTCGTGAGTTAAAGTCTCTTACACTTAGACAATCAAACAACCATCTAACATTCAAACAATAATAATAATAATAGGCTGGTGTTTGGAAAAAAAATAGAAAAACTGTCATAGGGAATTATATGGAATATAGAAAACCTCTGATCTTTCAAGAGTGCCCCGATCTGGCCAAAGAAAACATTGCAACAAGATCATTGATTGTGTGGATATGATTATGTTTTCCTGAGTACCGCAGTTAAGTGCCCTCAAGTCTTGGGGTGTAAGTGAACAATCTAACTTTCAACCTCCAGCATCGTAAGTATACGTGGCCGTTTCCCTTGGGGTATATTGTTGTGAATAATGGCGAGTTTTAATAGTCCATAAAAAGGTCCATCACCCAAAAAGGGTTATAAGGTGTAGACACGCTGGGCGCCATTGTTAGCTGCATTGCACATGGCGAGAAAATTACTAATCCAATTAGGTATATCAGGTAGATTCATCAAACCCCAACGTACATTTCGTTAAGTAACTTCCTCAGGGGGTTATTGTTCTCATATAGTAACCCGGGTGTATGTTTTTTTTAGACCGTGTCTTTGCGCCCCAGAATCAGAAAGGAGGAAAGGGTAGCCACTGATCAATAATAATCCAAGGTCTCCTATTAGATTGTAAGCCCGTCCGGGCAGGGTCCTCTACTCCTCCTATGTCATACCTGTACCTGTGTGTCATTGTGTGTTTGTATCTCCACTCTAATGTATTGTACAGCGCTGCGTAATATGTTGGCGCTATATAAATAAATGATAATAATAATAAGGTCTGAAGGTGATGGCTGATTGCATTGATGTGGAGTAGTGTGTAGGTTGAACTCCCTCTGGCATCCCATGCCTTTTCAAATGGAAACATTTTTTAGGTGGAAAGTTTTTCTTAATGCGCCAAATCAAAAGTCAAATTAAAGAAACATGTGTGGCATTAATTTCTTAGAAGAACAACACTTGTAGGACAAATATATTAACACTGTGGACAAGATTTGGTGCCAGGGACAGAGTATCACTATCATTGTTGCCATTTTGTGCTAGAAAAGCACATGCCCTGCAATGCACAATACACATGAAAAGCAGATATGTTGCGTTAGCGATTCCAATACAAGTGTACTGGGAACTCTTGTAGCAAAATGCTAGCGTAGGATGAAATAGGCCAGAAACGAAAGGCGAGCAAATGGATACATTTGTTTATGGTTTTTACCTGCTAAATAATTTGTATTTCTGTATATCTGGTCCTAAAAACAGCACAAAAAATACTGAGCTTTTATGGCGCATTCCAGCCTAAAAAACTAAAAACATTTCACAGCAGCATGAAAATCGCTGTTCATTTCACTGGTGAGCAGTCTATAATTGTGACATTGTGAAGCATGGAAATCATGAATTTCTAAGCAACACATGTACAATCCTTTTAGCTACAAGTAGGGTAAAACGATGCAATCATAATTTCCCCGCCTATAGAATTCAGAAAATTGATACTGCATGGGTTATTATGCGTAATGAATGATGTGGTACAAGGTACTCTAACTCACTTAAGGGACAGGATCATGTGGTACAGTGTAAGTCAAAGCAATTTTGTCTTTCATTTGAAGGTACTTAACCCCCCTAGCGGTTGAGACGAGCATATCCCTCAAGCAAAGGTTCCTGAAAAAATTGGTAATACTACATCATGTGATTTGCAGACATGAAGTCTGATGCATAGTTTAAAAATGTTTCTGTTAACTTCTTTTTAAATACTGTATTTTTCGTACCATAAGACGCACTTTTTCACCCCCAAAATCAGGGGGGAAAAGTGCCTGGGTCTTATGGTCCGAATGCGAGAGCCCCAAGTGGCTGTGGGTGGTTGCGCTTTGGCTCCCCGCCAGCTCTGCCAGCAAGGAGATTAGCCGGGGAGCTGTCAAATGTGAGATCCGCCCACGGCTGTATCTCCCATCTTAACGGTATAATTGTTTATGCCAACAGAGCCCTGCTAGTATAAGCAATGAAGAGAGAGATAGATGAACTGCCATCTATCCCTCTCTCCGAGACGAGAGGGAGAGCAGAGGACTGGGCAGCCTCCTGACCCCCTCCTTTTGATCAGTGAAGAGGTCACGTCATGTGCTGTGTGTGTACTGCTGCTAGTGACATCTACTGGTTGAATTTGATATTGCACTCATTTAATATTGCAATACACTTTTATATATGAAATTTTTTCTGGTTTTCCTGCTTTAAAAACTGGGTGCGTCTTATGGTCCGGTGCGTCCTATAGTCTGAAAAATACAGTAATATTTATTTTATAAAATTTCAAATTACATATTTTAGATCAAATTAGATTTCAGATTTAATACCTACAAAAAAAATAGACCTTTTTACCATGTTGGCACCACTTGCATTGCCAAGATATAGTAGTGTGAAAGAGCCCCAAGACACATATTGCCGCAACCTTGGTTAGAAGTCCATTTCTTAAAATATTTTACTTAATAGTGAAAACTATGTTTATCAACCAATCATGTTAAATGAAATTGACTTTTCCCTTGTACAAGATAGATTTTTTTTTCATTTAAAATTTATTAATATAGCATAGCTGTCAATTAAGCTGTCCGTAATGCCGCGACGTGACGTCACTTTTCTTCTGCAGTTGTCTGTTTTCCAGATACCAAAAATGACGTCACTCGGGAGACCCCTCCCTTTTATTTTGTTCCCGCCTTACTTAGAAGGGAGAGGGCATTACTCTCCCTTGTAATGTCCCAACCCGCACATCATATGCACAAGCGGGGTGGGAACTAGCCATACACGTGTCGGATTCCATGTCCAATCATGATTCATCATCCGATCGATTCCGGCGATTCTGCCGGGAATCACAGGTGTGATCAATCGGCCAATTAAGAGTATCCATCGCAGCATACCACCTTGTCCAACGGATTCCGGGACGGATCCGTGTCCAATTGTCCACCTCACAAATGGCAACTCCCCCTGATCCGGACAGAATCGCATGAGAAAGACCAACATGTTGGTTCTCCGTCGGATCCGATTCTGGGCCCCTGATCAATCGGACGCGAACGATCGGACCAGGTGGGCTGCATGCGATTCCGGCACGATCGTTTCACGTGCACGCGCCCGGAATCGATCGTGCCGGAATCCGGTGCGAATCCTACACGTGTATGGGGGCCTTAACACCCCCTTCCTCCAAAAGTAGCTCCATTTCACAATCCCGGGATTTTGTGAAATCAGGATTTGGACGGGAAAGCCACATAAAAAACATGACTTTCCTGGCCAAAACGGGAGGGTTGACAGATATAATTAGATTAGTGGGGGCGGTGCCATTGACTTCCATTTAAAGCAGGCAGTGTCAGTATTTTTCAGCAAAGCCCCAGCCAATGATGCAGTAGGCCAATCTTTGTTCTAGTAAATTTAGGAGACAACATGTGAATAGTATCTGTAGTGGGCAAAATGTGAATGTGTTGCATCACAACTTTAGCTAAGATGTTTGTTGTATGTTTATAATTTGTGGCCACCTTTTTCTTAGTGATCAAGCAAAGTTAGTTTGGCCTCCCTGTGTAGAGAAATATAACTGTAATGCCTATACAAGGGACTTACAAATGTGTGCATAGCCCATCACATTCAAAAGATCCCCCAAACCACCCCCATCAGCTTTGAATAAAGAACACTTTATCTCATGTCTGTGTGCACCTATTTCATCTCTTGGCTTCCTTTTCCTATTATTTTCCAAAAAAGAAAGGGATGTAAGAGTAAAGCACATGTTTGGAGCCGGTCCAGACAACGTGAAGGATGCTTCTTTATGTGAGAAATAAACAGAGCCTTTTTTTTTTTTCCTTTTAAATCAAAATTTTAATGTGGCATTTGATGTCTGTATAAACTCCGCTGCACAGTGGCTCATTCAGTATCCATATGTCATCACCTTCTTTACTACAGTCACTAAACGTGCCTGCCAAACCTAACCGGAGAGTGTATAAATCAGTGTCCTCCTGACCTGCAGCTTCTCTCAGAGTCTGTGGTGCTAGCTTTACTGGGAACTTCATAAACTTTTTCTTTAATGAAAAAGACGAACTGAAGAAAATATGAAGGCTAACTTTTGAGCTTAATACTTTAAATATGTCACCTGCAACAAGCATGCAGCTAGTGTTTAGGTTTTTTTTTACGAATAAGGAGTATAAAATAAAGAAAGATCCATGTAGATCATGTACATAGCAATAAGCAAGATGCATTGCAATGTTACACAAAACATCAATGGAACAAGAATAAAGTCATACAATGAAATATCAGCGATAGACAGTCAGAAAAAAATAGCCAGAGCAGTTAGTCAAACCATATAGAGAAAGTAAAGAAGGATTCGGGGAAAGTAATGACAAAGATTAGAAACAAATGTAACCCCTTCTGATCCTCCTGTGTCATTGTGATTGCCCCGTCTGATCCCCCCTGTCCAGAGTTACAACACCGTATCTTCAGGGGTGTCTTATATTCAGGGGAATGCCTTAAATTTCAGCGTGAGGCAAAAATCAAAGGGTGCCTTATTTTCTGGGGGAACTGGGTAGAACTGTTGATCCTAGTGACTGGTTCCGAGGTACCGTCTCGCATATTCCTGTCTGAATTGCAGCCAGACCAATGACATTTTAAAGAAGAAAGATTCAGCAAAGGAATCGATTGCTTTCCTAGTACAGGTTTACATCAGTACATTTTGTATTTGTACACAGTGAAGAGGCTGAACTATTTAGATTCTGTGTCATACACCCAATTCAATTTATTCTGTTTATAGATTCATTATATTTGTGCTACTTAGCATTTAGTACTTAGGTGCCCAACCTGCAGCCCTTTGGGCGTTGTTCGGCGGCCCCCCTTGGTTCTCCACATGCAGCCCCGAAAACCTTACTGTTAATGCATAAGGCAGAGCAACTCACCTGTGAAGTGGTCACACACTGAGCCAGCTTTCCTAATCAACTTTGGCGCTCCTACATCAGTAAAAATGTCAATGTTGATCCGGGAAACCAGGTCTACATATGAGCGCTGCATCCAGGGACAGGAGAGGGGGGTGGGTGCTGTCGGGTTTTGACTGCCTGACGGGATCTAGTCCACTGCCTGCTGAGATATGTTGAAGGGGGGGGGGGGTCTGGATAGATGTTATGTGTGCGGCCCTTTAGTGATGCCGAGGGCTGCACTTGTGGCCCTACATATCAATTCAGTTGCCCACCACTGCTTTAGGAGATGCATTCTCTTGATAAAGTCAGCTTTCATAGAGAAATGAATGCATATTTCTTCATGTGGATCATTTAAATGTGGGCAAATGTAGGAGCTCAAAATGGAAAGGAGAATCAGCACACACTCTAGGAATGATCCTTAGAACAAGTTCAATTGTGTTGAATAAAACAAGGTTTGGGTTGGAGATCATTTAGAAAAAGAATATTACTTACATTAAGGTTTCCAGTGTTGCACTGAGTTGCGGTATTCACTTACAACCAATGTCTAGGTGAAGGCTTGTGAAGATCTTATTACTGTTATCACTGAAGGCCCCATACACCGTACAATCTTCCCATACAATTTCTGTACAATGAACGTTTGTTCTACCATAACCATGTGATATGGGGAGCTTTCTAAACCTTCCAATCACTATGTATTGTATCAGGGAG
>CM070040.1:7154766-7165262 GCA_036250615.1 Ptychadena robeensis | reverse complement strand
CATAGCAGTGATATATACCTTCCAATCACTATGTATTCTATCAGGGAGGACACAGCACGATATAGTTGTTGGTAGATCTAATGGAAATTGAATAGAATGATCTAAAAGTTTATGGGGGGGTTTTAGTGATGGTTGGTCGCACTCTTAAGCTGTGGCAAGGTACTTCATGGAAACCACAACTCAGTTGACTCAGTTGACTCAGCTTCCCACTAATAATGGGTTTTTCAGGTATGATTTCAGCCCTATCTTGTAGATTTCCTACTCTGTCCAGATACTGCATCCAATCACTTATCTCATTAAATACGATTTAATTAAAGTGGCCACCTAGTGTCTGGCAATGAAGAATGATGTGTTCTGTAGGAATTATTGGTTGTAATTCTAATAGAGTTGCAGATTTAAAAATACATTTCAGTGGTCTCCAATGTTTTTTTTTCTTAGAGCTGTGTATAGTAGCTGTACGAAGTTTAGGTTGTGTAAAAGTGTTTGTTGTTACATAGATATTCTTAGGGGTTGAATTACAGCTGAACCTGTAACACCTTTTTTTTCACAAACTACTCTGCTCTTGGTTCCATGGTAACAGATCGTACAACATTGATGTCTTACGACAGATGATATCTTATGGCAGTAAATCTTGATGTCTTCAGGTCTGTTTAATGTTTACATCTTTTTTATATGATAGATATATGAAGACAACTATGCACATTACCAAATAGTTTAGATATGTATTTATTTTACCAAAAACATAAGCTATGTATATATATTTTTCCCCTAACACCACAACCTTTAGTTAGTGAAAAGTACTTTCAAATCAGGAATACAGTTTCAGTAGATAACAGTAGATAATGCTTCATTTGCCATTGATACCTATTAGCAGGGGTGCACATAAGTGGTACTCTGGTACTCACAAGGGGCCAAAAACTAGCTCTGCGTACCGGCATTATTGTTACACAGCTCATATGGGTACTAACAACTTGGAGGCGCTCCGTGTCTGGGCTACACAGCTGGTTTGGGGGAATAACAATTTAACTATTGGGAGTATATGCAAGTCAATAGGGGCTTCAATCAACCCACACTAACCAGCTGCTCAGAGGATTTGGCTGATGACTTTACAACCAAGGTTACCAGGAATAGTCCAGTGGTCGGAAAAGCCAAACTGATCCACCGGAGGAGGAGAGGGGAGGAATCCTGCATCTCACCCTTACTCTAAAGACCCCCATACACGTGTCGGATTCGCACCGGATTCCGGCACGATCGATTCCGGGCGCGTGCACGCCAAACGATCGTTCCGGAATCGCATGCAGCCCACCTGGTCCGATCATTCGCGTCCGATTGATCAGGGGCTCAGAATTGGATCCGACGGAGAACCAACATGTTGGTCTTTCTCATGCGATTCTGTCCGGATCAGGGGGAGTTGCCATTTGTGAGGTGGACAATCGGACACGGATCCGTCCCGGAATCCGTTGGACAAGGTGGTATGCTGCGATGGATACTCTTAATTTGCCGATTGATCACACCTGGGATTCCCGGCAGAATCGCCGGAATCGATCGGATGATGAATCGATTGGACATGGAATCCGACACGTGTATGGCTAGCTTTAGACACCTCATGGAAACCGCAAACATCGGCTTGGACAACATGGGTAAAAGACTGCCCTGATACCAAGGCGATTCCTTTCATTTGCCACAGATGGGGGTCCTTCAGTCCCGAGCACTGCAGTAGATGGCTAGCGGGGGAACCCAGTAGGAGATGGGAGCACTTGCTCCTAGGTAAGTGGCAGACTCACTGAGCTATCTACAAAACTGCACACAGGAGGAATTCAAAACAGAGAATTTATAACCTCTGCCCAGTGGGAGGGAATGTACAGTATCTGGAGAGAGTAGGGAATCAAAACAGCGGGAAGAAAGCCATTAACTCATACCCTGGCAGCTGCTCTATCAAAATAGATACACGCCAATGTACACACCTATTATAAACATGTAATTGCCTGACTAGGAATAACATATATACAACAATAACCCTATTTTTTACACTACAGTGATCTAAAATCCCTATAAAAGTAGTCCTAGATAATATTTTTCCTGACAGTCTTCCAGGGGTACATTTCATTGCAGTGCCACAAATGACCGCTAGATTATTACATTTTAATGCTGACACTTGGGGTGTCTTTAAGTCAGTGGTGTCTCCTTCCAAAATCCTATTATTGCAATGTTATTGGAGGGGTGGACTGGGATCACATTACAGGCAAGGCGTGTGTTTTTGGGGGGTTTTATTTTTAAGATAGTCAGTGGTGGCGAACCTTTTAGAGACCGAGTGCCCAAACTGAAACCCAAAACCAAATTATTTATCTCAAAGTGCCGGCAAGGCAATTTAACCTGAACTACACACACACACAACTCATATACACATATGAAACATGTAAACACACAGTCTACTTTCTTATAAGAAAGTCTGACCGTATTGACAGTATTGAGAGCCAATAGGCTGCAGTTCTTTCCTCTTTGCTGGCTGACAGCTCGCGTGCACACAGAGAGGGCTCTGAGTGCCACCTTTGGCACCCGTGCCATAGGTTCACCATTACTGGTCTATGTGATGGATGGTTTGACCATGAGGAACATGCTTCACATTAGGTGTGTATATATAGGTATGCTGTAATTAAAGTAAATATGGTTTTGTTGATTTGTGTATAATATGTGTTCCAATTGTGTCTACTTCTTTTGGCCCCTTTAGACTATAGAAATCTGTTTCAGTGTTGCCTACATTTCTTACACATCTGTGTAATTTTTTATATTGATAACATTTTGCTTTAATACTTGTTTGCATGCAGTTTCTATTTTTGGCTTTTCCAGTTGTTTTGCCAAGAAGATAAACCATTCCTATTGCTTACTTGATCCCTTTTTTGTGGCATTCTGTGCAACTTGTACCTCCTACCTATTTAATAAACTCCATTGAGTATTAATTGTATCACCTATAGTTCAGAGCCCTAGTGTCCAACCTGCGGCTCTTTGGGCGTTCAATGGTGGCCCCCCTCAGTCCTCCAATTGCGGCTCCCGAAACCTAACTGTTATTGCATAGGAAGTCACCTGTCCACTGCTGCCCCGCTGACAGGTCCACACCAGGTATTTCTTAGAGTGGCAAGAGGAGGATAGGTGATACACGTATGTGATAGGTGCATGTAAAAGCCAATCAACGACCCAGATGGTGCCTGAGTAAGTCCCTTGCTCCTCATCTAGTGTTGGCAGGGGATCAGCAGACTGGTGCCTATGCTTCTACTATTCCACCAATGAACAGGGGGTAATTGTAAAATATATATTGCGGCACATACCCTATAAAGCAAAGGTTATGTGCCACATAGATATCATCTATGATCTATCGATCATGATTTATGAGGCATATAACCTATGACGATATGACACAAAATGTGAATTACCATTCTACAGTCTTCCCTAATGCTTGAAGTATTACTTAAAACGAGGTTTTTATTAAAAATCATTGAAAATAATATCTTTTAGCTCTGCCTGCTGTCCTTTCATCATTATAAAATGCTGAGACAAGTCAGTATAGGATAAAAATGTTATGTGTGGCCCTTGTGGCCCTCCATATCAACTCAGTTGGCCACCACTGGTTCAGAGCAAGCCTCATCTATGGATCGTTTTTACTAAAACTTATAGAAGAGTCTGCCCATACAGTGTAGTATTGGGGCTCTTGGGAAATTTGGTGTCATGGTGGTAAAATGTTGGTGGTATGAATCTTAAGGCCCCCATACACGGGTCGGATTCCGACCGGATTCCGGCACGATCGATTCCGGGCGCGTGCACGCGAATCGATCGTGCCGGAATCGCATGCAGCCCACCTTGTCCGTCCGATCGTTCGGGGGCCCAGAATCGGATCGGACAGAGAACCAACATGTTGGTCTTTTTGATCCGATTCTGCACACATCAGGGGGAGTTGCCATTTGTGAGGTGGACAATCGGACACGGAATCGTCCCGGAATCCGTTGGACAAGGTGGTATGCAGCGATCGGATTCTCTTAATTGGCCGATCGATCACACCTGCGATTCCCGCCAGAATCGATCGGATAGGTGATCGAGCGGCCATGGAATCCGACTGTGTATGGCTGGCTTTACAAGCCAAGTGATGATGTCATACACATTGATAAAAGCTATCTGTGACAGCAAGATAACAGAGAAATGGCGGCACTTTCTCTATGGAGAGGAATGTTTGAGGACAGATTTGTGTAATGCCTGGATGTACACTCTTGAATACTTGGTATTATTAAAGGCTTTCTATGATTTGGACTAACATGAACTCTGCTTACTTTCTGGCGAGGTCTGAAGGCTGACTAGCTCTGTTTGATTTATAGGATATTACAGACTCTGGCACTTAAGGGGTCACAGCAAGTTGGCGAAACTGAAATGATTAAACTGCCCTCATTTATTTAGCTGACAGTTACTATAAGAGTTTGGCTAAGGCTGATTACTTAATGATATGGTTAATTCTGACACTTCAGGCTTTTGCGTATGGGAAGTTTCTTTCCCTCTTTTGGAATTTTTGCTGTTAAAGTGTCATTTTATATTAGGAGGCAAACATCTGACTTACTGCAACGGGGAGCTGATCCCAAGTGTAAGGCTGATTGCCAAGGTCCCTTCTCTTGTTTATTTTCTGCTGTGATGATTTATGTTGCCATGATCCTTTGAACTTGCACTGTCTCCATCAGCCTTTAGCCTATCACTTATTTTAAATGTTTTTTTTTTGTTTTTAACACAGGACATGGTGAGAAGTGGTCTCTGGTCATTCTCAGCATCCCCTGCTTCCCTTCCTTTGCTTAACCTTTGACCTGAAAAAACAAGAGTTAATCACTGAGTTCTAAGGTAGTTAACAGGAAGGGGAAGTTTTTGGTTACAAATTAAATATATGCAAGTCATAAACTATAAATCGCACAGCAGGGTATCTTGCAAAGCTGCAGAGGCTGGATGGAAATGGGGCTGAGTGTTTGGGTATTAGGCTCAAGGACCCTCGTTTCTAAGTAAGATAAAAATAAAGAACCTCGCGTCGTTTCATTATATGAAATAGTGGCACCTATGTATGTGGTAGATTTATCTATAACTTTGATTCAGAAATCACATTTAATTGAATTAATTTACCAATTCAATTTATAATGTATGCCTTGAATAAAGAAAAAAATATATATAAATCACTGGCTTTAGGCTCCACTACGGGAGGACAGGAAAACACATGCGGAAGGCATGTGTTTTTCTGTCCGGTTTCCCCGCCGTGCGAGTTTTCACTGCGTTTTTTTTTCTTTTAGTCCATTGACAGTCTATTGACTGTCAATGGGCTAAAAACCCATGGCAAAACCGCGGCCGATCGATTAAGATCAATGGACGAGGTCGGTGCAGGCACGCATTTGAGCCGCGGATTGGCCGCAGTGCAGACACAGATAAAAATACGCCGTAAACCGCATATTTTTTTCCCTGCCCAAACTGCACTGTGGCCAATCCGCGGCAATGGAGTCCGGCTCCCTGGGGGTAATGGGAGCAGTTCAGTCACTTCAGTGGAGCCTAACCCTAAGTGCTTGTTTCCACTAGAGCGATCAGCGGAGGATTGACGCTTTTTTAATCCGCAATTTTGCATGCAATCTGACCTTTTTTTTTTGCCCATAGGAAATTAATAGACGCAGTAACAAATTGCGTTCCTATTCACTGCTATTCACATCATGTCAATGGATGGCAACTTTTTTTTTCGACTAGGGGGGTGATCGGGCGCGGCAGGTGATTAAAGCTCGATAGAGTAGTGTTCAAAATTGCGCCCAACGCACGCGATCGCTTACGTGGAAACTCAGCAATATACTGGGAGGGATTAGATGCGGACGCGGCGGCGTGATTAAAACGCGTCCATCCGTGGCAAATGGCTCTTGTGGAAAAACCCAGCCCTAATTTGTCATTTGAGCATACGCCAATTCGAAAAAATTTAAGTGCCAACTTACCAACTTTAACATAAGAAACCTGTAAAAACTGAATGACTCAAGTATAAGCCTAGGGGGGAGATGCAGCAGATAAAGCATAGTAACACACCGCAAATGTGCTTTTGTTTTGGGAAGTTATTATTGTTGTCAAATTTAAATGAGCTGATTTGTTAATTGCAAAGCCCCTAACATGGGATCGTCAAAAAAATTGCTGGAGATATAGGGAAGAGTTGTAGGAACAATTTTCTTTATTAATACTTAATTTTTATATTTTAAGTATTGCTCTAGCACAGTGTTTCTCAAACTTTCCTTGCAGGGGCCCCCTTTTCTATTAAGGGACATTAAAGAACCCCCTCCCTTTTTAAACACAGGTTAATAATGAGGACCAGCACCCGCTTGATATAACTTCCCCCCCCCCCCCCCCCCCCCCCCCCCCCCCCCCCCCCCCCCCCCCCCCCGTCCCCCAGTTTGGGAACCACTGTTCTAGCACATGCAATTTTTGCATAAATTACCTTCAAAATTTAATTGGCTTACAAACATTTTCATTTGACTTTGTATTGAATTTATGGATAAAATACATGTATAATTTTTTTAAATGCTCCCAATACCCTTCCCTACATTTTCAGTTATTTCCATGAAGCATGTTCAAGGCCTTTGCTAATAATTTGTGAAATGTCATGATTTTCATCTCTGGACAATTTGAAGGCTGAAAAAATCGACTTACACTTGAGTATATACGATATGTTTGCGTATTTATGGTTCGTGGGGACCATTGGCACCAGTCATCAGAACTTCCCACCTAATGTATTGTCCAAGACCTAATGATTTATATTTTTTCCAGATTGATAAATGAACATTACTGTGAGTGTTGAATTTTCAAACCATCAGTAGCGACTAAACGTATTGATTATTGTAGGTACCAATATATTTACTGAAAAAAATGTAAAATCCAGTTAGTGCTCTGATTCTATTTAAGAAAAATGAAAGGACACAATGTTGTCTGTGTGCACATTATGTTGGGTGAGATTGATTGCGGGAAGAAAAATTAAACAGCTGATTTGCTCTTGTATTAGGTCAAAGATTTCATCTTCCACAAAACCCACCTTACATTTAATGGCTAAGGGCCCCCATACACCTTTAGATTTCTCTGTCAGATTTCCTTTAGATCTCCTTTTGTTTTACCAAAACCATGTAATATGAGGGACTTTCTAAACAATCAAGTCTACCTGTGTCCAATCGCAGAGGACCCTATACTACATACCGTATTTTTCGGACCATAAGAGGCAGCAGACCATAAGACGCACCCTGTTTTTAGAGCAGGAAAACCAAAAAATCATTTGAAATGTTCTAAAAAATAATTCCTGCAGTACCCAATTTCAGCTACAACAATGGTGTCACTAGAGAGGACACTTCAGGCAACAGGGGGGGGGGCGGTGGATTCTGCACTCTTCTCTCCCTTCTTGCCAGCTGTGAGCTGCACGGTGATTGTAGCTGACAGGCAGACATGGAAGCTGCCGGTCGTCACTCTAAAGACTGCTTAATCAGCAGCGCTCTGCTGGTAGAAGCAGTACAGTACAGTTGCGGGATGTGGCCGCATCTCATCTGACAGTTTGGGAGAGCTAGCGAGAAGCCAAGACACGAGGCCACGGGGGTCGCGCATTCGGACCATAAGATGCAGGCAGTATTTACCCCGATTTTGGGAGGTGAAAACGTTCGTCTTATGGTCTGAACAATACAGTAGTTGTTGGTAGATCTAAAGCTGGGAATAGACGGTACAATTTACTGTCTATTCCTTATCCGATTCTCTGCACTAGGAGCGGCGTAATGACGTCATCATGCTCGTCCGCTAGTGCCGAGAATCGGACGGCACTCAGCAGAACCAATGGGATCGAGTTAAAATTTACCATCCTGTCGGATAACTGTGCCATCCTCGTTGGTTGCTGCATCCAATTCCTGCACGACCCGATCCTTAAGGGATGCAGAAGCGCGCACGGCATCGGATCGTGCAGGAATTGGACCGTTTATGCCCAGCTTAAAGGATATCTGACAGAGAGATCTAAAGGTGTATGTCCAGCTTAATGAATTTGAGCTGTTTCCTTCCTAGTCCTTCATTTCAAACTTCAGGTTCCTGAAAGTCTCAGAGTGAGATCTGCTGATCCATCTGGTTGAAGGCATTTCTCAGCAATAATAGAAAGATTTCAAGAGGCTAAAGTGCTTAATTATTATCTCATCTCAAAACGAACCCCTATTAAACACATGCCTGTGATTTAGATGGTTGCCAAATTTATTTTTGAGATTTAATTAGAATATTTATGGTTATCAGATCTAAAGTGTATATGTAAAATTTACTTACCTTAGTGTTTATTGTAAGACAGGTAATAGGAAATGCTTAGCCTGGCGAACCTCAACACTGCCATCAACAGACAAACTGCTGTGGTGCAAATCCACTGTGCCACTGTGTCAGTACAACACAAAGCATAAGGCCTGTACATCTACTTCTCAGTGTGTGTGTGTATATATATATACACACACACACTCTGATGTCACTGGCAGGCTTATTTCATTATTTTATTCATAGAAAATACTACCAGTTCTAGGTGTAAAGTTCAGCTAGACATACACCGTTCGATTTTAGCATTCGATCGGCTTAAAATGAAGTTAACATTGATCACACTTAAATCGTATACTGCACACATGGTTCGATCAACAAAAATTCTTTGATAAAGATCACAATATCGAGCGAAAAGTGATCGGACATGTTGGAAAATTTTCGTCGCTTGTACAACAATCAAACCAAAATCGTAGCATTGTGTGTGTCGGTTGGGCCAATTGTATCAGATGACACATTTATATATGACTCTTTTGGTCATATTAATAATGAACTTTCAATGTGCTACAACTTTGGATTCGATGTTCAATGAAAAGATCAAGATCTAAAATTTAATCAAAGAGCGATCGTGCTGATATCGAACCGCGTATACCTAGCTTTTAGGTGGGGTTTCCACATCCGTCAGGACCCCTCCCGATGGATCACATACACTATAGCTGGCAGGCTGATGCTGTGTTCAAAATACTCCACTACGTTCAGCCCTGCATCGGCGGAACAGCTCAGCACTGTGAGAACACAGCATTCGCCGAGCAGGTAAGTGAATGTGCTCCGTCGTCAGGGTTCCTGACGGATGTGGAAACCCCCCTAAGTCACAAAGAATGATTTTCCTGGCACCAGCTCTATGAAAATAAGAAATTTTCCACCCCTTGTCAGATTATCATTGAAAGTGATAAACGTTAAATAGATTCTATGATAAGAAGTATGCTGTCCATTATAAGGCAATCAGCAACAACTTCAAATCGTTATGTTCTTACTGTAGTTGATGCAAATATGACCATAAATATATGGTTTTTGTAGGTCTAGTGTAGTTCATTTAACACGATCATTCACGTTAATAGACATGTAGGGAAGTGGTGGATTTATAATGAAAAGTGCTATACATTATATGTATGTATGTATTTTACTGTTTTATAAGCGTTTGCATATTTTTAAAATAGATCTGGATGTATTAATCCTTAACGGTTATCCCCCCCCCCCACACCCCCCAGGTAAAACATAAAAAAAAAAAAAAGTTACCGTATATACTCGAATATAAGCCAAATTTTTCAGCACCTGAAATGTGCTCAAAAAATGAAATTCAGCTTATATTCGGGTCAAAAAATGAAAATCGCATTTGTAGGTCGACTTTATGAGTGAATTGCAAAGCCCCCGAACATACGATCATCACCAAATTTGCTGGAGATGTAGAGAAGGGTTGTGGGAACATTTGAAAAAAAAAATTCTGCTCTATGTAGTTTTTGCATAAATTAGGTTTAAAGTCAAGTCAAATTCGAACTTATTTTGTAAAAAAACTTGATATTCTAGAGTAATACTTTTTCCTTTACAATGTTCCCACATCCCTTCTCTACATCCCCAGCACTTCTAGTGATGATACCATGTTCAGGGGCTTTGTAATTAACTTACAAATCTGCTGAATTAAATAATTACACCTCAAAATAAAAGTACATTTGCTGTGTGTTTCTGAGCCTTAGTTGCTGCATTTCCCTCCCCAGGCTTATACTTGAGTCATTCAGTTTTTCCAGATTTTTTTTCTAAAATCGGGTACCTCGGCTTATATTCGGGTCGGCTTATACTCGAGTATATATGGTAATTGATTGGTCACTAATTTTGAATGCCATTTTTAGTGTGTGTAAAGCCCCCCATACACCTTAAGATCAATCTATACAATTTCCATTAGATCTACCAACAACTGTGTAGTATAGTGGCCTCCCTGATAGAATACATAGTGATGCCCCAAGTGCTCTATGGACCGTCCGGACTTTCTCCATCTGATGTGGGAGTGCCCGCGGATACAGACCTTCTGGGCCCATGTGTGGGAGTTTATGACTGATGTGACGGAGGGGTCCCGGTCTTTGTCCATGGGAGTTGGATTGCTCCATTTGGAAGCGATGGATGAGGAGGGTGGAGGGGCGGCACCGGTTTCC
>CM070040.1:7129877-7140838 GCA_036250615.1 Ptychadena robeensis | reverse complement strand
TCAATAACAGATTTCCCTGACCCCAAAAAATTTATCTTTTTAAGTACAGAAAATCTAGATGTGTATAGGGGCTTAGTCAGCTAGTCAAAAAATGTGACCATCTCTAATCTTGATGGAGAATCTTCACAATCTGTTGTATTTCTGGAAATTAACCACCCTAGTGGTCTACCCGCAATAGGTCTACTACGTCTTACTTCCGTCCAAGTGGGCTGGGACCAATGCCCCTCCATTACCATGGAGGTCTATGGCGTGGCCCCGCCCCTCTGGCGTCACAGTGACACGATCAGGGCGGTCCCGGAAACCTGTAATTGCTGCTGCTATATAGAGAATCGCCGCAGCTTTTTGGGGAAATGGAGCGATCATGTGATTCCGGCTGATTAACAAACTCCGGATTAACTGATTTGCCATGACCGCTCGTGAGGCTTTAAGCTCCTGCATTTGGCGCATACCAAAAGCAAGCCTCTGAAATACATTGCCATAGTATTCCATATTATGCAATTGAGCAGTCTTGCCAGTTGTGCTTCTCTTCTGTCTTAATGCAGCATGCATTGTCCTGTGTTAACACATCCCGACCCGGCATGCTCTATATACGTTTGCTTACAGTAATATAGTAATGGAGAACTTAGAACATTTGAAGAGCTTTTGAGGTTGCTCTGTGTTACCTCAAAAAATGTTAATTAACGATTTTAAACCATGTGCAAGTTTTAAAAATGTAAAATCTGTATAAAAAAGGCAATAATACATTAATACATTGTATACACACAAACATTCTACAAAATTAGTCCTTGATTTTGGTATTGAATTTGAATGGGATTCACAAAATTAAAATGTTCTCCATTACTATATTACTGTAAGCCAGTGTAAGCCAACTTTCCTTGCAGGGCCCCCCTTTTCAATTTAGGAACATTATCGAGCCCCCCCTCCCTATTCAAACACAGGTTAAGAATGAGGGCTCGCCCCCCCTCCCCCCCCTCCCTAATGTGTTAAATTGTACATAGATGTGTAAAACCGAACTCCGAACATTTCAGTCGGTTACAGGTACATTTAAGGCTGATTTTACTTAACCTCCCTCTGGCAAATTCCCCTAAGGAGATTTTCCTTTCAGCTTCCTTTTAACAATTTTGTAAAATCAAAATAAATAGCTTAACATATTTTTATCCATATGAGTGTTAGCACACTGAAAAATTGCAGTTTGTTTTCCTCTTTCTTACTTATGCATTAGCATTCATGTTGGCCTCTTAATGCAGATAAGTATAAGCGATACCCCATCATAAATATTAATGGGTTTGCAGCAGTTGACCTGTGGTGTGTAGCATAAAATCAAATTGTTTAAATAATTACTACATTCTAAGAAGGTCTAAGTGTTTTCAGCATAGGTGTAAGTGTGTGTTATTTCTCATGAGTAATGGTTCTCTATGTAAAAATCAGACTGCAACAACGCTGACTAACATTGTAATTATCTTGCTTTCTTACCAGCTTCGATTTGCTGCAATCATAGTAAGGCCATTTTCTCAGATCATAGCAAGAGCGCTCAAATAATAGTTTCTGAGTACGCAACACGGATGTGCTTCCTGTAAGACGTAACTTAATCTTGATAGATACATTTAAATATTCATATAACTTATTACTATTGACATCTCTATGTAGGTGGTAAACATACATTTAAATTTGTTTAACAAATAACACTTGTTGTAAGTTAATTGAAAATATAAAAGCTGATTTAATTTAATAATATATAAGGAAATATCAGCTTCCTTCCATGAGTTTCCTGTAAGAGGATAATCTGAGGATTCTGTTGCTTAACCCTCTGAGCGTTTGCCACGTGGCACGTTTTTTTTATAACCGTGCCACGGGCAATCGCGGCGGAGCACAATGTGCTCCGCCGTGATTGGCAGCTCAGCTCAGGAATGTAAACAAAAGTCCGGCGTCGCTGGAGACACCGCAGCAAGAGAATTGAAGAAAAGGGTCTTCCCAGAATTTTGCACAGGTATTGCATAGTGTAGGTGATCCCCTTGCTCCTAAGGCGCCTCCGAATCTCAGTGAAGGATCGCCTCTTCCGCTGCAATTCTTGCGAGAAATCAGGAAAAAAATGAAGCGTGGTATTCTCAAATTGGATCAGGCCCTGAGATCTCGCCGATGCCAGGATCAAATCCCGATCACAGTAGTTCAGCATCCGCACCAGGAAAGGCCGCGGGGGAGCCCCTGGCACAGGGCGACCCGTGGGAACACGATGGGCCCGCTCCACCACATATGCAGGAGACACGGAGGATAGATTCAGGACCGACTTGAAGAACCCTTCCGCAAAGTCTGCCGGCTTGTCACCCTGAGCCCCCTCAGGCAACCAGATAACGCGAACATTATTACGCCTCTGCCGGTTCTCGTAATCCTCAGACCGATTCTCCAGATAGGTGACCCTGCGTTGTAGCTCCATCACAATGGCAGAATGCGAAGTGACAGTGTCCTCCACAGTAGAGATACTGGTCTCAGTCTCGGTTAAGCGACCACAGATTTTATCCAAGTCCTTACGGATGAAACTGCACTCCGCCGCAAGCGTATCAATACGGGCAATGGTTTCAATTTTGCTGGCTGCAATGGCCTGGAGAATTTCATCCGATTTATCCACCGATTGGCCAGCAGGAGGGGACCCCAGAGCAGCCATCCACCCAGCCGTCTGTGTGGAAGCGCAGGCAGCGCGTCGCTGAGAGGAGTTAGTGGGTTTGGGAGCCGGGCATCCTCGGGAACCACGGGAATTACGTGTACTAGCGGGCATCAGTAGCCCAGAGTATTCAGACAAGTGCCCTATGGGGGTGCCCCTCACCCTTAGGAGCCGGCAGGTCAGACGCACAAAGAGTCCTGGGGAGCAGGGATGGAGGCAAAATGGCGGTAGGGAGCAGGGATGGCGGCAAAATGGCGCCCTCACTTGAGCTATCCCGCCCAGCAGAGAACCCACAGTCAAGGAGGCAACTGCAAGGAAAGTACCTCCACAGGTGCCCAGGATTGACCTCAGCCGGAGAAGCTGCCTGTCCCCCTCTGCCTGTCACCACCGAAGCCACCAGGAGCCGCACACAGGAGCCTGAATGGAGCATAGCTGTCATTCAAGATGGCGCCCGCGCGCGCTCCGTTTCGCGCCACCGGACTCCTCCGCTCACAGAAACAGCTGTAATGGCTGTAATCCCTCGGATTACCCTGCGGATGCCAGGAGTCTTGCCCAGCTGGGGAAGGTAGGTGCCCCCTGTAGATTCCCCCGTAGGGCGGATAAAAGAACAGGATAATGTGTTGGGCGGCCGGAGCTGCTAGAGAGCACATCTTCCCTGCTCACATCTCGGCCACGCCCCCCCCATATACCGTATTTTTTGGACTATAAGACGCAATGGACCATAGGACGCACCCAGTTTTTAGGGCACGAAAACCAGAAAAAAAAAGATTTAATAAGTTTGTACATCAATTGGCTTAATGCAATGAATTGAATGAATGCAATATTCAATTCAGCCAATAGGTGTCACTAGCAGCAGAACGTCATACTTTACTGTCTTGCTCTCTCTCTCTCCTCTCCTGACGTTACTGATTCTGTGTCCGTGGGGCAGCAGATTAATTGCTGTTTCCACGGACAGGAGAGCTATAGATGCAAGTTCATCTATAGCTCTCCTTATTGCCTATGCCAGTTCAGGGCTGGCATAGGCAATTTCACAGTTCAGATGGGAGAGCTGGCATTAGCTGGCATCTGACAGCTCCTCCAGCTCCCTGGCTAATCTTAGTGCCAAGAGAAAGTGCCAAGGGAAACCAAGGTGCGACCACCGGTGGCCGCGTAGGTCACGCATTTGGACCATAAGACCCAGGCACTTTTTGCCCCCTTGCGTCTTATGGTCCGAAAAATCCTGTATATATATACATACACCCACACATCATAGTCATAGCCACCAAAAACGGTGTGGAGTCCTGAGTGATTGAATATTTCATACATCACTTCAATACACTTACACTTACAATACACTTCAATTATATATTTGTATAGTTAAATTGTATACCTATAACACATGTTGTCTCCTTATATTACTGTATTTTTCGGACTATAAGACGCACACAGTTTTTAGGGCAGGAAATCCAGAAAAAAAAGATTTATTACGTTTTCACATCAATTGGGTTAATGCAATGAATTCAATGAAGGCAATATTCAATTCAGCCAGCAGGGGTCACTAGCAGCAGTACACTCTCAAGCTCAGCTTCTTCACACTGATCACACTGAACACTCGGGAGGAGGAGGAGGGAGGGGGCAGAAATCTGCAGCCTTCTCCCTCTGCTCTGCTCTAAACAGCTGTGAAGATCAGCTGTGATTGTGTCCGTGGGAACTGCCGATTATTGCCGTTATTGCTGTTCCCAATGACACAGAGAGGGAAAGATGGCAGTCTATCTCTCCCTCTCTCTCCATTACCTAGCAAAGCTTTGCTGACAGGCAATTTTACAGTACAGCTGAGAGAGCCGACACCAGCCGGCAGCTCTCAACTTACAGTTCCTCCAGCTCCCCCAGCTAATCTCCGTGCCGGGGGAGTTGGCGGGCAGCCAAGATGCGACCACCAGCGGCCGCGGGGGTCGCACATTCGGACCATAAGACGCAGGCACTTTTTGCCCCCAATTATGGTCCGAAAAATACGGTAATTACTGTGCCACTTAATTATTTTTCTAATTTGCTTTCCAGAACTATGGGGTCCCTCTTAGTGAAAGAAATGTAAATCAAACATTCACATTTTGTCTCTTTCAATAATGCATGGAGTTGCTTATGCTTAGAGATAAAGATGGAAACAGATTGTAGCTTCTTTGCTGCTGAATTCTTACAGCTGCTTTTAGCTGCCAGGGCTAGATTTGCTATATGGGAATGTAGGACCGATAAATATAGGTAAGAAAGCCATATATTTCCCTCATTAATAGAAGTACAGCTATTTGTAGCTGTGGGTATTGCTACCTGCTTTTACATTTCATATAAAGTATCTGTAAGTCACCCGTATCTTTCCCACAAAATTAAAACACAGACAGGGGGACAACACACTATACACACTCTAAAGAATTAATGTCACCAGCAGCCATTGCATGCTTATTCTTAGTCAATAATTCAGGCAGAGGAACAGAACACCAACCAAGTCAGAAATGGCAGGTGAGTATAAAATATAGTGTGTACAGTGTTAGCTGTTAAGTAAAGTAGAAGGTTTTGATAACTTAGGTTAGCCAATAAAGGGTATTACCTACCTAAAGGCCCCCACACACGTACCGAGCAGGGGCCGACAGATGAGCAACAGTGTGCAGCGTGATGACGTCATCAGCTTTGGGTTGACAGGGATCGGCCCATGTAGGCGACCGTGATCCACGGACGATTTTGCCGCTTACTGATGTCAGCTAGCATGCACCCACATCAGTTGGTGACAAAATCAGGCGCGGCACGCTTACAGAATATCTTAAGGTAGCCATACACACATAAACTTTTGTTTGGAAGGAGAGGGTTGGGGTTTCTTTGCTATCATCCACACGCCCCAAAGTACCCACGCATGCCCAACAGATTTTTCCCCTGGGAGTCGCAAAAAGCTTCTGAGTCTGGGGCCCCGGGAATTCTGACATAACTACAATACTTTCTTATAATTGATCATTTGTGTGGTCTATATAGTTAAATTATATACCTATGACACATGTTGTTATGTCTGTTGGAAGTAGATAGAGTAAGACTGCATAGTCAATAAATATTAGCTGCAAAGCCTTAGATTTATAACTCTGCATGTGTGTTGATTAGCTGCTTTCAGGATCTGGATTTGCAGACTTATTGCATTAAGTGCAAAGCTGTTGTAGAATAGGATTCACCTTAAAACAGCGAGGCAGTAATCAGATTGTTTAATGCTGTGCCAAGCCAGTACAGAAACGGACATATAGAGAGAATACAGTGGTCTCTAGGCAATATAAACAGCCAGGTCCACACACCATATAAACATTGCTGGCTGTTCTGCAATGCAGCCCAGTGATTAAACGATCATAAGAAATACAAGTGTGTCTGTATTTTCCAGCCCTTAGTTTTACTAGAAGAGCTGTTGGTTATTACATTTATTATTGGAAAATGGAAACATTTAGTGGTACAAATATGTAGTGATAGAAATATGAACAGAAAAGCTGTTTGCTTTGATAGGATTAAATATGTTTTCATTCTGGCCATACATTCGCTGTCAAATGTTTCGATTGATTTGTAGTTAGATTTAATAAACAACATTAAATCTATAATGTTATTCTCAATCAAGGTTTTGTTTATTTCTTGTACTGGATCTTAGGAATCATTGTTCTTTTGAAAGTCTGGTCAATGATCACAACCACATATTCACAATCCTCAGGGTAATGTTTATAATCGTTCATCAAATTTGTTTCCAATGACCATTATGTACACGTTTTGTGGAGCTTTGAAAGACAACTTTTGTTTTGACGAGCTTCAATAAAGATTGAAGCTTGAGCTTTTCGGATGAAATGCTCAGATCGACTGCTATTGCAAACTGTGTGATGCACCGACTTGTGGTGACTTTTTAAGTGAGCTCTGTTGTGGATTTTGATGTCTTCTATTTTTTTTACTTTATTATTTTTATTTATAATTATAATAATTATTTATTATTTTATTATTTTTTATTTACAATAAACTTTATTGAAAGCAATAAGGATAATACGGTAGTACAATAGTACAGTGCATACATCTTCAAAAGATAAGGGGAGCAAATATGCTGTAAGACACAAATAAGTTAAGTTACAAAAAAGAAGAAAAAAAGAAAAGCGAAAACAACTATTTCAATATCTGAACAGCTCTGTCGGCCCCCACTCGGTGGGTGTATAGCAGGCTTAAGCCCCATAGCTCAAATAAGCAGCATCATATCCTCTGAGCAGGAATCCACTTTAGACATCCATACTCCCCAGACCATATCACATTTTTCTTCTCTACCCCCTGTTTTTGTAAATACACTTAAGCAATGGAAGGATGTTATTTACAGCAAGCACAGAAGTCCCTGTATATGTTGGTTTGATTACGTGTTGTTTAAATTGATTACTTCCTGATATGGCTGCTGGTAATAGTGGGCCTGATTTGATCAACTTTCTACCAGCAACCGTAGGATATCCAGATGTGTAGGAAGTTTTGGTCACTGTCCCTACTCAGTGTGACTCATTTCCAAAAGTTTGCACTCATCTTGACTCAGGGCAGTGGTTTCCAAACTTACCTTGCAGGGCCCCCCTTTTCTATTTAGTAACATTATTCCCTATTAAAACCCCATCCCTATTCAAACGCATGTTAAGAATGAGGGCCTGCGCCCCCCTGGAAGACCTTCACGCCCCCGAGTTTTGAAACCACTGCCTTAGGGTCATCGAGAGTCGCTGTGGTAGCTTACACCGTCCCTTGGTAATAGAATTAGCTTTTGGGTATTTTGGTTTGGAGGGAAAAAAAAGAAGGCTCAAATGGAGGCACCCATCTTTGATCAGTTTCTTTTATTAACAGCAAATAAAATATAATAGGTTGTATGTATACTTTTTTTTAATACATTTTTTAATAGACACATTGAAACTGAAAATATTCAATGTGTTTAAAATTTGAAAATATAGTAAAGTACATATTTATTATACTTTTCTATATTTTATTTCCTTTTATAAAAGAAACTGACCTAAGATAGGCACATCCATTTAAACCTTTTTTTTGGGGGGGGGGGGGGGGGGATCTAAACCAAAATACCCAAGAGTAAATTGATGTATCTTTAGTATTTTTTATATAGAGTGGATCAGTTAGACATTCATACATCTATGGTCAACCAACATCCCAATAGACAATATAGAACAAAGTCCCCTCGTTCCTTACTTCGGTAAGAAAAATTGGTTGGCCTAGGACCTAGGTCTCTAGGCCCTTGTTCTATAGTATCTTTAGTATTATCTTGCATGTAGTTTTGCATAACTTAAAGTCTTCACTTTATTCAATTATAATGTATATGTATGTGTGTGTGTGTATATATATATATATATATATTGTTTTAATTATATTTTATTAATGTATATAATGTGTATATATATATATTTATATACATATAAAATGCCTTTTCCCATCTAAAAAATATTATGTTTTTTGAAAATGGTAGATTCTCTTTATCCTAACATTTTCTAATCTATGCAATGCTTTAAAGTGGAAAAGTCAATCAATATATATAAGAGTTCTACTTGTCTTAAATCCCTTGCTGATGAGAATGGCCACTAAAAGGCCCTTTAAATGACTTCCTCCTCTTTTACTGCATTCAAGTTAATGTGAGACTGTGCTGCAGTAAATGTCATAGCTTATTCTTTCCCTTGCATAAAATATACACAATGAACAAAATTGCATGCACTGGTGTATTCCTGTACATTTCCCAAACATATTGATGCATGCGCCTTCCAGTATATTTGTGCACGCATATGCATTTTTCAAGTTTTAATACTAGCCATAAATATGTTTCAAAAAGCTCAATTACATTCTTTTATACTTCCATAAAACGTCATCGCACCTGGAAGTTTTCTTTAGGTCTATGAAGTGAGAGAGGATAGAATTTGGCCTTTATCTGGAACAAGCGCTCTGCGTTCCACGTCCAAGTGAAACACCTCTTTAAGATCAGGCTCTTGCTCTTTTATAGTCTGCAGTAAATGTGGTGTTTATAGAAGACTTTACGCAGCTCTGCCAGAAGCAGGTATTCAGGTCCCGTTCTCCTGAGACTATATAGTTTGTGTAACCCTTGTTGAGCCAGAACAACATTCAGCTATGGTCCGATTTATTTCAGCTGTTCTTCAGATAACAATCCTCAGGATGTTCTGCAGTTCTAGTTCCTTTTGTATCTAAAGAACTAATCTTCAGTAAGTTAGTAAGTGCATTAAGCAAGATATGTCAACCCTCCCGTTTTTGCTGGGAATGTCATGGTTTTTATGTGGCTTTACCGGCCAAATGCCGATTTCAAGAAATCCCGGATTTCTTCTGGATTCTTGAAATCACGCTGATCTAGCAGGGAGAGGGCATTTCCCTGCTAATGTCCCACCCCGCACATTATCAGTACAAGCAGGCTGCTAAACCAGCCGAGAGGTAAGCCCGGCACCTACACGGAAGAACCACGATCCACATAGCGGAAATGATGTCAATGATGTCACTTTTTGTATGTCATTGTGACAGCTACCCATTTTCCTCTGGTGCATGGTAAACTCTCAATATACTCTTAAACCTTGCTCTATACAAGGTCACCCACCTGATAGACACTTAGCTCATAAGAGGGCTTCTCTTGAAACCCCTAGATGTAACAGGAAATGCATGAATGTCAATTGGGACACACTAGGGCCTTATCAGAAAGACAATGTAGGCAATGCCAGTGCCAAAACAATGTGCTTCCTGTATATAAAATCAATAATTTTGACCAGAGTCAGGATTAAGTAGTCAGGAGGCGAGTGTTAGTTAAAATTCAAAGCTGGGATCACAATTTGTTTACAAATGTCCAAGGTAGGCAATCAATGGCAGAGTTAAGGCCGCCATACATTTCAATTTCCCTACAATCGATGTCAGATTCGAACATAATTTATGATCACCGTTGGTTCAATCGAACAAAGTATGATCGAACTTCCTCCTACATTGAGAAACCAATATTTGATAGATGTTGATTCGATCGATCAAAAGAATCATTAAAGGAAGTTGATCATAAACACACCAAAATGTCTGCCACTGGATGTATACGTATGCTTATTATTTAAATTGAAACAAAATCAGTCGGACACAACAAAATAACATTTGATGAACATTGATCGATCAAAATTTTCCGACATGTCTGATCATTTTTTGATGGAACGTTTGTCAAATTTTGATCGAACTAGGTCCGATGAAACATGTGGACATGCATCAATTTTTGATTGATCAACTTTAAAATTGATCGGTTTAGGTCTAACAGGAAAATCAAAATGTGTATGGGGGCCTTAGGGTTAGGCCCCCCCATGCACCTTTAGATTTCTCTGTCAGATTTCCTGTAGATCTCCTAATGTGTTACCAAAACCATGTAATATGAAGGACTATATAAACAATCAAGGCTACCTGTGTTCAATCGCAGAGGACCCTGCACTACAAAGTTGTTGGAAGATCTAAAGGATAACTGAGAGAGAGATCTAAAGGTGTATGGCCAGCTTAAAGGTTTCAGAGGTAAAATGGAAACCATTTTCCATTCTCCTGAGCCTTTAAATGCATTTTTGTTTTTTTCGTTTTGGACAGAGTTGGCAAAGATTTAAACTGCTTTCAATTTCTCAGCAGTTCCATTAGGCTAGATTTACACAGTAGTTTTCCAGGCTGCTGACGACTGACAGCCCGGAAAACGGACGTGTAATTCTAGTCTACAACCGGGCGCTCTAGGAGACGCAATAATTTTGTGTTCGATTGTTACCTTTTTCGGTCGATCATTCAAGGTGTGCACATTCGATTCCCGAACCCAAACACGCACTCCGTTCGATCCTTCGGTAAACAACTGCTGAATCGATACATGTATGGCTACCTTAAGCCCTGATTTTATAATCTGATGGTTAATATAGAGTAAAGATAAAAGGCTGATAATTGAGATAGTATAATACAGTTTAAAAAATGTTTAAGTATACTTGTCCATAAACTGTAGTGTACACATAACGGTCTCTGATATCCATGGTGTCAAGTAATGTATAGAAAGTTCCATGTAAATGCATAACATGTCTGTTATATGATATCTGTGCCATTTTGGGTGAGCATTACAGATATAGCATTACAAAGTTTAGTTAATTTTTTGTGGTTTTTAGACTGCTAGCATCTTTGCAGTTTTCAAAAGCTCCTTTGCATGGTAAAGAAAATTCCAATACTGACAAATTGATATACAATTAGTGAAAATTCTTTTACATAAGAAATATATTAATGAATAACATAATGTACAGGGAGTGCAGAATTATTAGGC
>CM070040.1:7118694-7129777 GCA_036250615.1 Ptychadena robeensis | reverse complement strand
AGAGGATGATGTGGTCAAAATACTCATTTGCCTAATAATTCTGCACTCCCTGTATACCATCAATACTGTTATGCCAAAAGTAATTTGGTATTCTGGTCTGTTGTATACTTAAGTAAATTTTTCTCTTAAATGACTGTATTTATTGGCCCATACAATGCTCCATCGTGTAGGACACACCCTGTACTTTGGTACTGATGGTCAAAAAAAATTCAGCTTTAACATAATAAAAAAAAAAAAAGAAGTTGGTAGACCACACCAACAGTAAGAGGGGGCAAGCCTCTGGGACTTTAATGGCAAATAATGTTGGGTTAGGGTCTAAATATTAATTAAAATTGTTCATTCTATAAATAAGTCCACAAACTGAACCAATGATTGAGGAAAAATGCAATTCATATTACATTCCAAGCAGTAATTATATGCATAACATTATATGCCCAGCACTTCTGGTCTGTCATAGGTCGATTGTCCAAAGTGATTCTCTCAACGCGTTTCACTCATAATAGAGAAGAAGAGTATTTAGTCCATGTAGAAAGTGCATTTGGGCAGCCTTGGGGCAGAGCTGACTGAGCTGGGCAGCTTGAGCCCAACTCATTTAGGCCATGTGTCCATGTGATGGCCAATTTGCTGGCGGATTGCCCGTGGCTTTGGGAGCTTTCCCAAGTACACCCAATTAACATAACAAAGACACTGCCCAAACAACATCAGCATCATGTCTTACAGACCATTGATCCTCAATGGATGCATCTCCAGTGCCACTGCACAATGAACTGCAAGTTGTAAACAAAACGGCACGGGCACAATACTTTGAGAACGCTGAGTGGAAACTGTCCCATTCATCAGAGTAGGAAGTTTCCATTCTCAGTCTTTTTCCCCCATCCACCTTGGGGAAAAAGCAGCAGTGGACACTTATCCATACAGTGCAGATGTGATAGCTGCACGCATGCGTTTCTTCTATCTACATCTGCCACTGTGTGTGAGTTAAGCTCAAGCTGCCCAGCTCATAGACAGTAACACAGAGCCGTAGGAAAGATCCGCTCACGAGCCGATCTTTACTATGCACTGTGTAATCAGCCGGACTGGATCCATAGTGCGACCATCTTTGAAGGAGGCTTTGCCCATGAAGAACATCTGAGAGACTTAAGATAGAGCCCATGTTCCCTGAGAAGCTGAAGCTGATATATTTTCAGATGGATTTACCATTTTAAGTGTTTGGAGTTGAGCAGAACCCTTATCTGCTGCTAGTAGGGATTTGTGTACACATGCTATTTGTTGTTTTACTAAATGCAATATAACACATTGGAAATCCGTGTTTTGTATTGAATTCTGTGCTTGATTCAATTGTTTGTTTTCAATTTGTTTTTTGTTTACAGAGGAACCTGACTGAATATTTTGTGGCTGTAGATGTGAATAATATGCTGCACCTCTATGCCAGTATGCTGTATGAACGCAGAATCCTAATTTCGTGCAGCAAACTTAGCACGGTAAGTAACCTACCAAGCATCTAAGCATAGCTTACATAACAATAATTAAGTTACACACTTAATTTATGTTAAACTGCAATAATCATTTCATATTACAGTTTCCGATTCTGTATGGATAGACCTGAAAATCTTATTGTGCCCTATTCTGGTCTCTGGTGGTCTGTAAGTGATTCAGATGGCAGCACATTGACTAATTAGCTAGCACACAGACCTTACAGAACCTCCTAGGTTGGATTCTCAGCCAGGACTTGATCTATAAAGAGTTTGCATGATCAACCCACATGGGAAAAATACTGGTATGTTAATTGTTGTTACACCCACCCAGGAATTTGGCCTAATTTTGTGATAATGACTGCAGCGCTGCAGGTGGGATGTCAGTTCAATATACCACATTTTTATTTACTATAAGAAGCACCGGACCATAAGGTGCACCCAAAGTTTTGGAGAGAAAATTAGGGGAAAAAAACAGAAACACAGCCATTCAGATATCAAGGGAATATACAGAATGTTCCTGCAAAGTAGGCATGACAGCATTCACTCTGTATTCCTCCAGCCAAAAGGCCAGTGCTGGGAGGGAGGTCTGGGCTGTGGGACTGAAACTTTACCATGTGTCTATTCACTAGCAGTACACATTTTCTGAACAAACTGACCGACTTATGAAGAAACACATTTTACAATCTGGCGCTGTATAACTTACCCATGAGCAGCTATTTACATAGAGGAGGAGATATGAGTCTTGTGAATGGGCATGTCGGATAACTTTCTATAGTCTACCTAGCGTAACGGCGCGAAAAGCAGCTGCCCGAGAAATCACTGTGATTACCCACTCTCCCTGTCTCTCTACACTGTGAAGGGGGGCGCTCCATAGACCCCTATTTTAATGGAGGGTGCGTCGCTTGTCCCCGCACACACCGCCAGCATCTAATTGACACCGGCGGTGTGTGTGGGGGAAAAGCGGCTCCGTCCCCCTTCACGGATGACGCCGAATCCTCGGGGCCAGAAGAACTCTGTGAGCCTGCAGTGAAGCAGAAATGCGTCAGGCACACGGAGAGCCGCCGATTGTGCCTGATCCTGGCACAGGCGCAGTTTGATCCAAGATCATACTGCACCCATACTGGCTTTGGGCGTAACGCCCAGTAGGTTGAATTAAAGAGTGACAAACTATATGGTTAAAAGAGTTTTTGTGAGTAGTGGAGCATGAGGAGTGATTTTGTTTGGTGTATACTTCAATGTAAAATCAGCGATCACACTTATCACTTTGATTTGACGGGGTTTTCGATAAATCTCATTTTGCCTTTTTCTTTGTGTGCCAGAAAACTCTACATTTCATTCTTCATGCTCTTCTGTTATATACATTTTATTCTATGTTCAATCTTCTTGTAATAAACTTTTAATCTGCATTTGAACGGCATTGCAATCTATTATATTAATGAGAATTTCTGTTTATGTGTGGTGTTCCTTGTTTGTAATGTTTGAAAAAAAAAATTTTCAAGCGGGTTGGATAGCCACCTATATGATTGTGTGTCTAACACCCCGTATACATTAGATTAAGACTTTTATAGGCCCCAGACAGCATTTTAGCTGCGTTTTCCCACTCAATAATCTTTTCTGCATTATCAACTGCTAAATGTCTTGTGATTTTTAATACGCACTCAGGACCATTTCTGTGTTTTCATTTTCATCAGAAGCCCTTACTGTTAAGTTAAGCAGTGTTAATATATAAAACAAGCCAAAAAGTATTTTGCATTAGACAAAACATATCTAAAGTTTAATTTGAATGTACAGTAACCCCTTTACGTCAACTCTCTCATAAAGGTAACACTTGCTCTTGCTCCGCTTACAACTCAAGCTGTCACTTCTTTGGCCACCCATGTTTTATGATCCACTGCTCAAGTCTGTAGGTGTTTTATTTTCATGTCAAATTGCTTTTCATTGTGAGTTTGATTAAAGTGCATCTGTCACTCATAAACTACATTGACCAAGAAATGCTTCCTCTTTTTTAAGAGACATATTTGCATGTAGTGTTTTATGCCTTCAATCTTGTACTAAAAGCTGAGTTTATATGTTGTTGCACATAATGTACCGTATATACTCAAGTATACGCCGACCTGAGTATAAGCCAAGGTACCTAATTTTATCTACAAAAACTGGAAAAATGTATTGGCTCGAGTATAAGCAGAGGATGGGAAATGCAAAGTCAGATAGTGGAGTTTTCTAAATAAGAAAAATATAGAGAAAGCACCATTGCCCCTAGAAATTAATCCAACAGGATTAATCTTAGTGCCCTTAGAGAACACAAAATTATTATTATTACAGGATGGGTTTTGCAAGGCAATTCTTATTTTTTAATCATAGGCTATGGATTGTTGTATGTGTACTAGCAACCAGGCCACCAGGTGGCAGTGTGGAGTTTGTTTACATGGATCAGCTATCTGTGGGAATCACGGAGCTCTGAGAGAAGATGCGCTGAAGAGGGAAGCTCTCCGTGCCTGAAATTCAGCATGGAATTTCAGCTGAGGTGAGCGGACCCTTGGCTGAGTCAGGTATAAGCAGAGGGGAGCATTTTCTGCCCCTTTTTTTGGGCTGAAAAACTTATACACGAGTATATAGGACATTTTATATTTTTTTCATATGCTTGGCTTATGTGTGAGTAGTTAAGGTACTTACCACTATTTGGACTTTACATCAGGTCTCCTGCTGCCTTCTTTTTTTCTTTCTTTGTACTTGTTGTATTTGCAAGTAGCCATTTGGCAATAGTAGAGTGTTGTACCGTGTTAGCCATTGACAATTATAGAGTTTGGAGTTCAAGTGATACCCAATAAAGGGTATCACTTGAACTCCAAACTCTCTATAAGTATCCATTTAATTATAAGTAACTCATGCTGCCTCCTAGTGATATGATTGACTCATTCAGCTTTATTGTTAATATTTTATTGTGGATAAGGCTAAAAAAGTTATTCACAACAAAAAAACAGAGAGTCATTCAAAATGAATTTAATACTTAAGCTTGCCATACATGGGATTTTTGCATGATCGATCTTAGATTTGATCAATTTGTATGATTAAAATTCTGATCGTCAGTCTAACATCAATTGATCATACAATCACACAGTGCGATTTAACCTCCTTAGTGTTCATGACAAGCCCAGCTCGTCCAAAGTTTGTGTGAAGAACAAACTCTGGATGAGCTGGGCTCCCATGAAAGCCACATATACCCGGGAAGCTACGGCTATGCTCTTTCCAGCCACAGCATTTTCGGGGTTGTGGAGTGGGCGGCACCATAGACCTCCATGTTAATGGAGGGGCATCGGCTTTCCAGCCCTCACAGCCGGCGTCATTAATGATGCCGGCTGTGTGAACAGGGGAGGGGGGAATTGCAGGCAGTGTACTTTGTACACTGCAGCGATTGCCCGTACCATGCTGTTAAAAATGGCGCAGTAGGGGTGGTGCGCTAGGGAAGTTAAACATGATTGATTTTTTTACTCACATCAGTGCGCATGCTCCATAGTATGATCACTCAGAAATAATCGAAATTTCCCAACATGTCTGATCACTTTTTTTTTCGTTGACCGTACCAGGTGGGCAGGAATCGTTTTCCGTACGATCTAGTTCAAAATCTGTCGTTTTAAGTCAATCGTACAGAAATACCAAACCATGTATGGCCAACTTTATGAGCCAACAACCACATACTTAATAATGAAGTTGTGCAAAGAAGATATAGACTGCACTGGGGACCCAATGGCTGAATTAACCGCCCTAGCGGTCAGGACGGCAGCATCTCGTCCAGCGCTGCTACTATAGTAGAAAACTGATTTCAATGTGCTTCTATGTAACAAATCTCGCCCAAATAAAAAGTCTCTAGTGCCCCAGATGTGTCCATATGCAGTAACCCTCTCTTCCCTGGTGTGATTTTACCACATCCATCACACCAGGTTAGAGAGGGTTAACTGCAAATGGGCACATGTGGGGCACCAGAGACTTTATTTGGGCGAGATTTAGTAGCTTTGTGCCCTGATTTTTGTATTTTCTCATTACATTTATTAAGAAAAAAAATTCTTTTATTTTACATAATTGTTTGTTTCAAACATTATCATATTCAGGATGTCTATTACACCTTTGTACGGACAGATTTTGGGAAGTTACAGGCCTACAACATAAAGAAAAATTAAGCATTGAAGTCTATGGTGCACTTTTGGTACAGAAATGTGGACCTCAGCAGTGCGCTAGGGAGGTTAAACTTTCTAACTCACTTTCAGCATGTGATGTACATACTTTATTAAAAAAAGTGCATTCGACAGAGGTTGGATAACATTTGAATTATCCAAATATTTGGCTTGTGACAATTATTAGGAAAAATCTTGGTGGTAGGTGACCTCACTATAAAAGCATGCTTGAACAGGTGCAAGTATATACCAATGGTTTTTATAATATATTTACCCCAGCTAATTGTTTAAAATAAAGTTTACAATTTAGGTTTAATACAAATAATGTGGCTTGTATTTAACCCATAAATATATGCATACATTCATTTAAATAGGTATTTTCTGTGATTCCCAAGACAGCATTGGCCAATGTCAAATGGGTATCTTTCTAACAATATTGTAGTAATAGTATTTTGGCTAGGCCATGATCTTATGGAAGAACTTTGGAAGCACCACTGCTATTTAATTTTACTTTTTAAAATTCTTAACACTTGTAAAATTGTGGTGGGTATAATAATATTTACATGACAATAATACAGGTGCACAAAAGAAGTTTTGTAGTTGAAACCGGTCACAACACAGATTTGTCATTTAGATATACCTGTATGACACCCTGAACTAAAGCAACAGATAATGGGGGAGGGGGGGGGGGGGGTGACTGAAGATGGAGATGACATTTTATAAAGCCTTTTTGTGTATTTAATACTTCATCAGAAAAACATATTTTACTTAATCAACCTTGTTTCTACTGTCCAAAAAGAAAATCAGTCAATACACATTAACAGCTCAAAGAATAAGAAATCACTCTTCTTCGTAGATGGAAACGCACGATCTTATCGACTTGTAGATCTTGAAATGCAGAGCTGTGAACTTTGAACAGAATAAAGCTAGGTTTTTTTTTTGGTATTGATGTGCTGCCATTTTAAAGGATATAGCACTTTTGGGTTTTCAGCATCTTTTATCTGTCAGAAGCTTGATGGAACCTAAGTGGCATTAAGCTCCCATCTTATCAAACAACCTGTCTGGAAGTGCTGTTTTTCCATTGAAGATTTAGTTTCATCAGCGCAGCAAAAATGTGCTTTAATTTCTTTCCTTTATCTTAGGAAGAGCTGCACACTGGCATTAAACAAACACAATAAAAACGCTGGTATAGAACTATGGTATCAGCACATGTTTCACAATACCCACTGCAAAGTTTTGGGGTTTCTTTCCAGGGTAAAGGGTAGGATTATGCTGGGTGGTCACCCTCATGTGTTTTATTGTGATAGAGCAACTGTAATTGTGTGACAGTATGTCTGGGGCCTGTACTAGGAACCAATTACCGTATTTTTCGGACTTTTGAATGTTCACCGACTGTTGACTTATTATATGAAATGTTAAGCAAACATTTTTGTAATTCAGGGGAGCCCACAGGAAAAGATTAAACCTTTAAAGTCAAGTTTCAGATTCATGAGCTATGTAGGAGAAGTTAGGTTATTTCAAAATGATCAGACAGCCAAATGGAAGCCCCCATAATTCTATTAACCCTCTTGCCGTTCCTGACGTCAGGTCAAAAGACCCCCGGCAGCAGAGATCCACCTATTGTGCTGCTACAGGACTCTGATCTGAAGGAGAAGCTGGAGGAGACAAACGGACTCCCCCCCCCCGAGTCACGTGACTTTTGCTGTGCATCATTAATTTCATCAGGGTTTCCAAGGGCATCCCAGATCTTTCACAATCCTACCAGCAATGAGTTTGTTACCCACCAATCCCCCGGTCAGTTCTTTCTACCCTACTGCTGGTTTGATAATAGTAACAGGGTTAACATGATTATATCTTGCTGATAAAGGGAAGATATTGCTTTCCTAATTGGTTCATAATGCGGGATATTACCATGTATCATAGGACTGCGGTCAATATTCAGCCTTTTTCTTCCTAGGCGGTGTATATAACATAAAAGACACCTTTAGGGCTTGTTTCCATTTATGTCGGGACCCCCTCCGCTAAGTGTATTGCTTGGCGAGGATCACGATGTAGCACCTTTATTTACATGCTCGGCGGATCTGTTTACACATCCGCAGAGGCTGAACGTACTCTATTACGCTCAGCCTTAGATCAGCGGAGTGGCTCTGCGCAGTGAAGACCTAGCCGAGCAGGTAAGTCTATGTGCTACATAGGGACCTTCCGCCAAGTAATACGCTTAGCGGGGGGCCCGACATATAATGGAAACATACCCTAACTTAGTTCCAATAAGTATTATCACATACAATATAGGTACACTCTATCATGGCCATATAAGTACACACACAATGGTCCTCTAGCTCACATTTTCTCTGCCCGCTCGTGTGGGTGGGATCTTGGCTATGGGAAGTCATGTAATGCCCATGTGCTGGCTTGCTATCAGCCCAGGAAGGGGCGGGATCAGGATACTCCCCCACATCCTGTGATCATGTGGTCAGTATAAACAGGGCTGAAACGCCTGCCCTGTAACCCTTGCACAGTAACTTTTATTGACTTATAGAGATTTATATGCTTTCTTTATTACACAACTAGCGAGACTTATGAGTTGCCAGGTGACAGTTTTACAAAAGACATTGTAAATTATGCGATCTAGTTTTTATTAATGTTTTTTCTTGTTATCTATTCCACAGATTAATCATTCATAATCCTTTTGAGAATTAATATTTATTTTTAAGTTATGATTGTAGCCTTGGCTTTTTGTAAAATTATCTCTTCTGTAAACTTGGAACGGTTTGAAATGTAGTTTTAAATATGTGTTATCGTTTTTGTATTATGAAAATTTACTTTTTTCCCTTGCCTAAATATTAATGATATAGTTGTATGAACGGAATTGATAATATATAGTTGGTGTATAGTTGGGTGAAAAACAAGTCACTGCAGCACTAGAATATCAAATGTATTCATACAAAAAAAGGGAAAGACTTCAAAACAGAGATCTAAATATGCATGTGCTTAATATGTATGTATGACACACAATGCCTGTATTCCTTGATAAACTACTTACCTTCCTTGTTATAGCAACCTACTAGTACAAATGCTACTTCTGTGGAAAAGTAGATCAGTCACCCTTGCACTATGGTGGAGTCTTTCGTATCTATTGTCTGCATATTTCATCACATCTGTTTCTGGTCATTATTTATCAATGCATATACATAGTTCATGAACTAGTGTCTTGAAATGACTTCAGAATATTATTGTTTCTGGTATTTTGCTATCAGAATGTTAATGTCAAACATTGTCTTTGTTAAAACTGCCTGAATATTTAAAGTGCTCCCCCTCTGTTATCTGTGATCTCAGCAATTTTAGGCATTTGAAATGTTGTCTATGGAGCTGTCCAACTCTGACACCTTAAATTCTACAATGAAAGAACACTAGTCATGTTATCATTTTTATCTAAAGCCCCCCATACACGTCTAGATTTTCTGTTCAATCAACTTAAAAAGATAAATTTTTTGGGTCAGGGAAATTGGTGATCGATTGTATGTTTGCCAACTGTAGTAACAGATGTTTGATCAACTTTTTTGGGATCGACTGAAAGTGTAATGAATTTCAATACAACCAGCATGTCCAATCCTTTTTCAATAAATTTTTTTCCCAATTTAAATTTTTAGTTTTAGGTTGATCTAACCATGTGGGCTGCCATAGATTTTCAATCAATCAACAAACAAATTGATTGAATTAAGTTGACTGGATGAAAAATCTAGAAGTGCCTTTATGCTAGCCATACACAGCCCGATAAATAGCCCGATCAACCAAGCCCGATCTTTTCGTTATATCGGGCATCAATCGGTTTTGCCCACATGGTCCGACAGAGCTTTCCCGATCAAAATTTAGCGAAAATCGGCCATCACATGATCGGACATGTTGGAATTTTAATCGGTCCCGGTTACATCGTTCGACGTTTCTTGTAGCGCCCGCCTAAATGAACACCGCCATCCCATATCTATTGTGCTTTCCCATTGATGACAGATGGACGACAAAACTGACGATAAACTCCGCTAGATGACGATCAAACTTTACAATCGTTCAAAAATATTTTTTTCTATGTGGGGATTTTTGTTAGATCATCGCAAACTTCGATCGGGCTTGGTTGATAGGGCTATTTATCGGGCTGTGTATGGCTAGCATAAGTCTATTGTGCACCCCCCAGAAAAATATTTGTTTAGCCCATGCTATAGAGTTTTGCGGAGTTTTATATTTTAAAATTTTTTTTGTAGATCCTATCCTAAAAGTGAAGCTGTTGTGACTTTAAAAACAAATAATAATCAAAGCAGTTATGGTAGACCTCATATTTCCATTCACATTCTCTGAACATTTTTTTAATGTATTTATTTTGTAAACGTGTTTAACCTTCTGAGCGTTCTCCCCGAATTAACTCGGGCTGAGTTTCATGCATCATGAAACTCAGCCCCAGTTAGCCGGAGGAACGCCCGAGGTCTCGGGAGCATAAGCATGTATGCCGATGCTTCCAGGTCCGCCCCCGATCGCGTCACCGGTGACGCGAAGGGGGCGGGGGTAGGCGGCGCCATAGACCTCCATGTAAATGGAGGGGCGTCGCCTTTCTCCAGCATAAGTCCGGCGTCTCCAGTGACGCCGGGCTTATGTTTACAACCCTGAGCTGAGTTGGCAATCACGGCGGAGCACATTGTGCTCCGCCGCGATTGCCCGTGGCACGGTTATAAAGAAACCGTGCCACGTGGCAAACGCTCAGAGGGTTAAACAATAAAGGTGTTTTAGGTCCTTTCACACTACTGCAGGATAGAAAGAAGTTGTTAGTATTCAAGTTAAATGAGATGAAGGGGTTTGAAAGGTTGAGGTGGTGAGGTGCAAGCAATATCAGTAGTTCAAGTGTATAAAGAAATTGGGGTAGTTGAAAGTAGGAGAGCCAGTTTACCGAGGAGAGATCTTGATCAGCAAGGTCCTGGTGAAATCTGAAAGCGATTGGTAATACGTAGTGGTAGAGAAAGGGGGATGCTAGTATCAAAAAAAGAAAAGAAAGAGTGATCAAAGTTTAAATCGATTAAATTTAAATCGTACATTGCACACATGGTTTGAAAAGTGATCAGACATGTTAAAGAATTTCCGTCAATTGTACAACAATCGAACTTAAATCATAGCATTATGTTTGTTGGTCGGGTCTGTTGTATTCAAGGAACACATTTATATATAAGTCTTTTCTGTATTTTGTGATAAAATTTTGGTCATATTACGATCAAACCTTCCATGTGGTACTACCTTGGATTTAATTACAATTGGTGTCCGATGATAAAAAGATAAAGATCTAAAATTAAATCGAAGATAAATCGTTCTAAAATCAAACCGTGTATGCCTAGCTTAAGCTTGACACCAGCTGCGTGAGAGGGAAAGCCGGCACTCCTCCATTAACATGGAGGTCTATGG
>CM070040.1:7076960-7108867 GCA_036250615.1 Ptychadena robeensis | reverse complement strand
GCATGGTGGTGATGTTAAGAAGATGGGTAGGAGAGGCTGAAGAGGTGGGTTTTTAGAGCTGTTCAGCCATGATCCATTTTATATTTGATTCCAATCGTTCATTTGATCGTTTTAAGTCTTTAAAACGGAAATAACGAAGCATGTATGGCTACCTATGCTGTATCTAATGTGACTAATCATCTAATATTAGTCATTTTATTTTCCTAAACATAAGCTTTTAAATATGAGGAAAGAAGTGATTGGGGTGTATTAAAAATACCCATATAGCAGACATAATTGGTAAACTTTTTCATGCACTGTCTTTATATAGCAGAGCTGTTCAGAGATTGAGGTTGGAGAGGATTTTAATTGTGTGTACTTTTAATGAGTCTAATTGCTGTGTAGAGAAGAATCAACACAACAGAGAAAAGACACGTAAGTCAAACATACACGGCAGGATTCCTTGAGCCTGTAGATCCTTATCCTCCAGTGAGGGAGTCCGCACTGCGCTCAGTCCTATACGAGCTCATGCTTCATCACATTTTATAATTAAGTTACTAAGGAAGCCGCTCTGTGGGAGACATGGAAAACAGTGGCTGCTTCTCCCACTGCTCTGTTTGTGCTTTTAACTTTTACACTAATGATGCTGCATGAGAAAACTGTTTGCAGGAAATCTTCATGTTTTTCCCCCCCGTTTAATTTTAATTTTTTTTATTAACTCCTTTGTGATTTTTTTTTCTGTATTCTGCAGTTATGATTTGGTATTAAATATCTTTATCGATTTTTTTAGCTTTTAACAGGTTTAACATATTTAAAATGCATTGTTATCTGTAATACAGACAGATATGAAATACTTATTTTTTTTTTTTTTGCTTTAGCCACAATTCACACATGTTCAGCCATGGAAGCATATGAGTATACTACCAGGCGTTATGCAACATGTCACAGTGTTTAAAAGACATATAAGCGCATCCAAGTGGCTACAGATAACCCGATTGATGCCGCTTGCCTGATTGGTGTTCTGTTCCTCTGTCTTCACAATTTGCTGAATCACTAAATCTGGGCATAGATGGGTCCTTTTCCCGTCCACTGCTCAGCCGACCGACCGGGCGTGATGAAGGGCACCCTTTGTGTGCTGGCCATTACTTTGAACTAATGGAATCGGCCAGGAATTTATCGGCATGTCGAATCACCGTGCGATCCAACATGTGGCAGATTCCTGGTCAATATGACCAGGGGGCACACCCGATTTTTACCCGACCGCCGATCGATTGCAGGAACGTGCACAACCTGTGTTCAATCACAGAGGACATGGCACTACATAGTTGTTGGTAGTTCTAAAGGATATCTGACAGAGAGATATAAAGGTGTATGGCCACCTTTAGTCTGTAAAATGATAGAACGAGAACTCTCTAAAAAAGAGTCTTTAAAGTGAAACCATTAGAACCCTGTTACAGGTTCTCTTAAAATCCTGTTCTGCTCTTGTTATCTATTTTATGTTCCTTTACCAGTGTAATGGTTCAGGGCAGCCTTGCCTACAGATTAATCTGTAAGATAAGTTTTAGTCCCTGTTGGAACTCAGGACTCTCTTCCCATCCCTTCTCAAATATCTGTGACTTGCTGTGTTTTCCATCTTTGCCTTGCTGACAGCACCATTTCCATCCTCATTCCAGCTTTTTGAGTTTTACCTCACTTTTTATTTGTTTAATAAACCAGAAAACTGGATAAGCCTAAAAACACACCTAAAGGCCCCCATACACGTAACGAGCCAAGGCCGATTTTGCCGCCAACCAGTGTGCGTGCTTGTGGCAAGATCGTGGGTGCACACATGTCGCCCCAAAGCTCTGTCGGCCAGAGAACGGACATTTCCGTAAATCTCTGGCCGATGCCATTATTTTGAATGGCGCCCCCGTTCAAACTAACGGCCGGCACACAAAGGGTGGCACGCCGATACTCTGAGCAACGGGATTCAGCGTGATGACGTCATCACGCAGCACTCCACTGCTCGTCTGCCGGTCCCCACTCAGTATGTGTGCGGGGGCCTTTACTCACCTCATCTCCCAACTTAGAACTGGTATTTCTAACAGGACAATACACACAGCCAGGGGAATTAAGGTCTTGCATGAAGGATAACCAAATCAAGAGACTGTATTGACCAGCCCAATGTCCAGATATGAATCCTATACCCCTGGAATGAGATGTAGAGGAATGCTGGTGGATAGAAATCAAGCAAAGCTGAGCTGTTTAATTTTTTAAGGCCCCCATACACCTTACAATCTTTCCATACAATTTCTGGACAATCAAATTTTGTTCTACCAAAACCATGTAATACGACGACCTTTCTAAATCTTCCAGTTACTATGTATTCTATCAGGGAGGTCACTATACTACATAGTAGTGATATATACCTTCCAATCACTATGTATTCTATCAGGAAGGACCCGGCACTACATAGCAGTGATATATACCTTCCAATCACTATGTATTCTATCAGGGAGGTCACTATACTACACAGTTGTTGGTAGATCTAATGGAAATTATATGGATCGGTCTTAAGGTGAATGGGGGGGCTTTACAGATAGAGTGGTAGACATTTACTCAGGTGGGAAGCATACCAAACAACACTGTAATTGGGGTTATTCTACCAAATACTGCCTTCTTCAAAAAGTCAAAGCATTACTGCCATTTTGGTTAAGAATTAACAGGGGGTTTGTTTTCCTTAAATTGTTCAAATTCAGCAAATACAGCATTATTTTTTCATGAATTGCTATTTCATTTTCAATATTTCTATTTGAAAATTGATTAAATATTGAGGCACAGCTCTTGATTGTAATACTTGCACATAATCTAATCTGATCATTTTTTTCACTGGTCTCTTATATTGAGTGTTAAAGGCTTTGCACCAAATATTACAGTATTAAATATTGCTGTGCACGACAAACTCATAATCATTTTACAAGCTTGTGCTGCCATCCTGAGCCATAAGCTACTACTAACAGAATGCACTGATTGTTTCCTCGTCCATCAGTGTCTTGCAGAGCACCCTTGGAGATGGTTAACACATTTGTCAGGTATCCTATGTACAGAACAGGCTTCTTTATTGGTAAACTATACTTTAGCTAACCGCAGCAGTGTTTACCTCCTATCAGTGCAGAAAACAAAGATTTGTCCAAACAAATGAATGCCTAGCCCTTCATTCAAAATTGGTGCAGTTCTTTTATGGGGGACCTGGAATATTATCAACCTGTCCATGTGTATGCATGCGTAAACTGCAGTAAGTTGGAGAGCACATATGGATTTCTTTCCCTTCCCTAGTAGTGATGTGAGTGAAAAACAAAAGCATATATTTACTTCCCTGCCGTTCCATCTCGTCCAGCACTGACTTGTCAGTATGGCAATGGACGAGATGGAGCCCTCAGGTCAGAAGATCAGAGCCCTGGCAGCGCAAATTTACTATTCTGTGCTGCTACAGGGCTCTGATCTGGAGGAGGAGAATGGACCCCTCCCCCCCCCGAGGGGCGGCGGGTATTCAAATGTAAATCACACCAGAAAATAATTGTTAATTCTATCAGACGATGTTCTTTCCAATGGGAAGTGATGTAGGGGGTATGGAAAGGAGCTGGTGGCAATGGATGTCAAAAATACAACATAACTATAATTTTAATAATGATGTTAAGAGGTTATCCAAATAAAAATTACACCTCAATATTGCATTATGTGCATTCCTTCTACTGGCATGACAATAGTCCTACACGGGTAATGTTTTGCTCCTCATGCATAAATAAAAATCATATGTACAATGTATACTTTATAATGGGCAGTTTCATTATGAATGCCTGGAGATATACACTTATTAATTTGTTAAAATTAATGATTGAAAAAAAAACTTTTTACGATCTAATATAGTCCAACTCCCCCTCCCCCAAATGCATCATGTCCAGCGGTAGTTAAAAACAACAGTATTTTAGAAACTAACAACATTTAAACCATTACTGCATGTACTCGAGTATAAGCCGAGGTTCCTAATTTTAGAAAAAAAATCTGGAAAAACTGAATGACTCGAGTATAAGCCTAGAGAGGGAAATGCAGCAACTAAGGCACAGAAACACACAGCAAATGTACTTTTGTTTTGAGGTGTAATTATTTAATTCAGCAGATTTGTAAGTTAATTACAAAGCCCCTGAACATGGTATCATCACTAGAAGTGCTGGCGATGTAGAGAAGGTTTGTGGGAACATTATAAAGAAAAAAAGTATTGTTCTAGCATATCAAGTTTTTGCACAAAATAAGTTCAAATTTGACTTGACTTTGAACCTAATTTATGCAAAAACTACAAAACTAGAGCAATCATTTTTATTTTTTTTAATCTTCCCACAACCCTTCTCTACATCTCCAGCAAATCACTGGCTTTGCCAATCACTCATAAAGTTAACCTACAAAATGCAGCGATTTTCATTTTTTGACCCGAATATAAGCCAAATTTCATTTTTTTAGCTCATTTCAGGTTCTGAAAAATGTGGCTTATATTCGAGTATATACGGTACTAAATTATTATAATACAGTGATAACAGCAATTCAAAAAAATTGCAAATGGTTATTTCATATATTATTGTCACAAATACTCAAAAAAGAACTTTGGTTGTTATGATCAATCCATCCAGTCACCAGCTGCAACATGCTGGCAGCGGAAGTTTCAATATGCTAATCATCTGCAAAAATTTGGTTGGGAAACCACAAAACACTTGCCCGATGTTCCCAGACCAATAATACATTTTCTACTTGTCCGATCACTTTCCTTTTGAAAATTTTACCAATTTAAATCGAACTTTCTCTATCATACCATGTGGACCTGCACAGATTTCATGCCGATCAACTACTAACATTGGTTGGGTTTTATCGATCGTAAATATTATGGGTACGTGTATGCCAGGCTTTAGATTATTCAAATGACTATATCACCAGGTGTTTTTTCAATGAAATAAGAACAGGGACAGAGGCGCACAACCTAGTACAACAAATGGTTAAATAATGTGGAATTGAATAAGGTAAAACTAAATTAAACTAAATAAAACAAAATGAGACAAAACAGACAAGATACTCACATTAAAAGAGGTTTACAAGGATGGATCTCTCAGGGCCGTGTGCTTTCCAGGATGACCTCACTTCCTGGTTGGGGATGAGAACACTTTCTGCTTACAGATGCTGGAGGGCTCAACAGGAACAGTGCCTCTGTCCTTGTTCTTATTTGTCTGTTACAGGGGGCCACACTCCTCCATTTTGAGAGCTGCACACCTACACACAACTTAAACACCCGCCCCTCATACTGACTCCATTTTACTCTGTGATCCTTGCTCAGGCCCCATACACCCACTGAGGGCCCTTCTGGTCACTGATATCACTGAAGCTGTGTAATCACTGCTGAAGGTTGTGCCCAACTATTTATCATCTTTCTTAGTTTTTTCAATGAAAGCTGTTGATTTTAAACAAATTAAAATCATTTTGAATGCGACATTTACAGCTAAAAGTGTGATATGATAGTAATTAAACTTGTCTACCCATTTAAACTCGTTACGTATTCTCAGGATTGAGTGTAACGCTTAGTATTTAAATCAGAGTCTACTTTTGCGGGATGGAGCTATTTACTACATACCTCATATGATGGCATTGCTTGCCCTAAGCTCTTGGCATGCAGGTGAACTCTTGTGTATTGGTTGGGTGATTATTGGCAGGAGGATATGAAAGTTGACCTTTGCAGTGTTTTTTTTTTTTTAAACCTGACTTTATTCTTTCATAAGAGCGGAAAACACATAAAGCAGTAGTTAGCAATTTAAAAAAAAACAAATAAATAAGTGAATTGTGTCTGGACTCATGGTGTGTTTTCTCTGAAATTTAACCTGGCGAGGACTGTCAGAGGATCTCTCCCTCCTCGTGCTAATGGCCTTGTTACAGCTCACTGTCTTGCCAAGTGCTCTCTCTCCTCTTGCAGTTTTATCACTTCCTTCTCACAGTCAAACACCAAATAGGTGCCACAGAGTTCCGCAAATACATGAATGGTAAATAAATTGGTGTTAAATAGATGTATCAGACAATTACCATGTGTGTGATTACAGCCTTAATTAAAGTTCAAGCCCTGATAAAAAAAAAATGATAATTTTTAAAGCACAATTAAAATCATCCTGATAATAGCAGGTTTCAGAAACATATTTATATTAACAATTTCATGTAGCAGTTTCATTCTTTAAATACGCAGGATAGAATCGAGACCGTAGGAGTCTATTGATGCTGCCTGTCTCTTCATTTCTGTGTTCGGCGGGCCACATGACCCACATGTTTGCTTTGTCCACACCTGTGCTCCCAACAGCAGGGCCCAGCCTTCGCCCCTTTTAACATGTCTTTGTCAAGCAGTCAATGAATAGCTAATCTTCAAACCCCATGTTAAAAGCTATTGCAGCCCACACCGTTGTCCTGAAAACTCCTACCAGCATGCACCTGAAGCAAAGCTGGCAGCAGCGGCCTTTATGTGTTAATTACACATGCGAAGCCCATTATACAGAGAAAGGGTAACCTGCTGGCAGTGAAAATGAAGTGAATCTTCCCTTCCTGTGCAGTAAGTAAATTGAAGGTTCATTCCAACCAGAGATAATAGTTTTCAGATCTTAGACATTTTGTGTATCTGCTGTACCTAACATTTAAATCATCTACAAGGGAACAAACCTGCTTTTGAATTTGCATGTTTTAGGTTGCTATTGCTTTCTCAGTGCCTAGGAGGTATGTATTGCTGTTACAAAGTGTTAATTGTGCAAGGCAACGGATTTAATATGTAAATACAGTGGACCCTTGAGATACAACCAGCTTGACTGAAGACCAACTTGAGTTACAACCATAATTTTATTTTTAACTTGTAACCAAAGTACTATGAAGAAAATTGCGTTTTTTAGAGTAGCGTGGCCCACATCCCAAATATCATAGGATAATGTACTTAAAAGTGATAAATTACCACAAATAGTAAAAATCCACCCCGACGGCAGTCAGGGGCAAGGGGACTTTACCGGCCACTAGTTTTGATCAGAGTAAATTAGAAGTACGGCAAGTATAGTAGTAAAAATAAAGGTCATATTTAATCCATAATAACAGTTAAAAACATGTAGCGTAGCATAGCATGGCAGTGTTGGCTGTCATAATACATAGCATTGGTGGCAATAATAATGATTCTTATCAACAGTCCGTAGGTGTTTAGGCAAAGGTGATGTAGACAATAGATATAAAGCAAGAGCCAGGATAAGGGAACCTGCATCCACCAGGATCAACCCCACCCCTAACTTGTTACCAAAAATTTGACTTACAACCAGATTATGGCCAAGGCCAAAACATGTATTTGAAAAATGAATGGGTTCCCCTCTTACTGGGAGTTTGTGTTGGAATGCTGGAGATATTATGTTAGGGAGGGAATATGAATATAAAAATAATTTTATTAAGACTCTTCTAAGTCCACATCTTTAGCATACAGAAATATATAAAGCTAGCCATACACGTGTAGGATTCCATGGCCAATTGATCACTCCCCCGATCGATTCCGGCGATTCTGCCGGGAATCGCAGGTGTGATCAATCGGCCAATTAAGAGTATCCATCGCTGCATACCACCTTAATCCAACGGATTCCGGGACGATTCCGTGTCCGATTGTCCACCTCACAAATGGCAACTCCCCCTGATCTGGGCAGAATCGGATCAGAAAGACCAACATGTTGGTTCTCTGTCGGATCCGATTCTGGGCCCCTGAACGATCGGACCTGATCGATTGGACAAGGTGGGCTGCATGCGATTCCGGCACAATCGTTTCGCGTGCACGCGCCCGGAATCGATCGTGCCGGAATCCGGTGGGAATCCGACACGTGTATGGGGGCCTTTTACACGCAACTGGATACAATCCAATATGTAGTAGAGTCGGTCTCTATAGGCATATAGAGCTATGGTGTCAAGTTAGTAGTGTGCCCAATGCGACATGTTTCGTCGTGGATACAGCTTCCTCAGGCAGCACGCATCAAACAACCAGAACAACAAACAAATAAACCTTAGTCCCATGTCCTCAAGGTGGCTCAGTGTCAGGTTAGGGTAGCTGGTAGGTGAGCAATAAGGTGTCCCTGGGAGCTGCTTGCAAGGTGGCTTGCACAGGCTCGCAAGTGGGGCAGTCCCAGTCCTCCCCCGGATGGAACGGAATGACCAAAGGCCAAAACATGTTTCAGCTTATGTGGTGGCACTCATGTGACCTGATCTCACTAAAACGTACAGCACATCAAAATAGACTATCTCACCAATCTACAAATGCCCTGCAAATACAGATTCCTGATGTTCTTATGGAAGGGGACTCTCCTTTCAAACATTAACCACCCTTCCATTCCATCCTCTCTTCCTGAAAGCCAAAGATGTCACATTTAATGGTGATTAATATTTTCTGGTAGGCTTGCTTCAACTTTTTGGTGAAAACACCAGTAAAATATTTGGTGTTTTTGGTGAAATATACATATTATACAACACTTTTTATTATTAAAAGGTTAGGTAAGGAGGGCGTTGGGAGGTTCAGAACACAGTATGGGCATTTCCATTGTTTCTTAGGGGAAAATTGTTTTGACTTACAACCAACTTGACTCACAACCAGCACTTGTGAACCAATTAAGTAAGGGCTTATTATACGTCGGGACCCCTACGCTAAGCATATACGCTTAGCAGGGGTCCCGACGTATCCCACAGAGATTGCCTGCCGGCGGATGGTCTGTTTACACATCCGCCGGTGTAAAGGCTGAATGTACTCGACTACGTTCAGCCTTACACCGGCGTATCGGCTCAGCGCAATGAAGACAGAGTCTCCGCCGAGCAGACAATGTCTATATGTTACGTTGGGACCTCCCGCTAACACAATGGAAACAAAGCCTTAGTGATAACTGTATCCAATACAATTCAAAGTAAAACAAAACACATTTCCAATTGTAATAAAAATTTTATTATAAACAAAACATAAATATGAATACATACTGTTTTGAAATCTTTCACCAAATAAGTATTTAAGAGATTTTATCATTCAAATAATACCTTTTATTCATTTATATTTTTAAGGTAATTTTTTTAACATAATTGTGTGTTTCAAACATTATTATAGTCAGGATGTCTACAAGACCCTTGTACGGACATATTTTGGGAAGTTACAGGCCTACAAGATTAAAATATTCCATTTAAGTCTATGGTGCACTTTTGGTACAGAAATCTGGACCTTGCAAGAGCGCTAGGGAGGTTAAAGGCAATGCAATTTGACACAAAAGTCCACAATCGGTCTGCGAACACCTGCAGCCAATGTTCGGTCATTACTATTCAACAAATACTCAATATAAAAATTCCAATATTTAAATTAAAGAAATGTGGTTTCTGCAATGAGACATTTGGACCATTTGCTCTGCCCACAGCCAGTTCAGAAAACAATTGGAATCCGTCTCTGAGAATTCCTGGGAGCTGACTATGTCTTTGGTGTCTGTTTTCAATCATAGGGAAATCCTTTCTTGTTTTGTATAGATTACTCTTATCTATAAGAAGTAAGGTGCGGGTGCTGGCACTCGCTGCTGCTGGTTTATGGCCCTTGGAGATACTTAGGGCCAATTCACACCTGATATGTTTCAACACAGTCCTAAACCTGTAACACAAGTGTCCTGTTAACAGCAAATTTAAAGATGATGCTTTACATGAAGGGCACAAAAACATTAGATAAAGGTACTTCTGTCTCTAGTTTTTCTCTCTTTCGTCAGAAAATGTAAAGTGATAGGAAAAAAAAGAAACCAACTAAAGTTTCAATTCAACAGAAAAAATCAAAATATATTACATCTGAACAAATTATTTTGCTTATATGATGTGTCGCATACAGAAAATAAATCTTTATTTCCTTTTTGTACAATACAAAAAAAGTAAAGCAGGGAACACACGGCTCAGTATAGGAGCCGTTCGAGGTTCCCTGCAGCAGCGTGATGATGTCATCGCGCTGCTGCCTGATATGGGAGCTGGGGGCGCAGCACTGCTGTGTCTTCAGCTCAGCCGATGCTTTGCATGTGTGGCTAGTTTAAGTTTTACTTCCTGATCCCCCGACTGCACCCAATAGTAGATGAATGGACGTGGTAAAAAATTTTTAACAGCGTCCATTAATGTCAATGGACACGGTCAGATGCGGATTTCCTGCTCTAGTGGAAACAAGCCCTAAAGGTGGCCATACACAGTTAGATCGAAAGAAAACTATAGATTTTTCATTCGATCGAAAGAAAATGGAGTACAGAGCAACTTGTTTGATCAAACAAAAGTTCTCGATATTGAACAAAAATCTATCGTAAGTGGACATGTTAGTAAATTTCTATGGATTTGTTAAACAACAAATGTATATTTATTCGACATCATGTTCAGTCAAATGAAAAATCATGGGTATACATTCGATATATATACAAACAATATTCTATGAAATTATTCTTATTAAATCTACAGTCGATTCCCAATAATCTACATGTGCATGGCCAGTTTAAGATTCACTTTAGCTTTGTCCTCATAGGTATGGTACTATCGGGTCTGTCGGCCATACATGGGAGCTGCAGGAGGAGCCCCCCTCCTTTGTAGCCGAGAAACTATCCTATCTCTCACAACACCGCGTGTACACAGAACCACGATCCCAATCAAATAGGAATCAATGTGAAAAGTGGTGCACATTGATTTACGTTTGATCGACCTGCCATTAAGCACAGCGTGGTGACGTCATGACACTGCGATCAATACCTGTTCGATCTACCTATATATGGCTAGCCTTAGATTGCACACAGTTGGACATCATTTCACAAATTATGTGACTTCTTAAGGTAATTGGTGGCACCAGAGCTTTTTCTGGGCTTCCTAAAAAAAAAAGGGTGAAAATATACTTACATGACAATTTTCTGTTTTGGATTTCTAAAGCCCCTCATAGACCTTTCCAATTCTTGTCGATCTCCCGGCAGATCAACTGTGCGTGATGACGTACTCGCGCATGGCCGGTCGTATAGAGAATCTGTAATGTCTAAGATTGATTTGTGGACTGATTCATCGGAGGGCGATTTCGATCTGTGGCCAATTTTGACTGTCGCAAATCGAATTGTGTATGGGGTAGGGGGAGGGGGGCTTTAACAATATTTATATATTTATCTAATTTCACTTCACCAACTTAGACCATTGTGTTCTGATCCATTGAACGTAAGTCTGTAATGTACCAAGATATACAAGGGGGTGAATACCCCCTTGTATGTCAACTGGAATCTTCTAGATATACACCCTAGTAGTAATCTCCCCACTGCCTGCCCATGCTGGAGGATATGGGAGAGAGTGAGGCTACATTTTTACTATGCAATCTCTTCCACTATTGCAGTGTTCCAAAACTTTCCTGGCAGGGCCCCCCTTTTCTGTTTAGGAACATTCTCGAGCCCCCCCCCCCCCCCCCCCCCCTGAATACGTTCATGCCCCCCAGGCGGTCCTGCCCCCTAGTTTGGGAACCACTGCACTATTGTGTTGTAATTTAGCACTATACTGTACAATTGTGCCTGTGTGTTTTTTAAGTCTGAAAATACAAGGTTGATTTAAATTGGTCATCTGCCATATGTAAAATTATAAGGATTCAGTTCTTGCCCAAGATAATGTAGTCTCAGAATTGTAATATTCTGATCATCCTATAGTTGTGGAACCACAGTGAGTTTCTTTGAAATCCTTTCATGACATAATGATCATGGCAATATTCATTGCCCATTGTATAAATTTGTATAGCTGTTGTACGTGCCGCTTAAACAGACTTTTCATTCCGGTTAAAAAAAAAAATTGTATGGCGTGCATTGTTATATAATCTGTCAAAGGGAACCGCTAGAATTAAACATCCATGACACTGTATTCAGATCCTTGCTTCTGAAACATGGGTGGAAGAATGCGTTTCTGACACAGGAGCATTGTGAGCGCTTCCTTACACTCTGGTTTCCTTGGTGCCCTTGCTGGATTTCTCCCAAGCTTTGCATGGCTTTTCTGGGCCTCTGATCTATTAAAAAAAAATCTGTTTCACGTTTCTTTAAAATCTGGCTCTTTATCTGTTTCATGTTGGCTTTTATTGAAATGAATAGAATCTCTTACATTTGTTGTATGTTTTCAGGGTGCTGTGTCTAGCGGATGTACAAAGTCGGTAAGGGTCACTCTAAGGGTCAGGAACTTGAGAAAAGCATCCATTTTTCCTCATACAAACTATATTTCTTGGTGCCTGTACTTTTCTTGTTAAAGATTTTTTTTTCTATTTCTGTTCTTCATTAAATAAAAATTGTCTTTGCCAAGCATTAGATGTCACCTGTGATTGCTGGAATTGTTGTAACCGATTCACAGTAATTAACACTTTAGCGGGACTCATGGTAGCCTGCTGGCCTCTGACAGTGAAACGATGGAGGGATTACTTGGCTTCAAATTTAGTCAAGGTGATTGGAGAATATTGATGATTTGCATTTTTTATTACCTTGCCAATCTTGAGAGCACATGGAGGCAACAGAAAACATCAGGGACTGACAATTCTTTTAGTCAGTTCAATTATATATATATATATATATATATATTATATTATATATATATATATAATATATATATATATATATAGTGCTGCCTGAAAGTATGTGAACCCTCCCAGGACATGGTCACTGTTTGCTGCAAAAAAACATATAAAGAACCTTATTAGACATACATCTAAATCCCAATTTGTAAAGCACCACCTTCCAAATGTAGACAACACACACAAAAAGAGATATATTTTCATTATTTAAGTAAACCCAAAGGGGGTTATGTCCCAACCAACTGGAAAATCTTACTGTGCATAAGTATGTGAACCCTTGTATTAGTAGCTTGTGGCTCCTCCCTTTGCAGCCATTACTCCAACTAAATGTCTCCTGTAACCACTAACCAGTCTCTCACATCTGCTTATGGGGATTTTTGCCCACTCCTCCTGCAGAACTCAGCCAGTTGAGAGACGTTGGAGGGACATCTGGCATGTACCAACTTTTTCAGTCTCTCCACAACATTTCAATTGGGTTAAGGTCGGACTTTGACTGGGCCAATCCAGAGTGCGAATCCTCTTCTAGGCATTCCTTTGTACTCTTGCTGGAATGCTTTGGGTCATTGTTTGTTGCATAATCCACTTGTCCCAGCTTCAACTCCCTGACGGATGGCAGGGACATTCTGGTCGAGAATCTGTTGATAACCCGAAGAATTCATGATTCCTTGGACAATATGGAGTCGTCCAGGCCCAGCAGCAAAAAGCAGCCCCAGACTTTCACATTTCCACCGCCATACTTCACGGTTGGGAGGAGGTTCTTTTCTTCATATGCGTGTTGATTTTCTCCAAACATGTCGGTTTTGATTGTGACCAATAATTCTATTTAGATCGTCTGTCCGAGAATGGACTTCCAGAAGGCCTCTGGTTTGTCCAAGTGCTCTTTGGCCAAAGTTGAAACGGGCATTTAGTTTTGTGCTTTTTGAGAGCAGAGGATTCCTTCTAGCACCCTCCCATGAATGTCATGGCTATTCAATTTTCGTCTGATTGTAGACGCTGCACCATTTGTCCCGATGCTGCCAGAGAGGCCTGCAACTCTCTAGAGGTGATTTGTTGTGGGTTGGCCTTTACCTGGTTATTATTTTCTGGTGCTTCTGGGTGATATTTTGATGGGTGTCCACTTCTAGGCAAAGTTGCTGTCATGTTGAAGCGCCTCCATTTGTAATATTCTGTCGTACAGTGGCTGGATGGAGCTGGAATCTTTTGGAGATGGTTCTTATAGCCTTCCAGACTGATGGGCTGTCACTACCCTCTTCTTATGTCCTCGGATTCCTTTGCTCTTGGCTTGTTGATTTGTATGGACCACGTGGTTCAGTTGGTTTCCTCTCTCTTTAATTAGTGCAGGCCAAAAATTTTCCAAGGATGTCTCATTTCATTGGTCTGCTTAAGTGATTAAGCACCCAAATGTGTTTCACCCTGCGTCTTTTACCTGGTCGACTTAACCATGCAGCTGGGGTTCACTTACTTTTGCCACATCCATAAGTCCATGTTTCATGTAGTTTTTGGGGCTACTTAAACAAAACCTACTAAACAGTACCATGCAATTGATGACATATATCTGACATTTCATGAATAAACACTGGTGATGATGAAATGAATGAGAAAATCATGGGTAAACAAACGACAAACATCTACACCACTTGAGGGGTTCACATACTTCAATCAGCACTCGTATATATATATATATATATATGTATATAATATATATCTATATATATATATATAGGGCGCACATAAGTAATTGCTGGTAACTAAAAACGAACCATGCATAACTTTATCCTTACTAAGCACATCGCATACTACACAAAGAGGCAGGCACACAGCTTTCAACCTCCTTCCCGATGTGGCACCTAAGGTGTTTGAGATCTGGGGATGAAAGTCAGAGTAGGCATATGTAAGAATATGAGGTATGCTGAGGTGGTCCTAGGGAGACCACACCCTGGCAAGGACTCCTCTGTCGCCTGCCCACCTTCCCCCGAGAGACAGGCATCCGTGGGGAGGGTCTGCCAAGTCCTTTGTCGACCGGCGCCCTTCCCTCGAGTGAGCGGCGTTCTCTCTCGGGGGGAGCAGAAGGAATAAATCGGTGGCGAGCTTTGTTCCCTTCTCCTTCCTTGTGGTCGGGAGCAAGGCAACTGGAGCAGGTGCGGTTTTACATAGGGGATATGGGTGAATGCTTTCCACCCACGATGCCGCCCTGGGCAATTGCCCACGATGTAAAACCTCCACTGGAGGTATGATATCTGGGGGCTCAAGGTGTTGTATGTGAGTTAAATTTTGAACCATAGCCAGCTGGTGACCTGTGGATGGAGACAGCTAATCAGAGGCTCAATCAGGGACAGGACGGTCCAGCTAGAACCTACCATGCAGGAGGCTGACGCAGAGGACAGTGAGGGAGACAGTGCGGAAGACGGCACTACATATGGGGTGAATACCAAACACCATCTCATGGTACTTATCCTAATAGCTCAGTAAAAACCTTATGGGCACCCCTGTGTATATGTATGTATGTGTATATAGATATATACACATACATTATTTTTTTTATGTTAAAAGTTACCTTCCGTCTTATTAAAATGCTTTAAAGGTCCTCGTTTTGTCACTAATTATAAGCTTCCAAATGTCAACTTGTGCTCCTGTAATGTATATGGTCTGCAGTACAAGTGCAGACTAACAAATGCTCTGCCAAGTGGAGCTTACAACGGAACAGCTGGAGTAGTATAGTTAGCAAAGTATGGGAAATTTTGGTATTGTGCAAGTGGTTGATAGTAAAGGGTGGGTTGACAAGTTTAAAGTGGTTGGTTTTAATGTTTTTTTCATTTACACATATTTAGGTATGAGTAGGACTGATGAAAGAAGTGAAAAAACTTGAATACGTTGAGTTTCCGCAATGTCTATCTGCTACGTTGGGGTCCTGACATGTGGAAACTTAACCTAAGTATTTCATACAAAATATTTACCTAGAAGAGCAGAGTCGCAAAGCATGGCTCAGTAGGACTGAATATTGGAATAATGTGATTGTCTTTTTTTTTCTTTAAACAAATAGTCAGCAAGATAATGAAAACCAGAGCCTCTTGCCCTTAAGCAGGCCATACACTCTGAGATAAAAATTAGGATCCATTAAAACCGACCAATGAATGGAATTTATCGTCCTGAAATCCGCACATGTCCACATGGTACAACCGATATATTACGATCGTAATTGCCGTTTTTTTACGATCGTAATTTATTGGACATGTTCAAAAATTTTAATTGGTCTTGCAACATCGGGAAACTTCATACTGTTTTCATAGTGTTTAGCAACCAATTACTGCCGAGGCCCCCCCCATTAAAAAAAAAAAATACATCACAATGGCCGATATAAACGGCAATGAATTTCGATGACATCCTCGTAAAAAAAAAAATAGGATCCTAAATTGGATTTTCAATGTGGTAGCTTTTTTGCCGAATATTACGATCCAAACCGATACCGCCGTCGGGATACATTGGTCTGTTTTAATGGATCCTAATTTTTATCTCAGAGTGTATGGCTAGCATTATATACAAAGAATTCATATACCTTCAAACCCTCTAGTCAGTTGTAGTAGCTTCACACATATTTCTTAATTAGCTACACTAATTAGTCTGAACAATATACTCTGCCATATTCATTTAACAGGGTCTCCTAGAAGCAAGTTATTGTCTTCAGCTATGGCCTGCTTTATAAACCCAACGACATTTCCTAAGGTGCGGTTGGCACTAGAAAAGGTTATGTTGTCTTGCCCCAGTTTACATACTTGTGGCCAGCCATTTGGCACACTATACATTTTGTACTTACTCGTCATTACTGCATAAACACTGTAGATTTGTCATGTTATGATAGTTACAAATATAATTTCATACAATGTTTTGGTTTGAGCTCACCCGCCAAATGGCATAAACTACAAGAGTTGATACCACTGTAAGGGCAGACAGATTATTCTCTTACAGGGAACAGATTTAAAAGGAGTCAAACTTCCAGTGTTTAGCCATATAGATTGTTCTTGAGTTTAATAGGGTTTCAAGACTACATAGCAGAGTCATATAATCACTAACAACTAAACACTTATAAGAGTGTGTTATTATTTTCATTGTTCTCACCAGAATTTTTTTTCAGCCGGGCGGCGCGATGACGTCATCGCGCCGCCTGCACCGGTCCGGCGGCCTCTCTGATAGGATGCCGGCCAGCGGCAGCAAAAGTCCTCTGACAGGCGGCGCCTCCCCATTCTTCAGGAGCGCGCCGCAGCCACTGGAAGACTCTGGCCCGCGGCTCCGGTAGTGTGCCGTGGGCCGGAGTCTTTCAGTGGCTGTGGCGCGCTCCTGAAGAATGGGAGGCGCCGCCTGTCAGGCTGCTCGCCGCGGAGGACTTGTGTGCCGGGCGGGGACTAAAATCTCCCGGGCGGCAAAGTTCAGCATGTGCTCCAATCTGCTCCAGCACATTCAGTGATAGAGCAACAGCAATGAAGATCCAAAGGAGAAACAGCTGTATAAAGCAATACATGCACGAGAATAACAAAAAAGAAAATATAAATTAGAGGGACACTACCATAGATAGGAATACAATGGTGATCAATTTATCTATGGTAAATATGAATTATCTACCATGAAAATTGAGGTACAGTCACCTGGATTAGGTTTTTGTTCAACAGAAAATATAGATGCCTTCTGTGTAATAAAAAATGTCTACCTATTCTCTAGAAATGTATTATTGAAGGGTGCCTGCGTCTTATGGTCCAAATGTGCGGGTAGTCGCAACTTGGCAGATGGGAGATCTGCACACAGCCGGATCTCCCATCTGAGCTATATTGGTTATATCAGCAGGGCTCTGCTGATATAAGCAATGCAGAGAAGTGTGTGGGGAAAGCTACACTTACGCTGGCAGCTTCCTCACACACACACATGCAGCCTAGAGGGGAGACATATGCAGCCGTTCCGCCCGTGTGCAAGGAAGATGAGATTTGTAGTGAAGTGTGCTCTCTAGTGACACCATTTTAAGTTGTGGCTGAAGTTGGTACTGCAAGGGATTTTTTCCCCAATTGATTGAAACACTTAAAAGAAAGAGGAGGAGGAAATATTGTAAATTTTAATTGAACTCTAGCAGGAGATGAGAAAAAAACCATAATGGAGCTAGAAAGTAAAAGGGAAGAAACAATTGGTGGTAATGGATTTGTGTTACATACTATTTTCATACTAACTCATAATGCATTCATGTTTGATAACAAACACTACCTTCAACCACAGGGAGTAGCCATGGGCACATGCTTTGCATGCACCTATGCAAAAATCTACTTAGGTGGGTGGGAGAAGAAAGTGTTTAGCAATGTAAAGAATAAATGTGATTGTTACAAGATATTGCTAAGGAAACGATTGATAGACGATATATGCTTGATGTGGGTAGGCACCATAGAAGAACTACTTACCATCTTGAACAACCCAAACTTGAATTTGTATCATTTACAATTTACATGGGATATTTCTGATCAAAGAATCACCTTTCTTGATTTGGAAATCGTTATCAAGAAGGATGGTAGTTTAGAACCAACCCTATACCAAGAAAAAACAAAAACGCAGAGGAATTCTATATTAAGGGCTAATAGATTTCACCCAAAACCATTAATCATGAGCATGCCATTCTGCCAATATTTGAGATTGAGATAAAATTGCAATGAACAGACAGAATTCCACAAACAAGCCAACAAATAACAGGAAATATTACATTGGAGAGGCTATGGTAAAAAGTTGTTAAAATATGCATACCACAAAGCATTGGAGAAAACAAGACCGGAACGCCTGTATAAGTCAACGAAGTCCCAACCATCTAATAGCACCGAAACTATACTACCTTACCAAAACCAGGCTCAAAAGGTACATTGAATATCAAAAAATTGGTACCTATTGACAAATGACATGAGAGTGGCAAAGCATATTCAATTTCATCCTAAGATCACATAAAGAAGAGCAAGGTTTCTAAGAGACAAATTAATACAGAGCCACAATAACCCAGTGTTGAGTGGCAGTCGGCCACCAGGTGCAAAAAACGTTGGTAAATGTAAGCAATGTAGATGAGTTGGTGAAGGTGACAGGATCACTTTACCAAATAGGACAATACACAAATGTAAACGAACTATAAATAAATTGCTCCACAAAGGGGTGATATACCTTTTTCAATGTGAGTACCAGTGTTGGTAATGCCTGCCATACACACACCGATTAGTGGCCGATTTTGCCGATGACCAACGGACATGTGCGCTTGCCGATGGTTGGCGGCAAAATTGGCCCCCAATTGGTGTGTGCCCACATAGGGCGACAGATCCCTGTCGCCCCACAGCTCGGCCGGCCAGAGAACGGACATGTCCGATGTCCTCTGGCCGATGCCATTAACTTCAATGAAGACCGGCGTCTTCATTGAAGCTAATGGCCGGCACACAAAGGGTGCCCGCCGATGAAGGCAGCTCGGGAATGCATTCCAGTGCTTATTGGAACTCGTCTTTCTGCACCCAACTCGTGGGTGTATGGCAGGCTTAAGTCAAGAAGGGAATGGATAATTTGAATACAAGATCATATCAGTGATATCGGAAATAGGAGGATAATTTTACTGATCTTGTGCCACATAGGACATGACCATAATCTTTCTGTATTCAAATTTAAAGCAACAGAGATTGCATAATTGAAGACAACAGAGGTGGTGATTTCGATAATCGGGTTCTCCAACCAGAGATAGGGTGGATTGTAAATGTAAATGCTTGTAAATATCCTTGCCTGAATGAATTTATAATCCCTTTCTTTACCCCTATGTTATGGGAAAAAGGATTGGACGGGAGAAAAATTTAATTCTGAAAAAGTTGAGAGGAAAGGCACGCTAAACAATTAAGAAAGCTTCCTCACACACACACGCAACCTAGAGGGGAGACATTTGCTGCCGTTACTCCATGCCCCCCCCCCCTTCCCTGTGTGTGAGGAAGATGAGATTTGCAGTGAAGTGTGCTCTCTAGGGACACCATTTCAAGTTGTGGCTGAAGTTGGTACTGCAAGGGATTTTTTCCCCAATTGATTTAAACACTTAAAAGAAACAGGAGGAGGAACTATTGTAAATGTTAATTGACCTCTAGCAGGAACGAGAAGATGAGGAAAAAAACATAATGGAGCTAGAAGGTAAAAGGGAAGAAACAATTGGTGGTAATGGATTTGTGTTACATACTATTTTCATACTAACGCATACTGCATTCATGTTGGATAACAAACACTACCTTCAAACACAGGGAGTAGCCATGGACACCTGCTGTGCCTCCACATGCATGCATAAATCTACTTGGGTTTGTGGGAGAAGGAGGTGTTTAGCAATTAGCCTTTGCCTTTGCAATTAGCCTTTGCTATTGCATATAGAGTGTCTTTTGAAGGACATTAATGTAAATGTCCTTTATTGTTTTGAGGTTTCCCTTTTTTAAGATTTTCTCTATATGATAATTTAGACATAGGAGAAAAATGCATACCAGAAGAAATATGGAGATACAGTGGAAGAGTAATCACCGTCATCCCTCAGGGGGTATAGTAGAGATAAATGGTGCCTACTTTTATTATAGGCATTGCGGTCATCATGATATGTACATATAAGTATTTATGTAAGGAGAGAAGAATAAAAGTGTACTGCTGTAAAATACTGTCAACATAATTGACATAATTGGTGGCAGTGGCAGAGTGTTCAGGACGCTGCTGTGCTTGTTGTGCTTACGTCTTGGAGGAACTGCTGACACACTCCAGCCATATGAGGTCTAGCATTGTCTTGCATTAGGAGAAACCCAGGGACAACCGCCCCAGCATATGATCGCACAAGGGGTCTAACGATCTCTTCCCTGCACCTAATGTCAGTCAGGCTACCTCTGGCGAGCACATGGAGGGCTGTTTGGCCACTCGTTACTGTAATGCTGGAGGATATTGCAAGCAGCAGAACATTCTCCACGGTGTCACGTCTGTCACATGTGCTCAGTGTAAACCTGCTTTCATATGTGAAGAGCACATGATGCCAGTGGAGAATTTGCCAGTCTTGGTGTTCTCTGGCAAATGTCCTGCACGGTGTTGGATTATAAGCACAACCCCCACCTGTGGACATCAGGCCCTCATACCACCCTCATGGAGTCTGTTTATGACCGTTTGAGCAGACACATGCATGCTTGTGGAGGTCATTTTACAGGACTCTGGCTCCTCCTGTTCCTCCTTGCACAAAGGGGGAGGTATTATTCCTGATGCTGTGTTGTTGCCCTCTTACGGCCTCCTCCATGTTCTCTAATGTACTGGCCTGTCTCCTGGTAGCACCGCCATGTTCTGGACACTATACTGACACAGCAAACCTTCTTTCCTTTAGTCCAGATTTGGGAGGAGATACCTTAAGAGACCATCTGCCACCTCATAAGGAGCATGCCCAGGAAATGTAGGGAGGTTATACAGGCATGTAAAGGCCATGTGAGCCTCATTTTGACTTGTCTTAAGGTCCCCATACACGGGTCCGATTCCCAAGGGATTCCGGGACGATCGATTCCGGGCGCATGCACGCTAATCGATCGTCCCGGAATCGTGTGAAGCCCACCTTGCCCGATCGATCACATCCGATCGATCGGGGGCCCAGAATCGGATCTGCCAGAGAACCAACATGTTGGTCTTTCTGATCCGATTCAGCACACAGCAGGGGGAGTTGCTATGTGTGAAGTGATCGATCGGGCACGGAATCGTCCAGGAATTGGTGGCCCAAGGTGGTAGGGACAGGCTTAATTGGGCGATCGAACGGACATCCGATTCCCTCTGGCATCGGGGAATCGATCGGATGGGTGATCGATCGGCCATGGAATCGAAACATGTATGGCTAGCTTTAAGGGCATTACATCAAACTTGGATCAGTAGTGTTTTTTCCACTTTAATTTTGAGAGTAACTCCAAATGCAGACTTCCATGGGTTGATACATATGATTTCCATTCATAAGTTCTGTGTGATTTTGTTGTCAGCACATACAACTATGTAAAGAACAAAGTATTTCATAAGAATATTTCATTCATTCAGATCGCGGATGTCTTCTTTTTGAGTTCCCTTTACTTTTTTGAGCAGTGTATATTGAACTACATACATATGCTGAGTGGTGCATATTTATACAGACAATGAAAAGTAGTTTTGAAATGCCACATGCTATAAGTTTACTATGCTATGATGTATTATACTTCATGTGGAGTTTAGTTGTTAAGACAGATACTTCAGTGGTATTGGATAGGTCACACTATTTTTAAGATTCCACCAAGGCATCTAATAGTATCCAGTGTCAAAATGTTCAGGGACAGATGCTCGTTCATGTAAACAGTTCTGTACTTAGAATAGTATATTGAATAGTTCCTTTGTGTAGAACGTGTTAAGAACATCAGATCTTGGGCTTGTAGTACATTTTTAAAATGAACAAACTGCATTAGATCTGGATTAGGTTCCTTATTGCTACCTGATGTGGATGTGTGATGTTCTTTTGAAGCCTTTCTGTATAGATGACTTTTCAAGATAACCTTTGAACTTGGGGGAAGTGTTTGCTATCCGGTGGAAGCAGTGCAACCACTGACAAAGCATGAGCTAATGAAAACCACTACAGCATTTGAATTTTGAGGAGAAGACATTTCTTTTTTCATTTGGGGAATGCAGGCTTTCAATGCAAACTAAGGTGACTAGTGAGATAAATGTATATAAAAGCAAGAAATGGCAGTTTACTTGGTCATTTTAGGCTACTGAATGTTGATTGAAGAGAAAACAAATTGATTGTTGTATCAGCCTGGACTGATACAAAGTTGAAAAATTGTTTAACCTCCCTAGCGCACTGCCCATACCGTGCTGTTTTTAACAATTACCCCCCTCCCCCCGCCTCTCTCCACACAGCCGGCATCATTAATGATGTCAGCTGTGTGGGCTGGAAAGCCGGAGCTCCTCCATTAACATTGAGGGCTATGGCACCGCCCACCCCCCACCCCCTTCCGCGTCACCGTGCTGCAGCTGGTAAGAGAATCGCCGTAGCTTTCCGGTGATATGCGGCATGCACGGGAGCCCAGCTCATCCAGAGTTTGTTCTTCACACGAACTCTGGACGAGCTGGGCTCGTCACAACCGCTAGGGAGGTTAAGCTAACCATACACGCAGATTTTGCTTGATTAATCTTCTATTCCCCAGCTGTAGACATACACAAAGTAGCAGAATACCCTCAATATACTGTCCTGAAGAAGTGGCCTGTGCGCCATGAAACGCGTCAACGTTATTTCTTATCTGCTCTTAATAAAATCTGGAAGCTATTTTTTAATTACAGACGCCTCTGTTCTGCCTGTTTTTTTTTTTCCTGATTCACCTGGAGAATACTTATTTTCTAATGACCTATTACCCATACCAAGGAAGGAGGGGTGACACAACCTTACCAACGTCGGTACTTCAGGGGCACTAGAGAGCGACCATAAAACGAAGTAAAACACAAGATCTTTAAGGGATACAAGTACTAAAAGCATATCTTCAATTACAGTTGTGGGCACATAAGCATACAACTTACTGTATATACTCGTGTATAAGCCGAGTTTTTCAGCCCAAAAAAATGGGCAGAAAATGCTCCCCTCGGCTTTTACTTGAGTCAGCCAGGGTCTACTCACCTGAGCTGAATTTCCAAGCTGAATATTAGGCAGGGACAGCTTGCCTGTTCAGCTGCATATCTTCGCTCAGCTTTGTGATTCCTGACTCACAGCTGATCGATGTAAACAAACTCCACATTGCCACCTGGTGGCCGGTTACTAGTTCAAATTCAATTCAAATAAGTTAAAATTGCCTTATGCTGGGCATACACACACTGAGTAGGTCAGACCGACCTACTCCGATGTGTTCCGAGATGCTAACATGATGACGTCATCACGTTAGCATCCCGTTGCATTTTGGGGCCCCTTCAATCGGCTGGGCACCCTTTGTGTGCCGGCCATAAGCTGCGATGGAGACGCCGTCTTCATTGCAGCTTATGGCATCGGCTCGCGCCGGCCAGAGATTATCGGACATGTCCGTTCTCTGGCCGGCCGAGCTGTGGGGCGACAGGGATCTGTCGCCCCATGTGGGCACATGCCGATTAGCGGCCGATTTTTAACCTGACCGACGGCGCGAGCGCGCACGCCCGTCTGTCAGATTAAAAATCGGCCGCTTATCGGCATGTGTATGCCTAGCATTAGAGTATAAAATTATGAGGAAAGGGTCCTGTAGGTTGTTGGATGCAGTCCGGCCTTGTTGCCAGGCTTCATGTTCTGGGGGTACCGTAGGTAATGTCTCGCTCCCAATTATTTGTGGGCATGTAAAATCCAAATCCTTACAGAAGGATGGTACTTCGGGATATCGTAGAATATATATACTATCATTTGCTCTATGAGGCTAAAGAGAATCCCCATTTATAATTAATGGATTACTCTTTAAGAAATATTTCAAGGGGTTTTAACATTTTGCGCTGTTGTAAAATTATCCATGACAAGTCCTGAAATAAACCAAAGTCATTCCCTTCAAACTGTGTAACCCCCTTTCTTCTTGCTGCTCTCATAATCTTTTCTTTAACAGTATAGTCTTGTAGATGACAGATTACCTCTCTGGGTCTTCCCATTTGACCCTTTCGATGTCGCACTCTGTGAGCTCGATATCTCTGGATAGCTTGATTAGGTTCATTCATCCACATTGTTGAAAGTGGATTGTAATACTCCTTTTAATTCTTCTTCAGGGTAGGTTTTGTAGAGACCGACCCCTTCACTCTGATGTTATGCCAACGCCCTTAATGTTCAATTGTCGCTGATGTTCATGCAGCATTTTAGCTTGACTAAAGGCCCCCATACACTCCCAGATTTTCCGCCCGATCGATTAAAAACAATCGTGTTCCAAAAATTGGTCAATGCCCACATGGTTCGACCGAGTAACTTCGATCGAAGTTTTGGGAATAATCGGTCGGACTGTGATCGGACATGTTGGAAAATTTTTCTCGATCTAATCTAAATTGTATTCAATCGGCTGCTGTTTCTTATGACCCGACCAATTTAGGTCCGATCTCATTATCATACTTTTACTTCCTGTTTCAAACATTGTGGTGTGTGTGAAATCATCTGCCAGGTTGTGCTAGGATGTAGATATGTTTTACCATTCTCCTGTATTTCTCTTTTTTTATTCATGTGAACTAAACTGAAGTTGAGACCCTGTTTCCTCTATGATTAGCCGTCCCCATCAAAGGCAAAGCCCCCCCTCCCACCCCCAGAACAGACACCCACAGATACCTGGCCCTGGCCAAAACTCCCATTCGGGTGGTATAACTGTGTGCCTCAAGCTGCCGATCCCTGCCATAACCCTTCCACTTCCCATCAAACATAAACTCGGCCGATGGAAAATGTTCGATCGAAGTAGGTAAAATCGGACAATAATTGCTTTATTGGGGGTATAATGAAATACAGTCCGATCGATCAAAGATCGATTGTTTTTAATCGATCGGACGGAAAATCGGGGCGTGTATGGGGGCCTTTACTGCACATTGATATATTGTGGATATGTCTTCCACAGCTGCTTCTGAGGCTTCCAATATGTTCAGTTTGGCTGATAAAGAGGTTAAATCATGCCTTATCTCCTGAATTTCAGAAAAACAAACCTCTTAATCTCTACTACTAGTGATTTAAAATCTTTTTTTCGTAGGTATAATCACACATCCATTGGCGCCACCTATGTGTTTCAATAAATTCTGTTTCTGAACTACTACTATGAGTTGGGGTAATTGTGGAGGGGATATAGTTGTTTGTTCCTCATTTATCCCTGTTTCTGTATTAAAGGTCTCAGAGTATTGTGTTTGCAGCCTTACAATACCGGCCCCTTCTACACTTGGGACCCACATCCACTGGTTATCCTGAGCTATTGTCTGGTCTAATTTAACATTAGATCGTATTTGAGGGGTTACTATTTATCCTGCATGCTGTATTACAGGAGCTTGCAGTCCCTGTACATTGCTTGTCCCCTGTTTGTCCCCTAGTGTTTGCTGTGATACATTATCCCCTCCATACCTCTCATCTGGTCTCCCCAGTTCATAGTACCTTCCTTTTCTCTTTGCCTCCTCTCAGGTCCTGCACTGTTGAGTGGAGGTGGCGTCTGTTCAATTGGCCCCCCGGCAGGAGCTGTAAAATAACGGGAGATCCGTGCTGTTGTACTCTGCCGGGTTCCCAAGGTCCTCTCCACCAACTGCGCCTCTTTCTGGCTCACTCAACGTTCTGTAACTTGTCTTTGCTATGTTTGCAGGCTAGGACAGGAGCTCACCTGCAGCATGCCCTATCCCTGTCTCATCCCAACCCCCCCCCCCCCCCCCCCCCCCCCCCCCCCCCCCCCCCCGTCTTTCTGAGCCTAGATGTATGAGCATACATGGGGTGTTTAAGCAAGGACCCCACAGGTGGCCAGGAATTCCCTTTTGTGCTGAGGACAATCTGTGCATTTTCAGTGCTTCATAGTCACAAAAAAGTTAGGACAGATGGGAAAAAAAGAAGAAAGAGAAGAGGACAATACAATTTAACAATTTGTTGTTTCTGGTAGGCCAAGTACTTCTTAAAACCTTATCTGCTATAAAAGTAGGAATATTATTGGTGTTTCTGGTATGTTACACATATTTTACATCTTTTGTATTATGAAATGTTGGGAAAGTGATAATTTGAGTGGTCCGGCATGGATTATTTCCATTTTCATAATTTCCGCTGGGGAAAAATGGTTTGGACTTACTACTAACTTGACTTATAACCAACCTATTCAGTTTAGGTTGGTTATAAGTCAACATACATCGGAGTAGGTCGGTCTGACCTACTCAGTGTGTGTATGCCCAGCATAAGGCAATTTTAACTTATTTGAATTGAATTTGAACTAGTAAAGTCAAGAGTCCACTGTACAATAAATGTTTTTATTCTTCTATAGTATCAGGTTTAGGGTTATAGGGATTGCTTGTCTGCTATAGATGGCTCAGTTACAAAGTCAAAGCATGATAAAAAAAAAAGACGATAGACACATAGTAGGTAGATTTTGAAAGGTTATTCTGGGTTTGAGCAGTTATTTGCAAAATTAAGATTTGAGCTAATAATACAGAATCAATGATGTTACTAAATGAGAATACTGACTGGTAGGGGTGTATTTTATGTTTTTCATTGTATATGATTCAATCTTCAGGGATAATTTGTTATACAGCGTTTAATGCTTTTTTGTAGAAAATGTAGATGTAATATTTTTATATGTTTTATAATAATGCCTGCAGAACAAGATGGCTTAAATTGATGAATAGATGATGATGCAGAATGTGTTAATTTTTTCCATTGTGATTGTGGTTTTGTAAGTTTTAACCCTTGCTTATCTTTGCTTTTTACAGTGCTCCGATGCCCTACCTCATTGGCATACACTCAAGCCTAATGGAGGTATGACTTTTTTTTTAATATAAGTAAATGCATCTAATAAATTGTCAATCCCTGGATGAATGTATGGGATGCTAAATTGCTTATAGACATATATAAATAATACCCAAAGCAACTGTACAAGTTCATAAACTGGTATTTTTGTGTCAAATGCAAGTGTATGTATTAAAAAAAATTTACCCACGTAATTACATTAGCTTACTTTAGGTTATAGGTGAGTGCAATGAAAATCTATGTTTATCAAACCCTGTAATACAGGACTAGTGCATACCACATTTTAACTAAAGTAAAGAGTAAAAAAAAAACAAATCTGAGACATTGCACACAAAACTTCAAAAATGGCAAGGACACAATTATTTTCCCCTTATCAAAATTGTATAAAATAATTATATTCCAATTAAAATTTATTTGTAATTTACCTGTAATTTTAATGTGTACTTTGTTAGAAATGTTGGTTATCTGTGTGTGTCAGACTGAGAATAGGGAAAAGAAAAAAGAACAAACAATTGTCTATGGAAAGTGAAAATGATAGAAAAACATGAACCATCCCAAGGCTACAAGTTAATTACCAAAAGTCTTCATGTCCCTGTGAGAACGATTGATTGCATACTTGTTACAGCAAAGAATAGTACAATTGGTGGATAATGAATCTCAACTTCTGGACAAATTCAAATTGACCTGCAGGTACAGGTAGGTGCAACAGTATTAGCTTGCATTATCTGTTGCCATCTGTTAATAAAAATGGACACTATGCCAGAAGACCCAGGAGGACCCAGACAGAGAAACAACAGATTGGAGATTGCCAGTTACCTGAATGTCTTACCTCAATGTCTTCTGAACAAATGAGACACAATTGCATCAGGACAATTACCCAAAGCAGACTTCAAAAAGCACAAAGTACTGGAGTGGCCAACATTGAGTTCAGATTTAAATCCCATAGAGCACCTGTTTAGAGATCTAAAAACTACAGTAGAGAGATGGAAAGATACAAAGACCTGGAGCAGCTAGCAAAAGGAAGAGTGGTCCAAAATGACAGAAAAGAGATGTAAATGATTAATTGATCCAGAAAGTAATTAACTAATTAATTAGTTATTTCTTCCAAAGGGTGTCCTACTAATTATTAAATTGACAGTGCCTAAAAATGTGTCCTGTCCATTTTTGCCATTTTGTGAGGAATGTCTCCGATTAGTTTTCTTTCCTCTACAACAAACAGCCAACAAAAGATAAAAACATGATTTTGGGGATATGGCTTAATTTCTGACATACATGCAGGGGTGCCTATACTTTTGGCCATGATATTAAGCACTTCAGTATTGTAGATGTGTGGAATCCCAGATCTCTACCAACCAGCCACTTTAGTGTAAATAGGTACCTTGACCCAGCAGAAAAAAACATCCTCTGTCTCTGCACTTGTAAATGGCATTAATGTAAGAAAACTATTAATACATACCACATTTTTCGGACTATAAGACGCACTTTCGCCCTCCAAAAAACAATCGGGGGAGGTGGAGGAGCTGTCAGATGGGATATACGCCCACTGGCAGATCTCCCATCTGTACTGCAATGTTTACATCAGCAGGCAGCTCTTCCATCTGACTGTATGGGAGTAGTGCACAAGCTGACCACCTCTTTCACAGCTCTGCCAGTCAGCCGTCAGAGACCTCTCCACTTCTTTAACTCCTGCTCTGCAGGTCAGATCAGACGCTCTGAAGTATGAGGTGCGTCCTAAACATCACAGCATCTTTAGTCAGAAAAATCTGGTAACTACTTTATTTATGAGGCAGTCAATGTCTAAATCAGTGTTTTCAGAATTTTATTGGAAATTGAGATTGAATTAAGATTTTTGACACATCTTCATTTTACGTTTATTTTTTTAATGAGCCTAATGTATAGTTTAAATGTGTCACTTTCACATCTGGCTGGATTGCTATTTTCTACAATTTTTTTTTCAGTAACACACTTTACTGAGCCATTTGTCAAAAGAGTCTTATTATTTGACCAAAGTTGGTACAACAGAGCTATACAAACTTAAACTGGGCATAGAGGTTTTGATTTCCCTGTGATCGATCTTTTAAACCCTAGGTGCCCAACCTGCAGCCAGGGGGCGGCATGTGGCCCTTTGGGCATTGTTTGGCGGCCCCCCATGGTCCTCCACATGCGGCCCACCTAAAACCTAACTGTTAATGCATAGGGCATAGTAACTCACCTGTGAAGTGGTCACATGCTGACCCAGCTTTCCTTATCATCTTTTGCGGTCCATCAGTAAAATTGTCAATGTTGATCAGGGAAACCAGATCTACATATGAGCGCTGCACCCAGGGGCAGGAGGGGGGGGGGGTGGGTGCTGTCGGTTTAGACGGGATCTGGTCCAACACCTGCTGAGATATGTCGACAGGGGGAGGGTCTGGATCGATGTTATGTGCGGCCCTTTAGTCATGACCAGGGCCGCACTTGAGGCCCTCCATATGAACTCGGTTGTCACCACTGTTTTAAACGATGGTGCATACGATTCCGGAATTTATTCTATTTACAGAATCGATCGCACACTGGTTATATGACGTCTTCGATTCCAGGTTGATTCTTTCCCACGATCGATCGATTGTGCAATCTCCAGTTTGCAGCTGTTCTAATCGAAAATAATGTAATGTGGGTTGGACGCCAACAGGTCGATCGAAGGTCGAGGAATGATCGCATGTTTCCATTAACGCTCTGCGATTTCAGAGCGATCGACAAAATTTTTTAGGACGGATCCCTGCCCGATCAATTTTATTATGCGATTTAGGGTCTAATCGGTCGATCACTTTGGGCATGCATCCATTTGCAATCGATTGATCGGGCGATCAATTCCGGTGATCGATCGCACAGAAATTGTACATAAAATCGAGACCATGCCCAGCTTTACAGATTTTTATCAGTTACATGCTAGAAACAGCCTGGCTATCTCATACATGGATTCCTCGGAAGTTAGTGGCTGGCCTAAATTTTGAAATCTGTTAAACATACGTTACAGAGTATTCCCAATACATTTTGCTGTACAGATGAACGGATTCTGAAAGGTGGTAAGCTACATCAGGCGGTACGATGCAGAAGTCATTATTTTATTTTTATAGTGTTCGGCATACTGAAACTGACACAACTGATTAGTGCAGGAAAAGTATTATGCGATTTCTTTATAAGTTGGGAGCTAATCCATCAGCAGCACATCAGCTCTGTCACTAGGGCCAGATTGTATTACTTGTCCTGCGTCTCTGGGAATTTGATGAAAAGCCTTGAATGTACTCTGCTTGTACTCTGTCAGATATAAGGACCAAGACGTGGCTCAGTTTACGTGCACTGCCGAAGCATGGCTTGATTATTTCCTGTGTTTGATCACAGTAGGGTGCCACAGCATTCATCCCGCAAAAAGCTGTCTGCTATTTATGAGTTAATAAACGCCAGTGAAATTTCTGCACAGATAGAAATTATTAGGCTCATTAGTAGGATCTTGCACTCTCAGGTCTCCTTTTCTCTTTCTCTCTATCTTCCTCTGTCTTTCTCCTTTTCTATATTCTAAAAGCACAAAAGATAAACAATTGACAGACTACGATGCTGGAGCACTTTCTATTCACTTTCTGCCAAATACAGCCATAGAGGACAGAGATGACTGCTCATACATAAAAAAAGACAGCATGTAATTTAAAGAAAGACAGAAAAGTTCTTAATTTTGCTCCTGTATCTCTGCAGGCTATAAGTAAATCATGCAGGCGAGTGATAAACAGAAAATATAAAATTTCACAGTAAGTTACATTCAAACAACATGTTTTCCTCTGCACTCTGGCTAGAGACATTCTAGATGATTTAAAAGTTTACTTTGTTATCTTAGGCACAATGGGTAAAGAAAAACCTCTACATAATAGCCCTTATACAATGAAAAATAAAATAACATGCATTTGTACATTTTTTTCTAAAATCCACTATATAATCCCACCTTTATATCTCCAGTCATTAGAAGATGTACTAATGGTCCCACCATTATGTCAGGGGTTACATACTTTTGAGTATGCTCTATACCGCACACTGCATCTCTACTGGTTAGATGATGGCTGTCAAGCAACACGATCTCTGCCTCAAGCTAGGCATACATGGTTCAATTTTACAACAGACGATTTTCGATCTTGATCTTTTCATCGGGCACCAATTGAAGCCAAAGTAGAACCACATGGAAAGTTCGATCGTAATATGACCAAAATCGCTGATTTTTGCTTCGATCAAAAAACACAGAAAAGAGTCATATATAAACGGGTCATCGAATACAATCGACCCGACCAACAAACACAATTCAACGATTTTAGTTTGATCGTTGTACAATCCACAAAATTGTCTGATCACTTTTCGATCACTGTTTTGTTCGGTATCGAACAATTTCCGACGATCGAAACATGTGTGCAGTTTAAGATTTAAGTTAGATCGATGTAAACTTTAATAGTTTTGGGTCGATCCAACGCTGAAATATAACCGTGTATGCCTATCTTAACTCTTTCGTTTGTGACAGACCGGTGGTCTGTCATGTTGATGTGGTCCATATGCGGCAGTGAAGGGGTCTGCTGGTGTGTATCCACCCAGATACACCTGCTACACCCTAACAAGATGGCTGGGTGTGTCTCCATAAAAGGAGCAGGGACCACTCAGTCAGGGCTCCCAGATGAGGTTGGAGACAGTGCTGCTGGGTGCAGCAAACACAGGGCACACAGGGAGTGTGCGGCCCCATGCTGATGGCTGCTAGGAGGCAGGCCATTAAGGGTTCCTAAAGCAAGGAATTGTTGTTTGATCGGTGCCAAGCCAGGAGGCTTGGCATTTTCGAGTAACTTTTGTTTATTT
>CM070040.1:6912126-6923656 GCA_036250615.1 Ptychadena robeensis | reverse complement strand
GCCGATTTTTAACCTGACCGACGGCGCTAGCGCGCACGCCCGTCGGTCAGGTTAAAAATCAGCCGCTTATTGGCATGTGTATGGCAGGCATTAGCAGCTGCTAATCCCTCCCCCACACTCACCTCCTCTCAATACAAAACTCATGGTGTGTTTCTCACTTCTGCAATGCATGGCTTATCAAAAAGCACTATAGGTGACCTGTACTGATTTGTTTCGTTTCATGCATGTATATATATAAACATTTTAGAATAGAAAAGCATCCTTTGAATCAAAAATTCTTTAAATATATGTATGAATGGTTCCTGGATTTTTAATCATAATGATTGTTTCAGATCCTGTAATCCCTTCATAACTAGTATATGTTAGCTAATAAGGTGGTAGGGTGGAACTTCCTGGTAGGGGAGAGAGATTTTTTTTTAAGCAATATGTCTTGAGAAACAAATCCATATACCGTATTTTTTGGACTATAAATATAGAAAAGTGACTGCGTCTTATGGTCCGAATGGACCACCTTGGTCACGCCTTGGCTTCCTGCCAGCTCTCCTGGCAAGAAGATTAGCCGGGGAGCTGGAGAAGCTGTCAAGATGAGAGATGCCGGCCGGTGTCTGGATCTCCCATCTGAACTGTATTATTGCTTATGCCAACAGAGCCCTGCTGGCATAAGCAATGAAGAGAGGCATTGATGAACTGGCATCTTTCCCTCTCCGGGGAAATTGCAATCACCAATTCCACAGAAACAGGAACAGCCAGCCGGAGAAGAGAGCAGAGACTGAGAGGAGAGCAGCTGTTGGCCCCCCTCCTCCCAGTCAGTGAGAAAGATGAGGTTGTGATGTGCTGAGAGTGTACTGCTGCTAGTGACATCTACTGGCTGAATTGAATAATGCATTCATTTAATCAATTGCATTAACCCAATTGATGTGAAACCGAAAAATACGGTACATAAACATGTGCTAAATTCGGTCCAAAGAAATATAATATATTTATTTTATTTTAAAAGGTTATTTGTAATTTAACCTGGCAACATAGGAATCCAGAAAGTCAATTTTAGCTTCTTGGGGCTGGATTTGAAATGTAATTTTCTTGCACCATAGAGATTTGCAGTATATTTCTATTGCATGACATATGTACATATAAGGTTCGGTATGTATTAAGAATCCTAACTTATACAACCTGCAGCGACATTTGGAGGGGACTTGGAGAGGAATCTATGTTGTTAGAAGTAGACATATCTGAAGTGTGTAGTAACAGCTTTCACTAAAGAGGCGTGTTGATCTGGTTAAATAAACTTATATACAGTTTTATTTTATTTAATGTTATAATTTTTATATTAAACATTTACTGTTTTTTTCAGACCATAAGACGCACCCAGTTTTTAGAGCATAAAAAAAGTTATTTAGAAATTTTCACATCAATCGGGTTAATGCAATGAATTAAATGAATGCAATATCAAATTCAACCAGTAGATGTCACTAGCAGCGGTACTATCACAGCACAACGTCATCCTCCTCAGTGATTGTGGGGGACGGCTGTGCAGTCTTCTCCCCTCTCCTCTGGCTGCCTGTGTCGGTGGAAGCTGCAAAGTGATTGCAGTTGACACACACACGGAGAGTGGGATAGATGGACGTTCATCTATCTCTCTCTTCATTGCTTATACCAGCAGGGCTCTGGGCTCTGCTGGCATAAGCAATACAGTTCAGATGAGAGATCCGGACACCTGCCGCATCTCTCATCTGACAGCTCCCCGGCTAATCTCCTCGCCAGGGCGCGCTTTCGGACCATAAGATGCAGCCCCCCACCCAATTTTGGGGGAGAAAAAGTGCATCTTATAGTCTGAAAAATACGGTATATTCAGTTATATTTGAAGGCATCACATGTTCACTCAGCGCTGCAAGGTTACTACTTTTATTTTACAAATAGAAACATTATTCAGTGTTCAAGTTTTCTTTGAACATTTTATTCAAAAGTGTTTCATCTTCATTCCAAAAACATTGTTATTCGGTGTTGTTTTTGTCAATTACACATTTTATTCTTTATTGTGGTATCATCACTGAACTCAGCATACATTTTTACATCTTTTGGTAACATTGATAACATAGTACATTGAGCTCAGACAATTTTTATTTTTTATTGAGCATCGGCGTGTGCACAAAAACTCATGACATCCAGTGCAAAAGAAAATGAAAGCGCTACAATCCAATCCCCACGGGTGTACCGTGATGTCCAATCCCGAAAGGGGCTAACGAACGTTCCCCTGAAAGGGGGTGACTATGGGAAGGACAGCCATCCAACCCTCATATGTCCCGCTCACCAGGTGACCCCGACCTGAGTCAGGTCTTCCGAGTACTAGGGACCGGGTGCCCTTTCCTTAGGTGACCTTGGCCGAAGCCAGGTCTGCCAAGTACTAGGAGCCAAGCGGGCGCCCCTCCGAACAGGGTCACGAACTTGGAGAGACCATAGGGCCGAAGCCATAAGCGGTCTCTTCCCACCACTTTCTGGGGCAATCCAGAAGGACTAGTCAACTCGTGAACAAATACAAATGTGCAAGGGAGTGGGGGGACAGACTACATAGAAAATAAACAAGTGCCCGTGCAAAAGCATTGGGGGGGCACATCTAGTGGCCGCCCTCGGGAGGTTGTGCTGTGGCAGGTAGTGACAAGTGCCATAAAAGGTGGTCCCCCTCCAGTGATTTTATAGCACCCCTGGGTCCCAACCACCTCGTGCTAGACACAAATGCAGCAGAGCTGCTCCCACCAGGAGGCATGATGAGGTTTCCCAACATCGCCTTTCAATTACCCCTCATGGCGGCAGTCAACCAGCAGTCAGCCACCCCGTACCACAGGCCAAGCTGGATCCAGGAATGCAGGAGGTACCCCTGTACATCCCTTTCACCAAATGGAGTAGCCTGGAACCCAATCCCGAAGGAAAGGATTATACAAGGAAACCGCATAGGGAACTGATCAGAACAGATACTGTCTGACAAATAACCTACATACTGGCACTATCTAGAGCCCCCCATACCTTAAGATCGATCCATCCAATCTCCATTAGATCTACCAACAACTGTGTAGTATAGTGACCTCCCTGATAGAATACATAGTGATTGGAAGGGATATGTCACTGCTATGTAGTGCTGGGTCCTCCCTGATAGAATACATAGTGATTGGAAGGATTAGAAAAGGTCCTCATATTACAGGGTTTTGGTAGAACAAGATTTGATTGTACAGAAATTGTATGGAAAGATTGTAAGGTGTATGGGGGCTTAAGGCAGTTATTTAGTGAACAGTAAAATTCACTTCGCATTCACTTACAATTCTGATCAGCCAACTCATGGATATCTTCAAAACCTACAAAATTCACAATGAATCAAAACATTTAGGAGTGCATTGCCATTACCTATAGATCTTCGTTATCAGAAGCATCTACTATGCTTTTGTAAAAATACACTTTAATGCCTAGGTGCCCAACCTGCGGCCCTTTGGGCATTGTTCGGCGGCCCCCCTTGGTCTTCCACATGCGGCCCCCAAAACCTAACTGTTAATACATAGAGCATAGGCACTCACCTGTGAAGTGGTCACACGTTGACCCAGCTTTCCTAATCAACTTTGGCGATCCTACATCAGTGAAATTGGCAATATTCAAGGAAACCAGTTCTACATATTAGCTCTGCACCCAGGGGCAGGAGGGGGGAGGGGTGTGTACTGTCGGGTTTTGACTGCATGATGGGATCTGGGACCGTGTGCTGAGATATGTTGATGAGGGGAGGGTCTGGATCGATGTTATGTGCGGCCCTTTAGTGATGCAGAGGGCCGCACTTGTGGCCCTCCATATCAACTCAGTTGCCCACCACTGCTTTAATGTATGAGTTATGCAGTCTCTTTACAGACTTCATTATTATGGCCAGGATAATGGATAACCATATCACATTCTGAAGCAGTAGTCTCCCAGATCAAAATCACATCAATATTTTAATAAGCCTTGGTGGTGCCAATCTATATTATAGCCCCCATATAGTTTGCTTACTGATTTAGCTGGAACCAACATCTGAGCAAGGTAGGAGTGTCATTTTGAAAGGCTGAAGAAGAATGATTTGGCAGATATAGTACTTCCTGCTGAGCACATACAGGCTTGGTCAAACGGAGTAGATGGCTGTTGCACGCAACCATAGAGTAATTAGCAGTAATGGGGTACTACCCCCCGCCACCTCTCACACACATATCTGCTGTAATAAAAGTGTTTGAATGTGTTTACTTTGCTTGTTTGCCATCATTTGTTTTGGTGACCACATTTCTGATTGCTAGAATATCCCTTCATGTGGATATAGAATCAAGACATTGTCTTAAATGAATCAGTGTTATCAAGCACTTTGATTATTGAGGACCAGTGTTGGATATACAATTACATTAAAGTGCTGTGTTGATTCATGACCTTGCTAACAGTAGCCTAGTTTTCCACAATGTTTAACAAAATCTAACACTTTTATTATTCAGGACATGGCAGAAAATGGATGCAGCATTTCTTCAGAAGAACCTCTTCCTAGGACATCACCTTCTCCTTCATCTGAGAAGAAGGATCCTAAGAGCAGAGAAGACAGAAGACCCATCACAGTGCACTTTGGTCAGGTATGTTAAACCTGGTGCTCATTAGCTCATAATTACAACAGTATGGTATGTTTAAAAGTATAGGTATTGTGCTTTGTCATTGTCCCTGAAACAGCTGTCTTACGTTTTTGGGAGAGTTCCCTTCATGTTCTTGTTTTGGGGTTTCCCACCACTCTCAGGAACTCTTACGGTCCCCACACACGTAGCAAGGGGGGACCAACAGATGAGCTGTGGAGAGCAACATGATGACGTCATCACTCTGCTCTCCATTGCTCAGAGTACAGACGGGCACCCTTTGTGTGCCGGCTGTTAGTTTGAACAGGGATGCTGGTCCCCATTCAAGCTAATGACATTGGCCAGAGATTTACGGACATGTCCATTCTCTGGCTGACTGAGCTTTGGAGCAACAGGGATCTGTCGCCCCATGTGGGCACCCGCGATCCGCTAGTGCGCACCCACATCGGTCGGCGGCAAAAATGTGGGGACCCTTATAGTTACAAGGACAAACCAATATTGTGAATGTACCTAGTAGGAACAGAGACACTACAATAAAACCTAATCTAAATTTGTAACCGAGGATGCAGAGGTGGAGACCCTGTTGGGGATAGCAGTCACTTTGGACACCCATACCTGGCTGTCGGCTGACGATGTACCGTGAATTCTAACTGACCCTACTTAGTTAGACTCACATCCAACAAAGTCACATATACCCCAAACGGGGGGATTCATCCCTCCCAATGCACACAATTCAGTGAGCATGGTGAACCTAACAGAGGAACAGGTTGATCGGCCATTCCGGCAATACACTCCACTATCCTGACCTGCATCATTCAGCGTTCATATCAAGATGAACTTCTTTTCTGTTTACATGTTAGACCCATAGTTGTTCATAGTGATCCAACCTCCCTGATGAGACCCCAATCTATATGGGCGAAACGCGTCGGAGCACATTTGGATCAGCTATAGGATGCACCAATACCAATCATGTTACTGGATTCCAACTGTTATGTATTTGAAGTTTTTTTTACTATGTATGACTGTGTTTGTATAGGTCCAATTACCATTAAAGACCTTTTTATAAGATTAATTCATCCCTTTGATGCCTTCAAACCCCACTATTAGTTTTTTTCTTTAGGATCATATATTGATTACTGAAGTAGGGAATTGTTGTTTTTAAATTTGTAACCATTTGCTTTTTTATCTGCAAATCAAAAGGTGGAGTATGCATGCACTTTAATAAAAAAGCCTTTATATAGTGTGCAATATTTCAACTGTAGACATAATACTTGGTGGCTGGTGTGTTTCTGATGCTCATTGACAGAATGGTGGTGATGATTGTAACATGTCTACCCATCAGGACCATTTCTATGCACAATATGGAGAGTTGTTTAAGGCATCATTCAGTAATCCTAAGTGCTTGCCAAAATTTCTGCTTTTGCATTGTGAGTTACCATACATACTGGAGTATAAGCTGGCCCAAATATAAGCTTAGGTTTTGTCTACAAAAACTGTGACTCATATAAGCCTAGGGTGGGAAATGGAGCAGCCTTTTGCTAAGTCATAAAGTGGAGATTTCAAAATGACATTCCATCTCCAGGGAACACCCGGATATGTTAATGGGATCCTAACTCAAGTAAATCAGAGGAGGCCTTTTTCAGCAATTTTTTTGTGCTGAAAAACTCAGCTCATATTCAAGTACAATACAGTACGTTGTGTTTCCTGCCCACCACCCCTAATTTGTATATCCGTACACGGATATGTATACATCATTTTGTTCTGAGTAAATGTAGTAATATTTAGTAAAAAGAGTAATATTTAGTGAGTAAGCATTTAAACTATGCCCATTATAATTATCAGGTTATGTAATTATGATTTATGGGATGGTGCCTGAGTAATAGGGCAGACTGGGACATGTTGCATTCATGACCTCTTCACACATTTGAGAGCTGGATGTCATTTTGTCCTTTCTATTCAAATGAAACTACAGATATGCAGTTATTAGGTTGGTGACAATGGAGCAGAAGATACTATCTAGGAAAGCAAGATGTTAACCAACAAGCAAGATGTTAACGAAAAACAGCCTGTGGACTGAGTTCTTTCAATATGGTTTACTCTGGAACTATGCTTTATAATGAGAGAAGGAAAAGCAGACACCATACAGGGCAGGGTAGGAAATTATTTCTGCAAAGGTTTCTAAGAAATACGGATTGGAGTTTTGCCATACAGTCAAAAGTCATTTGAAATAAGAACATTACTTAAGCCCCCCATACACGCTTAGATTTTTCGTCCAACCAGCTGCAAAAAATTGGGTGCCAATCTTAAGCTTTAAGAGCCTAAATCAGCAGCCAAATCGTTCTAAGCCATTACGGACATGTCTATGATTCTTAGATTGGTCTAATACTTTAGATGGGGACACAGTGTCCCCTTCTAAAGTATTGGTATGTATCCTCAGCCCTGAGGGATCTGAGATCCCTCAGGGCTTAGGAATCAGCCTGTCTGCAGCTCCCTTCCCTCTCCCTTCCTGCTAGGCTGACTGTTCTCACAGCCGGCATGCTGTCTGCCGGGTCTCCCTAGCTGATGGCACGAGCAGCTAGAGGGACCCACTGGACAGCGCTGGCACACAAAGGGTGCACGGGCCGATTGTGACCCAATGTTTCATCACAATGACCACATGTCATGACGTCATAACGCACGGTCAATCGGTCAAAACATCGGGTCACAATCTATAAATGTATGGGGGGCTTTAGACTGAGTGATACTGGTGATATTATACAATATGTAACATACCATTCACCAGAGATCAACAAGAATGCAGCCTATTCCCATTTAAAGACAAATTACAATCAGATAATGACCTCACAGACACCAGCCACTGTATAGCTGGCCATACACCTTTAGATCTATCTGTCAGATATCCTTTAGATCTACCAACAACTATGTAGTGCCGGGTCCCCTGCGATTGAACACAGGTAGACTTGATGGTTTAGAAAGTTCCTCATATTACATGGTTTTGGTAAAACAAAAGGAGATCTAAAGGAAATCTGACAGAGAAATCTAAAGGTGTATGGGGGCCCTATGTGTGGCCCTTGAGGATCAGAGTTAAGGACCAATTCATTTGGAATATCACTGAAACAGAATGACAGGAAATTACGGACCTCCTTCATGTAAGGAAATTTGTACAGTATTACATATATAAATATTCATGCAGGGGAAAAATGCTATACACGCCATGGAATTCTTCTCTTCTGCTTCACTGTGCAGCACAGTGTGTATTTGACAGCATTGTTTGTATTGTAATTTCCCCCCCTGTATAATGCGTACTGTGCTTCGCAGTGAAGTAAAAGAGATAAATGTTAGACCCACAAAGGTTTTCAGTTTGTGTGTACAAATGTATGTAAATAAACAGAAAGGCAAATATAACTTTAAGGAACCCATTTAACCCGATCTCTTTTTATTGTTAATTGCAATTGCTCACTCCCATCATCTAAAAAATCATAGGCCGTTCTTCCTAATGCTTGGTGCTGCACAGCTGTTCCATAATGACACAATATTTATACAGAGTTTAGGGGTTACCCAAGGGGTCATACATTAAAAAAGCTAGCAAATGTAAGTAATATTGTTTAAAAATATTACAGGTCAGCAACAATATCAAAGGAGGATCTTAGAATCTCTACTGTATATGTTGTTCCTCATTGCATTAACAACTATATAGGCTTTTGAATTGGCTGCACCTCATAATTTAGTCCAGTCACATAGCAGCTTCATGTCTCATATTTGGTATAAAACCTGTTATTACTTAAAATACTTAAAAATACATTTTTTGTGTATTGATGAATAAGCTGTGTGTATTAGGCACAAAAAATATAAAAAGTAAGTACTGTATCCCCCAAACAATGGTTGTGGGGAGATGCGCAGTGTCTCTCTACAAGTTGGTCAGTGTGTTAAGTGTACAAGATCTCCCTATTGGCAGTGGCCTTTTGGCTTGACGGGACCATAAGACGTTTTCCCATTGGTTTCATTTAGAAAAATTGAGTCTTCTAGTCCTACATGCGTCTTAAAAAATGCGGTATATTTTGAAGCTTTTCAGTGTGAAAATGAGATGCATAAAGTTAAAACCACGCGTATTGTAATCTAGTTGTATGTGCCCAGTGGAGAAAGCCTGAGTCAACAAACATATCCTAACTGCCAATCAGTGCAGAGTTTGCAAGGCTGGTGAGACACCTCAACAACAGGGAGACTCTGCAAGGAACGTGGGTTCAACCTCCTGCAAAACCAGTAGAGTGCACTGAACTTTTTCTGCAGTCCCTATAAATAGGTGCAGAACTTTAGGCAGGGGAATATACATTTATAAATTATCCTAATATTACAATAGAGGGCCGATAATACTTGGACGGAGAGAGGCTATCCCTCAGCCAAGGGATCTGACCTAAGAAATAGGGTTTTTAAGGCACATGCGTCTACCAAAGCGATTGAGTAAAACAATTCTTCCTTTATTGAATCATAAATGGCAACAGATAAAGGAAGAATTGTTTTACTTAATCACTTTGGTAGACACATGTGCCTTAAAAACCCTATTCCTTAGGTCAGATCCCTTGGCTGATGGATAGCCTTTCTCCGTCCAAGTATGATCGGCCCTTTATTGTAATATTTAGTCCAATTGTGGGTGTGGCCCTGATTAAATTGTTCCCCTTTCCATCCCCCCTTTTCCAATATGAATTATCTTAGTTAGGTCATTGTGTACAATATAGTGTTTGACATTCACTTTAGTCAAAGAATGATAATTTAATAAGAATGTTTTGTTCTCACATCTAAAAAATTTTTTTTGACATTTTAATTAAAATGCACCATGGATTTTTCTTTCTTTTAAGGGTTTACTACATCATTTTTTGAAAAGGGCCACCTATGCTTTATAGGAGATACAACTTTCAGCTTCTTTTTGTTATAACAGACATACATTCATGAAGCCAAGACACCATCTAGTGGAATGTTCAGAATATTGTGGAAAATATATCTTTACAACTAGCAAATCACAGAGTTTGTTTCTATCTCTATATGTTTTAATTACATGGTTGATTATGCAGTATGGCGCATTCAGGTTGACTAGATAGATAGAATATTAAATAGATATTAAAATGTAAAAATGTCTGCCTAAAGCCCCCCATACACGTTTAGATTTTCCTTTCAATCAACTTAAAAAGATCATTTTTGGGGGTCAGGGAAACCGGTGATTGATTGTAATCTATGCCAACTGTAGTACCAGATTTTTGATCGAATATTTTTTGGATCGACTATATATAGAGAGTTTGAAGTTCAAGTGATACCATTTATTGGCTAACTGAAGTCATTAGAGAAGCAAGCTTTCGGGGTACAACACTCTCTACTTTTGCTTTGGATCGACTGAAAGCGTAATTGAATTAAGGTAAAATTTCAATACAACCAATTAAAAATTTCCAGCATGTTCGATAATTTTTCGATCAAAAATTTTCCTAATTTTAATAGTTTTAGGTCGATCTAACCATGTGGGCTGCCATAGATTTTCAATCAATCAACCAAAAAATGGATTGAATTAAGTTGATTGACATGTATGGGGGCCTGTACTTTACCATCTAGTGTTCAGTCACCAACTCATACCTTGTTAAGCTTTTTAATATATGTATTGCCAAAGATGAACTTACAGAAGTTTATTAACCCTCTGAGCGTTTGCCACGTGGCACAGTTTTTTTATAACCGTGCCACGGGCAATCGCGGCGGAACACATTGCCTGCTCAGCTGAGGGATGTAAACAAAAGTCGCTGGAGACGCCAGACTTCTGCTGACAGAAAGCGACGCCCCTCCAGTTTGACGGAGGTCTATGGCGCCACCTACCCCCGCCCCCTTCGTGTCACCGGTGACGCGATCGGGGGCGGACCCGGAAGCCGGACCCGGAAACCTCGGGCGTTCCTCCGGCTAACTCGGGCTGAGTTTCATGATGCATGAAACTCAGCCCGAGTTAATTCGGGGAGAACGCTCAGAAGGTTAATATTATTAAAGTTATCAGCAAGCAAAAACGAACTTGGGACTCTTCACCCCTTTTTATATGTAAAAAACAAAAGCCAATTTGGGAGAAAGGCGCTCATGCACCAGATCTAGCACCTAACCATTTGGAGCCTAAAGCTGGCCATACAACTTTCGATCTCTCTGTCAGATATCCTTTAGATCTCCCAACAACTATGTAGTGCTGGGTCCTCTGCGATTGAACACAGGTAGACTTGGTGGTTTAGAAAGTTCCTCATATTACATGGTTTTGGTAAAACAAAAGGAGATCTAAAGGAAATCTGACAGAGAAATCTAAAGGTGTATGGGGACCCTAGCTCCACATTACTTTTAAGGCACCAGTAGTTAGTGCTAAAGCCCCCATACACCTTTAGATTCCTCCATACAATTGGAGGTATATTTACCAATCACTACATGCTATGTTCTTCATGTATGCCGCCAGTCCTCCCTGATAGAATACATAGTAATTGGAAGGTATATTACTGCTATGATGTGCCGGGTCCTCCCTGATGAATACATAGTGATTGGAAGGTATATTTCACTGCTATGTAGTGCTGGGTCCTCCTGATAGATACATAGGATTGGGAGTATATATCAAGCTATGTAGTGGCCTGGGTCCTCCTGATAGAATACATAGTGATTGGAAGGTATATAACACTGCTATGTAGTAGATGGCCTCCCTGATTATTAAGCAGACCTGTCTCAACGCGTTTTGCTTAATCCGCTTCCTCAGGAGATTCTCCGGGGCACAACATTAGGCATGTAGGTGTGATAAAAAACAAGATGAAGTCGGACTCAGTAGTTACGGTCAGATGAGAAGGACCTCAGGGTTTTTTAAAAAAACCCTGAGGTACAAATAGCAAGGTAAGGGGGGTAAAAATAGCATAGGTATATGGGCT
>CM070040.1:6816689-6837660 GCA_036250615.1 Ptychadena robeensis | reverse complement strand
TTCGATCGAATTGATGATCGATTTGATGTCAGTTGAACCATGTATGGCTAGCTTAAGTTTAATTTGAGGAAGAATATGATGAAAATCGTCTTGTAGTCTAGGTTTAGGTCTCTGCTGCGTCTTCCTACAAGCATACATCGAAATTAGTCCAACAGTTTCTCAAGGACACCAAAACCAAGACCCTGGAGTGACCCACACAGAGCCCTGACCTCAATCCTATTGAGAATCTGTGGCGGGTGATCGAAAACCAAGCAATTTGAACCAGCTAGAACAATTTGCAATGGAAGAATTGGCCAACATCTCTCAAAAGACCTCTGCCAACCTAGTTAAGAACTTCTGCCAAAGACTGTTGCGAGTTGTTACTCAGAAAGGATACACTGTTGACCACTAATGGCCAAGTTGTGGATGTTGCATTTATTTCCCTTTCTTGTTTAAACTCAGTGTATCAATAAAATATCCTAAATAAACTGTATTTATTTCCAAAATTGCAAACACCTGCTAATGGTCATTTACATGGAGAAATCAAGAGTGTTGTCTAATTTCATAATGGGGGCTAATAATTTGATCTCAACTGTATCTAGCCTATATCTAGCCTGTTAAAGACCCTGGTTATAGTAATGCAACTTTAGGGCTCTTTAGCCTTATAGCTTCCGCATAAACAACCCAGAATGATTGTAAAAGGTGTCAACTCCACCAATTATGTACCATAGTGTATTCACTTCTATCACCCCTCCCCAATTTAGTGTCCTACGCACATAAACAGTGAATGGTGCTCTGTGAGACCCTGTCCTGTGTACAGACTGAGCTGGTCTGAATCTGCCATTGCATTTGAGCAGGCTATGTCTTGTTCTTTACATATTTCTTGTATCAGAGGAGAATTATTATATAATGAACTACACAATATCTCTCTCCAATGTTACAAATCTTCTCTTCTGTAATCAGCACAGCATTGTCACCTTAGACCAGTGGTGGGCAACTGAGTTGATATGAAGGGCCACATATGCGGCCCTCAGCATCATTAAAGGGCCGCACATAACATTTTCAATCTATACTGACTTGTATAAGCATTTTATAATGAAACAATAAAAAAGCCATCAGAAGCGCTAGGGGGGGGGGGGTTAAATGATATTTCAATCATTAGGGAACATTGTAGTATGGTAATGCCCATTTTGTGTCATATACATTATCATAGGTCATGTGCCTCATAGATATCATCAAAGCCATTTCTCAGGTTATGTTCCGCAATACAGTATATATTATACAACAATCATATGTTCATTGGTTGAATAGTGGGAGCATAGGCACTTACCTGTCTGCTGATCCCCCACCAACACTAGAGGAGGAGAGGCAAGTGACTTGCTCAGGCACCATCTGGGGGGACAGGTGAGTTCCTATGCATTAACAGTTTTGGGGGCCGCATGTGGTGGACTGAGGGGGGCCGCCAAAGAATGCCCAAAGGGCCGCTTGCGCCCCCCGGGCCGCAGGTTGGGCACCTGGGCCTTAGACAGTCCTGGAAATCCTGAAAAACAAAAAAAAAAACTAATTTAAGTTACCGTATTTTTCGGACCATAAGACGCACACAGTTTTTAGGGCAGGAAATCCAGAAAAAAAAGATTAAGTTTTCACATCAATTGGGTTAATGCAATGAATTCAATGAAGGCAATATTCAATTCAGCCAGCAGGGGTCACTAGCAGCAGTACATTCTCAAGCTCAGCGTCTTCACACTGAACACTCGGGAGGAGGAGGAGGAGGGAGGGGGCAGAAATCTGCAGCCTTCTCCCTCTGCTCTAAACAGCTGGGAAGATCAGCTGTGATTGTGTCCGTGGGAACTGCCGAGTTATTGCGGTTCCCACTGACACTGAGAGAGGGAAAGATGGCAGTCTATCTCTCCCTCTCTCTCCATTGCCTAGCAAAGCTTTGCTGACAGGCAATTTTACAGTACAGCTGAGAGAGCCGACAACAGTTCCTCCAGCTCCCCCGGCTAATCTCCGTGCCGGGGGGAGTTGGCGGGCAGCCAAGATGCAACCACCAGCGGCCGCGGGGGTCGCACATTCGGACCATAAGACGCAGGCACTTTTTGCCCCCAATTTTGGGGGTGAAAAAATGCGTCTTATGGTCCGACAAATACGGTACATTCCATCTATGGACTGTGATCTGCAAAAAATGATTTGTGTAGTATTTGGTCCGATGTTCGTCCTATTTGTAGGGACAATATAGAACACGGTATGCTGACTTGTTTGTATAATAACAAATGATTTCACACTACTCTTTCAAGCAGGCTGATTGACGTGACTACAACTGTATAAAGCAGCCGCCTCTGGTGGGGGGGGGGGGGGGCATGATTATTGCTATAGAGTAATCAAAATTTCTTTCAAATAATGATATTTCATCGAGGAATGTTCCATAAATCCAAGTTGTGTTTCATTCTACTTCCTAATTATAATCTTAAGATTTAAATGTCAATTAAATTTGAAATATCTACATTTGTCAGTGATTTCTGTTTCTGGCCAAGTTGATGCGAGGCAGGCCTGTCCGTTCATTCTCACCATGCATATCGTCCTCATTAAAAAATAAACTCATGCCGTTGTAATAATGCACACAGGCCCCACGCTACCCGCGGCTATAGCTGGATGTGTGTCTGACATGGCATTTACAGAGAAGCAAGCTGTCACTAGTGTCACATGCAGGTGTTAACACAAGAAGGGCGAACACTTGGACAGAGAGGAACCATGCAGTGCATTATGGGCAGTGGCCTCGATCAATAACGATGCGTGTTTGACATACTGGGCCTGAGCTTAGTGCAAAAATAAGATTTCATTTGTCAGTGGAAGAAAGTGTTTTAGGTTTCCTTAAAATAAGATAGACAGATAAAATAAAACTGCTGTATTCTCAACCTGGTAAAAAAAATTACTCTATTTCACATTATTCAATAGAAAGTCCAATTACAAATGTAATATTAGTAATATGAGTTGTATGTTAATTATGTGTCACATTTATAGGAGAAGTGTATCCTGTGTTTGTCTGGCACAGCAAAGCAGCACACAGTAGTGCAACAGTTACATCCCCTTAACATGCCCTAAAGCAGGGGTGGGCAAAGTGCGGCTCCGGAGCTATATGGCTCTTTAGCCCCTTCAGTCTGGCTCAGTGGCTGTCAGGATCCAGGACAGAGGAGGCGACCAGGCAGATTGCACACACGGAGATCCAGACAGACGGTGGTGACAAAAAACAGATTTAATGATAATAATAAGACTTACAGGTAGGAAGACAAACAGGTGCAAAAGTCCAGGGGTATCAGGGTTCAGGTTCAGGAACATAAAGCCAGGGGAAGCACAAGGTTCAGACAAGCACAAAGAAACAGCAAGATCCAGATCCAAGTACAATGAACAGCCAGCGTGGTCTGGATGAAGCACACCTTAATAGCACTAAGCTAACGAGGGAGGCGTGAGCTCCACCCAGCCCATGCCTGCAGGGAGCCACCTGCTTGTGATGACCGGTACAGCCAGGGTCCTAACAGTGGCATAGGGACCAATTCTTTATTTAATTTTTCTCCATTCATGCACCACCCCCCAACAGGAAACCCCCCTGCGCTATCACCAACAACACCTGTGACTACCTGTAGGGGGCACTGTGGCTACTAAAAAGCTATTAAGTGGGGGCTCTCCGTTTACCATTAAGGGAGGGGCTTAATGGCTAGCTACAGGGGGCTTTTTAGCTATCTTTAAGGGGGAGGGGGGCTTTGGCTAACTTCAAGGGGGCTATGTGGCTCAAATTCAAATCAACAACATACAAACCTGACTTAGGGCTTGTTTCCACATACGTCGGGACATACGGGGCAGATACACTTACCTGCTCGGCGAAGACTCTGTCTTCACTGCGCCGAGCCTCTCCGCTGCTGCAAGGATCAACGTGGTCGAATACATTGATTCTTTGCCACGGCGGATGTGTAGACAGACCATCTGCCATGCAGGCAATGTCTATCTGCTACTTCGGGAGCCCGCTAAGCGTATACGCTTAGCAGATAGTGTCCCGACGTATGTGGAAACGAAGCCTAACCCAAACTTTCCAAGGTGATGCAAAACCATGGTTCATGTTAGTTGTCGTCAGTTATTGTAATATTGTTAATAAGTATGATATAAGTACGTTTTATAAGTTTTAATTTTAACTAACACTTAAGCCCCCCATACACGTTCCGATTAAATCACATAAAATGTTATGGTCGGTCGGTCGGCTGGCACGAAAAATCGGAATTCGAATTATCACCGATCCATCAGCCCGACACTATTTATTAACAGCAGATCGACCAAAAATTTACGGACAGGTCCGAAGCGGTCCCGATCGATTTTTCGGCCGATTTTGAGAAATCTGGATCGGTCGGGTACATAATTCCGAATGCGATTAATCTCCCGATCAATTAATCTCCCGACCCGGTCGGTCGGGCAAAATTCGTACGAAAAATTGGAACGTGTATGGGGGGCTTAAGTTTTAGGAAAAGAAGACATAATTTTAATTGTTGTCAATTTCGACAGCACCCCGACCCCCACCAACAGATCTCTGGCTCTCAACGTATATTTCAGCATCGCACTGTAACGATTTGTCGTTATGAGTTTGCCTTTCACTGCCCTAAAGCATGCTGACTTCCATTCATTTCAATAGAAATAGAAACAAAAAATGTGTTGGAAAGGGAAAAATTGCACTTATTGCACAGTATAGAGCTGTTTCTCTTGAACTGTTATTTATTTTCCCCGCACTGGCATATCTCAACCAATGACAGATTTTCATGAGTAGGCCTAAGCCACACTGACATGTGCAGACCCTAAACCCTAGGTGCCCAACCTGCAGCCTGGGGGAGTTCTCCTCCTTCTTCAGCGGCCCTCCATTTGTGGCCCCTCCAAACCTAACTGTTAACCACCCTATCGGTCAGGACGGCACCATCTCGTCCAGCGATGCTACTCCCACTATCGCACTGGACGAGATGGTGCCGTCCAGTACATAGGGGCTCCAGCAGTGCATACTTACGGTTTTGGGCTGTCCCGGTGTCCCCAATGTCACAGGCAGGCTGGATCTTCGCCCCCCTCGGGGAGGCGGCGGGAAATTTGAACAGTAAATTGCACGAAAGCAGTTTTCTATGAAGAATACTGCTTTCAATGTGCACCTATGTAATAAACATCGCCCAAATAAAGTCACTGGTGCCCCAGACGTGCCCATTTGCAGTAACCCTCTCTTCCCTGGTATGATTTCATCACACCAGGTTTGAGAGGGTTAACTGCAAATGGGAACATCTAGGGCACCGGAGACTTTTTATTTTGGCGATATTTATTACATAGAAGCATAGCTTTGTGCCCTGATTTTTGTGTTTTCTCATTAATTTTATAAAAAAAAAATTATTTTACATAATTGTTTGTTTCAAACATAATAATATTCAGGATGTCTATTAGACCCTTGTACGGACAGATTTTGGGAAGTTGCAGACCCACAACATAAAGAAAAATGTACCATTGAAGTCTATGGTGCCCTTTTGGTACAGAAATCTGGACCTCAGCAGTGCGCTAGGGAGGTTAATGCATAGGCATAGGAATTTACCTGTCCACCGATCCCCCGCTGATGGCTCCTGGCCTGGGTTCTTAGACTGGGAAGAGGAGGAGAGAGTCAGAGTCAGTGACCCAGACGGTGTCTGAACAAGTGTCTTGCCTCTCCTACTCTTTCTTTTTGGCGAGGGATTGGCAGACAGTTGAGTGCCTATGCTCCCACCATCCCAATGAATGGGGCATGATTGTATAATATATATTGCGGCACATATCTTCAGAATAGGGGCACATAACCATTGAATCAAAGGTTATGTGCCCTGTAGATATCATCAAAGGTGTTGATTATATAAATGACACAAAATGTACATTACCACACTACAGTGTTCCCTAATGCTTGAAGCATCATTTAAATCAAGTTTTATTATTTAAAAATGAAAAATAATGTCTTCTAGCTATGTCTGCTGTCATTTGTTCATTATATTTTAAATTAAATGGAGCTACCACCAGAAATCTATGTTTTCATAATTGGCACTAGAAGTGCCAATAATAGGGAGGAATGCAGTAAAAAAACTCAAAAACATTCCTGTAATGAGCAATTTAACAAGATTACCACACAGCTCCCATCACTTCCTGGTTCGTGGAGCCAACACATGAAACACATGGGGGTGCAATATCGCGGGTGACCACTGGGGGCGTTCACTGAAAAATTAAAGCTTCCTGTGACGTGCTGCCGATTTCTGCTGACCATGAACCAGGAAGTGAGGAGAACTGCCGGATTATATTCCTAAATTGCTCATTACAGGTAAGTTTTTGGGTTTTTTCACTGCATTCCTCCCTATTATTGGCACTTCTAGTGCCATTCATGAAAACATAGATTCCTGGTGGTAGGTCCGCTTTAAGGGCTTGTTTGCATTATACGTCGGGACCCCTACGCTAAGCGTATACGCTTAGCAGGGGTCCCGACGTATCCCATAGACTCAGCCTGCCGGCGGATGGTCTGTTTACACATCCGCCGGTGTAAAGGCTGAACGTACTCGACTACGTTCAGCCTCACACCGGCGAATCGGCTCGGCGCAATGAAGACAGACCCTCCGCCGAGCAGGTAAGTCTATCTGTTACGCCTGTATGCTTAGCGGAGGGTCTCAATGCAATGGAAACAAAGCCTTAGTCAGTATAGATTGAAAATGTTTAGTGATACCGAGGGTCGCACTTGTGGCCCTCTATATCAACTCTGTTGCCCACCACTGCTCTAAACAGTGCATGGATAGGTGTAGATGACCACCTCTGCTCAAATAAGGGTTCTGGCCCTTCCACCTATATTAATAATAAAAGAACAAAAAGTTTTGGTACACTTCAACATTTCCTTCCATAACTAAGGTGTTTTGATTTGATGCTTCACTATATTGTATCACTTGATGTTATGTGGCTTGGTTTTACTGCGTTGTATATTGCCAGTCACCATGTATGCTGTCCAAGGACACAGACCTTACACTTTGTAATTCCTTGTTAAGTTTCTTGAGGACTTAATCTCTTCTTCTCCTGTTTCCTTAGCGTTGTGAAGCCCACACGCCACTATACTGTCTTCCTTTCTGAAGATTCTTCTGATGACGAATTCCTGCAGGAGGAGGATCCTGTGTCTGCCTTCTCCGAAAACTTTATCTTCTCTGCTCCCTTTGAATGGTCTCTGTCTTCACCTGTTTCTTCTTTCACAATATATAGAGCAACTTTAATTTTGTTTTGAAGTTTAGAAACACAGAGATGTTATGGATAACTGAATATTATGTTTAACCTATGTTATTTGTGCTTGCTTTAGGCCTCAGCAGTACCGAACCTTGAAGGAATCAGATCCTGATGGTGATGAAATGATCAGCCCAGAAAAGGAGAGCGACTCTATGACTGAACAAGAACAACCAAATAGAGAGATCGATCTCCTTGAAGATATTTTCAGTAATATAGATGTAGAAACACAGCCACCACTTCTGATTCAAGCCAAAAGTCTTGAAGATCTCCGAACTCCCAAAGAGGACCATGAGGACCACTTCACATTTGATTATCAGGTGTGTGCTATGTTACAAATTAAACCTTAAATGCTTATAAGTATTCACGTACATGGAAATTTAACTTGGAAGATCAAAAAAACATAAAGATAGCCTTCTATTTCTAAAGCCCCCATACAGCTTAAGATCGATCCATACAATCTCCATTAGATCTACCAACAACTGTGTAGTGCCGGGTCCTTCCTGATAGAATACATAGTGATTGGAAGGTATATATTACTGCTATGTAGTGCTGGATCCTCCCTGATAGAATACATAGTGATTGGAAGGTATATATCACTGCTATGTAGTGTTGGATCCTCCCTGATAGAATACATAGTGATTGGAAGGTATATATCACTGCTATGTAGTGCCGGGTCCTCCCTGATAGAATACATAGTGATTGGAAGGTATATATTACTGCAATGTAATGCTGGATCCTCCCTGATAGAATACATAGTGATTGGAAGGTATATATCACTGATATGTAGTGCTGGATCCTCCCTGATAGAATACATAGTTATTGGAAGGTATATATCACTGCTATGTAGAGCTGGGTCCTCCCTGATAGAATACATAGTGATTGGAAGGTATATATTACTGCTATGTAGTGCTGGGCCCTCCCTGATAGAATACATAGTGATTGGAAGGTATATATCACTGCTATGTAGTGCCGGGTCCTCCCTGATAGAATACATAGTGATTGGAAGGTATATATCACTGCTATGTAGTGCCGGGTCCTCCCTGATAGAATACATAGTGATCGGAAGGATTAGAAAGCTCCTCATATTACATGGGTTTGAAAAAAATTTGATTGTATAGAAATTTTATGAAAAGATTGTAAGGTGTATGGGGGCCTTAAGTCAGGGCTGCAGATATTAGCAAACCTGACATGAGTAGTACCTCCATTCTTTATAAAAAATGGGGGAGGTCCACAAGCAAATTCAGTGGATGAGAATTGGGCATGAGGACAGCTGTGTAAGCGCAACCTTAAGCCTAATGCATACTACTAATACAATGCCTTGCAGAAGTATTCATCCCCCTTGATTCTTATTTGTATTTTGGTACATTACTTCCTTAAGTTCAATGTTCTGAATTCTATGTGATGGATCAGAACACAACAGTCTAAGTTGGTGAAGGGAAATTAGATAAATGAGATTACCTTTAGAAGCCGCATAACTTGTGAAATGATGTCCACTGTGTGCAAGTGTCACATGATCTGTCAATAAATAGAAAGGCTGGGGCTGTGATACCTAAACAAGAGGCGCCACTTACCAAACATGAAGACCAAGGAACTCTCCAAACAAGTAAGGGACAATGTTGTTGAGAAGTAGAAAATATCAGGGTAGGGTTATAAAAAATATTCATATCTTTAATGATCCCCAGGAGCACCGTCAAGTCTATCATAACCAAATGGAAAGAACATGACACAACAGCAAACATGCCAAGAGTCAGCCTCCCACCAAAACTCACGGACCGGGGGTAAGGAGGGCATTAATCAGATAGGCAGCACAGAGACCTAAAGTAACCCTGGAGGAGCTATAGAGTTTTACAGCAGAGACTGAAGTATCTCTCCATAGATTTGGCCATTATGGCAGAGTGGCCAGAACAAAGCTATTTCTTTCAGCTAAAAACAAAAAGGCATGTTGTAAGTTTGTGAAAAGGCATGTGGGAGACTTCCAAAATGAATTGAGAAAGGTGCTCTGATCTGATCAGACTAAAATTTAACTTTTCTGCCATCAAAGAAAACACTATGTCTGGTGCATACCCAACATGTCATCACCCACAGAACACCATCCCCACAGTGAAACATGGTGGTAGCAGCATCATGCTGTGGGGATGTTTTTTTAGCAGCCGAGACTGGTCAGAGTTGAGGGAAAGATGGATGGTGCTAAATACAGGGATATTCTTCACCAAAATCTGTATCTGTACCACCCTGGGCATGATTTGAGGCTAGGATGGAGGTTCACCTTCCAGCAGGACAATGACCCCAAACACACTGCTAAAGCAACCCTTAAGTTGTGTAAGGGGAACCATGTAAATGTGTTGAAATGGCCTAGACCAGAGGTGCCCAACACGCGTCCCGTTTCACATTACTTGGCGCCCCCCCCGCGGTCAGCCGCTTGCGGCCCGTGCCCTCACTGCCAATCATGTTTCCCTCTGCCCGCCGATCCCGTAATTGCGCTTCTTCGCCCGGGATTTTCCTTCAGCAGCACGGAAGGCGGCTCTCACCTCTCCTCCACTTCCTGCTGCTGATACCAGGCTGGTACGCGTGGGTAGAGGAGCAGAAAGCAGGTAATTACTTATGCTCCCTAAAAATGTCATGAGAATAGGTGACTGGGTAAAAGTTTCATAGAAATAGGAGACATGGGCAAAGATGACATGGGCAAAGATGACATGGGAAAAGGTGACATGGCAAAGGTGACATGGCAAAGGTGACATGGGAAAAGGTGACATGGCAAAGGTGACATGGGAAAAGGTGACATGGTAAAGGTGACACGGGCAAAGGTGACACGGGCAAAGGTGACACGGCAAAGGTGGCACGGCAAAGGTGACACGGCAAAGGTGACATGGGAAAAGGTGACACGAGAAAAGGTGACATGGCAAAGGTGACATGGGAAAAGGTGACATGGAACAGGTGACATGGCAAAGGTGACATGGGAAAAGGTGACATGGGAACGGTTACACGGCAACGGTGACATGGCAAAGGTGACATGGCAAAGGTGACATGGCAAAGGTGACACGGCAAAGGTGACACAGGAAATGTGACACGGCAAAGGTGACACGGCAAAGGTGTCATGGGAAAAGGTGACATGGCAACGGTAACATGGGAAAAGGTGACATTAAAAAATGCTTATGCAAGTCAGTATAGATCGAAAATGTTATGTGCGGCCCTTTAGTGGTGCTCCACTGGCCTAGACAAAGCCCAGATCTCAATCCAATAGAGAATCTGTGGTCAGATTTAAAGATTGCTTTTCACAAGTGCAACCCTTCTAACCTGAAGGAGCTGGAGAAGTTTTGCAAGGAGGAAGGGGCAGAAATCCCAGTGGTAAGATGTGGCAGCTCATAGAGACTTATCCAACGCAACTTGGAGCTGTGGTTGCCACAAAAGGTGGCTGTACAAAGTATTGACTTTAGGGGGGTAAATATTTTTGCACATTGACTTTTTTCACTTATTTTGTCCTATTTGTTGTTTGCTTCACAATAAATAAAACAAAAACATCTTCAGTTGTTTGGATCTTGAGTTGTGGGAATGTTCTGTAAATTATATGATGCAATTTGTCAAACAATCCATGTTAATTCCAAGTTGTGAGGCACCGAAATACGAAAAAAGTCAAGGGGGGTAAATACTTCTGCAAGGCACTGTATGTAACAGCTACAGGATTTCTAAATGAGGGTACGTGATGTCACCACGCTGCTGTCAGATATCGGCGGAGCTGGGGAGAGACCGCTCTGCTCTCCCCAGCTCAGCCGAAGCTTTGCCTAGAGACCAGCAGTTTCTATGCAAAGCATCGGACGTCAGCCATATTTACGGTCATGTTCCATATGCGATGGGGGCATAATATATCGACTTAACCCATATCTTAGCATCTGTACCCTGCTCAAGTAATAATAAACTGCTGATAAGGAGAGGTCTGTGTATCAAAGATTACAAGTGGTTGGTTCTTCAGGTGCTGATCACTGAACTCTTTGCAATGTGCTTAGGAGCTCTTTAGGCTATGTTTCTATTATACGTCAGGACCCTTTCCGCTAAACGTATTGCTTGGCAGGGATCCTGAAAGAGCACATAGACTTTACCTGCTCGGCGGATGTCTAAACACAGCATCCGCCGAGCAGGGGCTCAACTTACTCGACTACGTTCAGCCTTGCATCGGCGGAATGACTCAGCACAGTGAAGACACAGCATCTACCGAGCAGATAAGTGAATGTGCTCCGTCGGGATCCCCGCCAAGCAATACTCTTAGGGCTTGTTTCCATTGTACGTCGGGACCCCTACGCTAAGCGTATACGCTTAGCAGGGGTCCCGGCGTATCCCATAGACTCAGCCTGCCGGCGGATGGTCTGTTTACACATCCGCCGGTGTAAAGGCTGAACGTACTCGACTACGTTCAGCCTTACCCCAGCGGATCGGCTCGCCGCCATGAAGACAGACGCGTCCGCCAAGCAGGTAAGTCTATCTGTTACGAGGGGTCCCAACGCAATGGAAACAAAGCCTTAGCGCAGGGGTCTCGACGTATAGTGGAAACACAGCCTTAGTCAGCTACAACTTGGCAGAAAAGTAGAAATATGTAAATGTTTTGTTTACTAACAATATTCTTCAGCATTTGTATAACACAAATGATTTCTTATAAACAATTTCCTTTGCAGAGAATGGATCTTACAGTCCCAGAGAGAAATCGTTTGATGCCAACGATGAAGCACAGCCACCCTTACAACAAATTGTGGGGCATGGGGCAGGATGATATGGCAATTCCAAATAAATATATTCAGACGTCACCGGAGAGATACCAGACCTTCCCCAGAAGTGACACGAGCACCCCACAAAGGGAGATCGCATCACTTTCTGTAGAAAAAGAGACACCACCTAGCAGCAACCAAAGCAGTATAACTATCCCACGACCCCATGGACGGAAGACTCCAGAGTTAGGCATTGTGCCACCTCCGCCAGCGCTCAGAATCTCAAAACCAGAGCCGGGGAAACATCAGCTCGGGGAAAGCGTCGGCTTCCCTCTTCAAACAGCAACAGGACCTTTTGCGGAAATGTTAGGAGCCGACAGCAACATACCGGTACCTGACTCCAGTTCAATGGATCTTCTTCAGCCTGTCAAGGTTCCCATGGAGGTTTGCCTAAATGATGACATTTTAAGTCTTCTGGATCCTTTAAAAACAGATCAATGGCAGGGTGAAGGCTTGCCCTCTCTCGCTGGGAACATCCAGAGCACCGAAGCAGCACATTCTTCCAGTACTCCATGTTTTACTTCAGTGCAAAGTGATTTTGTTCCTACAGTTTTTCCTTATCAGCTGGGTTTCTCGACCACGCAACCCCCATTTGGACATTCACCTCTTAATCCGTTTATCCAAGTGAGGCCACCTGACCAGTCAGTGTCTATTATAGGAATCACAGCACGACCATTCACTCCATCGGTTGTTCCGAACCCTCTTTTTACAAGAAATGTATTTTATCACAGTCAGCGACATCCTGTTCCAGGCTTTTCAGGAGGTGGTCTTCTAAGTCAAGTACCGTCAAGTTCACCAGGCAATCCAATAATGCATCCAAGTCACATCAATTTGGACCCAACCCAAAATGTTTCTTCAGCTGTAAGTGGTCATGGAGGACAAAGAACTTTTCCTATGTCTCAGCCACTCTCCACACCTCAAGATGGCAAACCCAGGGAATACCCAGTCATCCCACCCAGGCCTACTAAATTACCAGACCAAGTTCTACTTTCTTCAAAACCAGGTCAGACCAACGATCCTTTTGATGATTTGCTCAGTAAAACTAAACAAGCAGTAACCCCAACTTCTGGTAATGTAGAACAGCTTCGGAAACGATGGGAAACATTTGAGTGAGATTCAGGTTGATGACCTTTTGCTGGAAAGCGAACAACCCAAATGTAAAGAATGTTTATTAGCTCCAATGAAAGTGTTTGCTGATAGATTTCAAGCTTAATATTTTCAATTAAAGGCTTTAATATCAATGGACTTAATATACAATTGTATTTCTTTGGGTAAGTAGCTCATATAAAATGTCTCGTACTTGCTTATGTCTGCTTGACTACTTTAAAATAGTCTTCATGTGGAACTACTGAAACTAGAGCGTTTTGGTGCAGTATGGGCATCCTTGTGAGGTCTTCTAGGGGAATACAGTAACACACCATTCCAAATAGTCAACTTCCCCACTTGCTCCCTTGGAAATAATTGGGGTGTTTATGTACATGCACATGTTATCCTAAGTTATTTTAGCCTCCTGTAATAGGTTTGCAATTCTGTACAATGATTTCAAAACACACACAAACTATTCCTTGCATACACACAGTTTAGGATCATCTTGATATGCACACCGTGTATGTGAAATTGATGTGGTGAAAAATGCAATGTTTAAAGTTCTGTAGCTGTCTTACAGCAGTAGCTGATGGTGCTCAGCACTGGGCCAAGTTTGTGATATTAACCCTTTCATTGTAGCACGTAGAATTGATATGTGTGTTATTTAGATCAGGACAGCTAAAGGTGAAAATGGTCAAAAAATTGGCCATTGAGGAAAGGTTTCACTGCTGTTCCAATCGGGGGGCACAGTTGAAGTCCTTGAGTCCTTCAACCCTTCTGGTACCAGAACCTTAAGTTGCATCTGTCTTCTTTAGCTCTAGAAACTTTTTCAAGTATGCAATTCTGGCATCCATTTACATGTTTTTGATGCCTACATTAGCAGGAGTGGCCTTGTTCTATGCCCCAATGTTTTGTAAATTCTAGGACTGTTGTAAGGGTCTCCAGGCAAAGCGTCAGCTGAGCTGGAGAGACAACAGAGCTCCGTCTCCTCCGATATCTGACAGCAGCAAGATGACGCCATCACGCTGCTGCAGGGAACATCGGACGGCTCCAATATCGAGCCGTCTGTACCCTGCTTAACTTTATTTGCAGCCCAAGGAATAGACAGACCATCAAAGCCTCAGCAGCAGTTCACAGCAATATCTTCTAATGCGTTTTACCCATCACAGGGCTTCATTAAAGCAGGAAAGCATATTACAGAAAGATTATTAGGCTGCTGTTACTGACCTTGCTGATTCCATGGATGGTATTCTGAATCACTGTCCCAGAATGTATATGTAACTCACGTTTTGCACCACTTGCCATAGCTTGTCCTGCATGTTTGTTTTTTAATGTGTAAGACAGAAACTACTGAAGCCAAAACATCAGCTTTACATCCAAAGGCAGCTTGCATAATCTCTCAGTGTTCGGTCCACTTTAACCTCCTGGGCGTTTGGCCCGAGTTAACTTGGTCTGAGTCTAATCCATCATGAAACTCAGCCCGAGTTAACTATGGAAAAATTTACCTCTCCGCCGGATTCCCCCGCCGAATAGGTGACACGACCGAGACTCACGGTCTCCATGCAAGCAACGGACATCTGCCGTGATTAACAGTCATGTCCGATATCCCTGTTTTCGAGTCGGATTGATTGGTCCTGCTCAAAAACAGGGATGACGGCATTAGATATGGGCCAGATAGATGGCCGTGAGTGCGCACGACGCTCGAAGCAGCCATGCATCTGGCCCATATATGTGTGTTCCCTGCTTATAATACCTACTTCTGTATCCTCTGATAGCTATGTAAAACTATAGATACAATTATCCATTCACATGCTCCAGCGAACCGGAACCCTCCGAGGAGAAACATAATCTATAATACTACGACTAAATATTATGTGCTAATGTAGAAGAAGGGTTTGCAACCCACGACCCCCAAACCCTATCAAATTTCAGAGGCTGGCCTCTACTAGCATATAAAATGCAGTAGTACGTTAGGGTTGCATTAGTCAGGCGCTTTCAAGCGTGGAGAGTCAGTGGGTCCTTACGACGCCACTGCAGGGTGATACGTTTCCTGGCATAATATATGGTGACTGAGGGAAAGGTGCGAGCTGCCACCTAGGGTGCTAGGTGGGCCACGGTGCCCAATAAGCAGAGGCCTATGGCAGGGCACAGAGGTATTGTGGTGAGTTCTGCAATGTAGGCCACCACTTCAGCCCAAAACCCAGTGACACAGGAACAATCCCAAAAAATGTGAAGTAGACCTGCCAGGGAGAAATCTCAATCTGTCGGCCTTGAGGAGTATATTCTAGAAAGTCTCGCTAGGCTAAGTAGATTCTATGGAGTATTTTGAAATGTACCAGCCTGTCCCATGATGCGGACACCAGGTAGGAAAAAGAAGATGACCACACATGCCCCCACTCCTCATCCGCGAGTGCAGGATAATCTGCCCGCAGGAGGAGGGTCAGGAAGAGGGCAATGTAACGATAAGAACTTAGAAGAAGAAGAAGAAGAATTTAGTCCAATTACTGTATTTTGTGCCGTATAAGACGCACCGGACCACAAGACGCACCCAGTTTTTAGGGCAGGAAAACCAGAAAAAAAGATTGAATACGTTTTTACATCAGTTGGGTTAATGCAATGAATTCAATGAATGCAATATTCAATTCAGCCAGTAGGTGTCACTAGCAGCAGTACACTCAGCACAACGTCATTCTCCACACTGATCGGAAGGGAGGGGGGCCAGGCTGCAGTCTCTGCTCTTCTCTGCTCTCCCTCTGGCGATGTTGCTGTTCCTGTGTCCGTGGGAGCTGCAGAGTGATTGCAGTTTCCATGGATGAAGAGAGGGAAAGATGCCAGTTCATCTATCTCTCTCTTCATTGCCTATGGCAGCAGGGCTCTGAGCTCTGCTGGCATAGGCAATTACACAGTCCAGATGGGTGAGCCGGAAAACGGCCGGCATCTGACAGCTCCTCCAGCTCCCCAGCTAATCTCCATGCTGGGAGAGCTGGCGGGAAGCAAAGGTGCGACCACCCGCGGGGTGGCCGCGAGGGTCGCGTATTTGGCCATAAGACGCAGGTGCTTTTTGCCCCCTATGGTCCGAAAACATTTGGTAGTTTGGAGAGCAGAGAAACTTGAGAAGCGGTCCAAAACCTGCAGGGCTCCCCTAAGAGACATGTCTGAGTCTACCAGGAAAAGGATCGAGTCATCGGCATATAATGCTACTTTTTCCTCTAGCTGCCCCACCCATATACCCTTTACGTGTGCAGCTGAGCGAATAACCATGGCCAGTGGCTCCACTGCTAAGGTGAACAAACTAGGGGAAAGGGGTCACCCCTGATGGGTGCCCTTGCCTAGCTAAAAATAATGGGAGAGATCAGGGCCAATACGGAGTGCTGCCAAGGCTATATCGTACAGGATAGAAATCCATTTGAGGAAATTTTGTCCGATACCAATATGCCTCAGAACTGCCTTTCGGAATGCCGAGCATACTCTATAAGGTGCAGACAAACATCAGATGAATTTTGGCTGTGCCAATTGGAATAGGATCTGGTGAGAAATTCAACATATGCGAGTGCCTTCAGATTACATCAGTAGACTCTGTACCTACATTCCCATATACATGTGCTTTGTTGAGTGTTGTATTCTGTCAAACAATATGTATTTTTTCATTGGCCTGCCTGCAATGCATGTTAATCTGTGATATAACACACAATACATATCAGAAAAGTATGAACCCTAAAAGATTAGTTATAGATACATCTCACGTTTCCCTATGGAAAGTTGTACTGTATAGGAGACATGGAAAAGAACATTATCAATTTGACTGACCAAATATCACTCAGCAGACCAAACTTCTCATTCCCTCTTCTGCAGTAAAAGTCTTTACAAACGGGTAAAGCTAGGCACACACGGGTAGATTTGTAAAACGATTCGAGTACAAATCAACGGCGCGGTCACGGTGATTGATTGTACTCGATCTGCTTACAATCTTCCTGTGTGGCTGTCCTTCGAGGGGTTTCTGAGCCCCCTCGAAGTACAAAAAAATCGATTGAAATGGGTTTTCCAAGTTTGGAAAATCCACATAATTCATCAATCACAAATCAATCAACACTAATGAAATGTTTTCAATGTTAGTCAGGGAAAAGGAAAGCCGACATCAAACAGAGAAGTGACAGGCTCCGAGCACTCGCTCTGTGTGAAGGGGGCGGAGTCAGCACTCAACTGCATGGGGGGGGTGGGGGTCATGCGCAGCCATATGCAGAGCAGAGATGAAGCCGGCTGGGAGTTTTTCTTCAGCTTCAATGATTTACATGCTGGAGATAAGCTGGAGACAACTCTAAACTAAACTTAGCTAGCCGACGATATGAACGGTAATTACGATTGTGGCCCATGAATAGATGTGATGTGTGCACATTTATTTCTTTTTTGGTTCAAAATCGACACCAATCAAAATCCAGCGTGGGGGGTGACAGTCACCACCTGTGATTGATTGTGGTCGATTTGCACGTGAATCTTCTAAACAGTGTGTGGCTAGCTTAAGGGTTCCCATACACCTTAAAGGTGGCATACACCTTTAGATCTCTCTGTCAGATATCCTTTAGATCTACCAACGACTATATAGTATAGGGTCCTCTGTGATTGAACACAAACGGGTAAGGGTCCCCATACACCTTAAGCTGGTCATACACCTTTAGATCTCTCTGTCAGATTTCCTTTAGATCTACCAACAACTATATAGTATAGGGTCCTCTGTGATTGAACACAGGTAGACTCGATGGTTTAGAAAGTCCCTCATATTACAAAAGGAGATGTGAAGGAAATCTGGCACAGAAATCTTAAGGTGTATGGGGACCCTAAAGCTAGCCACACATGGTTACATTTTAGCGTTAGATTAGATTGGATTCGAAAATCGATTTAAATTTAATCCATGTACACCACAGTACAATTATTGTTCAATTCCGACTGAAAAGTTCATCGAAGTAATCGTCGATTGAATTCCTCCTACAATTTTAGTTTCAATTGGAAGTGATGTGTATTAGGGAAGTAGCCACACACATCGAGTATCATTGACTCGACCAAAAAAAAGCTGCAAGGAAGGAAGTTCAATGATTGTACAATCAACCAAAAATTTTCAACCTGTCTGATCACGATTCAATCGATCATTTGACAAACGATCAATAATCATCCATTGTACTATGTGGGCGGAAAAACGATTTTCTTTTAATTGAAAATCGTTGATTGAATGCTAAAATCAAATGTGTGTGGCTAGCTTAAGTAATGTCTTAATTTAAGGCCCCCATACACCTTTAGATTTCTCTGTCAGATTTGCTTTAGATCTCCTTTTTGTTTTACCAAAACCATGTAATATGGGGGACTTTCTAAACCATCAAGCCTACCTGTGTTCAATGGCAGAGGACGCGGCACTACATAGTTGTTGGTAGATATAAAGGATATCTGAGAGTTCTAAAGGTGTATGGCCAGCTTAAAGCTAGGCACACACGGGTAGATTTGTAAAAAGATTCGAGTACAATCAATCAATGTGCGCGGTCACGTGATTGATTGTACTCGAATCTGCTTACAATCCTTCCTGTGTGTGCTGTCCTTCGAGGGGGTTCAATAGAGCCCCCTCGAAGTACCTCGATTGAACGGGTTTCCAACATGTTGGGAAACCACATTCAATCACCAATACTCAACATGAAGAAGAATTTTCATGCAGAGTATAGGGAAAGCCGACTCTTCACACAGAACTGACAGCCGGGCTGTCAGGAGGGGAGTCTGTGTGAAGGGGGCGGAGTCAGCATTCTTCACTCCAGCCGGGGAGAAGCAGGCAAGATTTCTCTTCAGCTTTCAGCATGTTCGGCTTCACACGCTGAAAGCCGGACAGAACTGTAGCTAGCCGGAGGCCCCCATTGAATGGGAATCGATGTGCCCATGTGGTGCACATTGATTTCCGTTCAATTGATCCCCAATCAATCACAGCGTGGTGATGTCACCACGCTGTGATTGATCGGGGGTCGATTGCACGGGAATTAACCCGTGTGTGGCTAGCTTAAGAGTCCTTCCCATCATTATACAGGAAGTGTTGTGCTTAGTCCTCTTGTGCTTTCAGAGACAATATAACAAGAGAGCCCTGCAGCTGTGTGGAATAACCCTCTAAACGCAGCGTGGTCATCATCTCCATGTCATTATTTCAAAATATATTCAGTGTTTGTTAACATTTTCATTGTTTACGTGTAACCCCCTGAAAATGTATGATCACTTGAACTTCGGAATTTAGCCTGTAGACTAGAGTTTGATGAAGCGTTTGATGCTTCTGATCGCTGATATTGTCTGTAATATGTCGTTTCACCAGTGCTGGTATTGGTCAAATCATTCTACAGTGTCATCTTGTTTACATAGGTTTCAGTGCAAAGTGTAGACGACTATAGAGAATTTGCTGCCATGGGCTTCGGTCATCCCTTTATCCACTTCACTTCCTGCTTTGACCTCTAAATCTGTATGAACCAAAGCAAATTGTCTTTTTTGTATTTCGACATTTTGTCATATTTTAAGACAATATCTAAAGCCCCCCATACACCCCACCTCCACCCGATTTTCCATCGACTGCCATGAGTGTGCATCTTAAGCTTTAAAGGGCTGAAATTGGCCGCTAAATCGATCTAAGACATTGTCCGTAATTCTTAGATCGGTTTCAGATATGTCTCCTCCACTCCGTCGGGGATCCGACAGGGCTGAGGACACAGAACCTGTCTCCATCTGCAGCAGCTCTCCCTCTGAAGCTGCTGGGGACAGGAGGAGAGGGGGGGGGGGCAAAGGGAGAGAGGCTGCTGGGGGCCTGATTTTATCATATTTGTCTTGCTTTATAACGTCAATATCCATTATAAAACAAGGAAAAGGTGCTAGCAGCTCCTCCCTCTTCCTTTATGCTGTTACAGAAAGCATAGGCTACAAGCTCACTGAGAGTCTCAGTGACCTAGCAGCCTCTGCTCATGGCCGGGGTCCCTAGATGCTGTCTGCCGGGTCCCCCTAGCTGCTCAGGCCACCGTCAGGTCCCGAACATGTGCTGGCACAGAAAGGGTGCCCGGCCGATTGTGACCCAATTTTTCAGCCGATTGATCGGGTCACGATCTAAAAATTTATATTATATTTATACATCCTTTTGTTGTCAGGATAAACCGGGCTTCTGTTTGGCAATATAGTCAAGAGAAAATATTTGCAACTCAAAACTGTTTCCAAACTCAACAAGGATGCTTGATGAAAGCTTTGGGAATACATGTTGTATACACTGCTTTTAGATTAAGCTATAAGCCCAAGTGAAGTGCATAGTCTGTGTTGGCAGCATCTAGGATAGTGCGACCACTCTTCTGGTGGTCACCTCTCCTATGTGCTGCAACACATAACAGAAGCTGTTAAAAAAGTGTTGTTTTAGTAATAAATTGCACAAATTCGTTTGGACTTGAACCTCATATGAACAAGTCAAGTTTATTTTGTTATGAACAAATCCCACACATTTGAAATAGTCTCCAGCAACCAGGGATAGCGTGATCTACATGGTTCTAGTGCAATCGTTATAATCCCAGTAAATCTGAACACCTGTATATGTACAAGCTTTACGCAGATGATTTCTGTTTCATGTCAATGTATTGATACTGTGTGGTTTTTGCTACTATGAAATGTACTGAGATATTCCTGAAAAAACTTAAGCCCCCCATACACCTTAAGATCGAGCCATACAATCTCCATTAGATCTATCAACAACTGTGAAGTATAGTGGTCTCCCTGATAGAATACATAGTGATTGGAAGGTATATATTACTGCTATGTAATTCTGGGTCCTTCCTGATAGAATACATAGTGATTGGAAGGTATATATCACTGCTATGTAG
>CM070040.1:6799277-6811932 GCA_036250615.1 Ptychadena robeensis | reverse complement strand
AGGGGGAGTCTACGACCCCCAGGTCTTCAAGCAGGCAAGTGACCGGGTTTTCAGATTTTATTGATAGATGTGATTCGAGACATGATTACAGGGCAATCTTGGAAAAACCTCTTGAGTCGCAAAGACTTGAGATGGGCGGATTCACTTAGCAGGACAACACCCTAAACTAAAAAGGGCACATGGAATTTTAAAACAAAACATCCATGTATAATGCCCATCAAGTCCGATCTAAATCCAATCGATATCTGTGGCAAATCTAAAAACTGCTGTCACAAACGCTGTGCCATCTGTCCATCTAATCTGACTGAGCTGGAGCTGTTTTGCAAAGAAGAATGGGCGAGGATTCCCGTCTCTAGATGTGCACAGCTGGTGGAGACATACCCTAAAAGACTGGCAGCTAGAATTGCAGCAAAAGGTGCTTCTACAAAGTATTGACTCAGGGGGGGCTGAATAATTATGCACACCGCACTTTGCAGTTATTTATTTGTAAAAAATTTTGGAATCATGTATGATTTTCCTTCCACTTCTCACGTGTCACCACTTTGTATTGGTCTTTCGCGTGGAATTCCAATAATATTGATTCATGTTTGTGGCTGTAATGTGACAAAATGTGGAAAAGTACAAAGGGGCCGAATACTTTTACAAGCCACTGTATATGGCGAGTTTGCATTAAGGCTACAAACAAAGTTTTTTTTTTTCATTTTATACATGTACACAAAAAGTTCTATCTGGCCTTCAACTGGTGACCACAACATCAGCATTGTGTTGCACATTGACACTCAGGAAACAAGTGACATCTGCCGCTCTCCAGACCCAGGTCACGTCGCTTCACCCACTTTAATCATAAGCCCGGACAGATGACATAACTACTGCTATATATTCGAATACCTGCAGTGCCTCACGTTACATGGGGGCAGCCATTTTGAATATGTGACGAGGATAAGACACTACAATCTCTCACACAACAACGAAGGAGATGGGAAGAAGGAGCAGAAAAAAGGTAGGTCGTGTGTAATCGCTGGCTTTTCTTTTCTCCATGATCATTGTGATATAGTTTTTTGATGGCATTAGTGCACATACTCCACAAATTCATACAGTTATATAAGTACTATTGTTCATGTTTTCCAGCATGTTCACCTAGAAACCAAGAATTCAGCCCCAACTTTTCTCTCTACTACTCCAACACTACCAGCTCCAACCATCTTCTTTTCTTTATCTCTGACACAGGAAAATCAAAGCTCCTTCTCCTTTGCTTCTCCTCCAATGACTGAAGCTAGGCATACTCGGTTTGATTATCCCTTTTGAACGAATTAAAAAATGATAGTTTGAGGACCATTGCTGTAACGCCGGGCAGTGTGAGTGGGTGCACTATCACGACCAGGTTCTTTTGGATGCTTGGTGTACCCTCGACTTGAATAGCTTCACACAATAACCGTTCCTTATACACTCCAGATAAACGATTGTCCACTCTTCCACATAGTGGATATTTACAAGGTTCACTAGCAGGGCAGGTTATTTACAGGCATTCTCCATCACCCAATGTGGGGATGGGACATACAGCTTAAGGGACTACAGTTCCGAACAAATGCCTAACCAGCCTGCTGGGATTACCGCAGCTCTCACCCAGATGTGGTTTGTCCTGGAGGGGAGGCTTGATCCTGATGTAGGCCTCAACACAGCTCCAGAGACTCACAGCATTCCACACAGGAAGCAGGAAACACAGAATGGCCCAGAATGTTCTGTAGAACACCATTAAATAGACTAAGGCAAGTAACTGGGCAGATTTGGTTTGATACATTGAGGACTGGGAGGGCTTTGGCTGGGCTCGTGTGACTTGGCAGCAGGTGCTTGACACATTATCATAATTTAAAGACAGCAAACAACATTTGTCATGACAGGATCCACAGATATACAATTTCAGTGTATCCCACTGCACTACAGCACAACATTGATTCCTTTCCTGAGCTCTGTGTGCATGCTCCATAGTACGATCTGAACGATCGCCTTAAATTTACCGATATGTACAATCACTGCTCAACAGAAAACCTTAGCCTCAACCTCTCTCTCCTTTTTTCTGCCAATGATGGGACTATGGCATTGTTTCCACAGCGTTCATTAGTCCACCAATATCCCTCCGTCAAATGCATCCATGATGCGTTAGGACATCTGTTGGCATCCTGTAAGGCAGTGGTTCCCAAACTGGGGGGCGCGAAGACATTCCAGGGGGGGGGGGGGGCTGGCCCTCATTCTTAACCTGTGTTTGAATAGGAAGGGGGGGGTCGATAATGTTCCTAAATAGAAAAGGATGGCCCTGCAAGGAAAGTTTGGGAACCACTGCTGTAAGGCATGCGTTACAGATGGTGAAAGATTCTGCCTCTTTGTCTTCTCCTAGTAAAATGAATCTCAAGGTCCTGGAAGTGATGATGGTGAAAGCCCGGAAGTGATGTTGGGCAAGCAATTTTTTTTTTTTAGACAGTATGTTCTGAGAGTATGTTACCAGCAGATACGCATCTGCTGGTAACGCAATCAATGCATGTGCTAGAGCAACACTTACATTCCTATAACCCTTCTCTATCTTGTTCAGGGGCTTTGCAATTAACTAACAAGCTCTGTGTGCAGTCACTGGATCCCCGTTCTCTGGTGTGCAGAGATCTCAAGCAAGTGGGATGTTCGTCTACAGCCGCCGTGACATCGATGTACGTAGATATCCTAAATATCATTAAGTATGAAACGCACAATTAAGGGGAAAAAAACATTAATTATAATAATAAAAAAAATTATCTTTAAGCGGTTTTAAACTAAAACAACACACATACATGAAATAGACACATTACTTACGTGTCAGAATTTCAGATCCCGAAAAAACTGCTACACAAAAACAAATGAAAGGTACTTACCTTCCTTGCGTTTTCACTGTTGTTCTCTCCCCTCTTCACCCATCACAAAGTCTTGCAGATGTGACGCTGACGCCACAGGGGCATCTGGGACAGCTTTCATAGATATCCTTTCAGCTTGTCACATATTGCCGAGGCGATATATATAGAAGTACCCAGGGTGTAGAGATAAAACACCACCCCTGAGGTGGTGGGGTCAAGCGGTCAGTGTACTATGGTGAAACTATTGGGACTGTCGGGTTCAGTGTCACCGTGTAAGCCGTTGACCACGACACTCTGCGGTCCAAGACCTACTATCTCCTCAGGGGGTCTTGCCCTCCTTTCTCCAACTGTGTGACATACCCCCTTCTCATGCGTTCTCCTATTCCCAAATCCACCATTTGCTGAAGTCTGTCTTAGGCCCAACCTTTTGCTTCCTGCCCCTGATGCACTAGATCCAAAGGCCTTAATTTACTCTCTCTCTCTGACGTATATCTAACACAAAGGGTAGCAGTGCAGAAGGTCATGCATACTGATTCCCATATACAGAAGTGGTCGGCACTGATACAGTGGCCGGCCGAAACTGCTCTTTGCTAGCTGGGGGAGCGTACGCAAAGCAATCGTCTGCGAGACTTGGAGGGAAATCCATTTTAAAACTGTGCATAGGGCTTTTGTTGGGTTTCGCTTCCCCCCAAAACAACCCACTCAGGATTGGATAAATGAGTTTCCTGTGTGGGAGTGGGAAGTGAGTTTCTTCATCTTATGTGGGAATGTCCTGTAGCGCAATGATTTTGGGCACAGGGATGGTAGTCTATACTGCTGGGCCTATTAGATCGAGGTCTGAGTGGGGAGGATCAAGTAGAAGATGAGCTGCCCCTCTCCAAGTGGTAGCATATTTGTATTCTGAGAATGGAGAAAGCTTTCCTAACCACATGGGGTGCAAGCTTCTTCACTGACTGGGGCTGAGGTGGTGAATCACCTTCACCACGTCATTCTCATGGAACAACTGTTCTCATGGAGCGCTTGCAAGAGGGGGAATTGTCTTCCTGGATTCATGAGGTAAACATCTCTTGTCTGAGGCTCCTGGACAGACTTGGACTTTCTATGTGAGTCTCTGCTACATAAGGACCCCGTCCTGGGGGTGTGCAGGCACCTTGCTGTACTCCCCCAGGTGTTGCTATTGTTATTTTGGGAGAAAAGAAAAAAGAGCAATATCTTTGATAGTGATGGCCATCTTAAAGGAGAAACACTGTAGTGCTGGAGCTCTCCCTGATTACCCCATGGTCTAGTCAGAGAGTCTAGACAGATCCGATACAGATGTATATTGGCCTACGGTCTGACATCGAGTAAAGAAGAATCTCAAAGAAAATTAAACTTTGTCCCTTGTTACATTGCCAAATGGGTGGAAGCTTCTTCACTGACTGTGGCTGAGGAGGTGAATCACCTTCACCACGTCATTCTGACGTGACAACTGTATGCACACCGTAGGGACAACCATAGGGTTGACCGCTTCTTCCAAACCGGGAGGGGGTTCCTCTTGGCCGCACTCGGCCACTTGGCCGTAGATCAATTGAAACCCATTATGCATATGTTTCGCTCATCTGCCTGATACCCTGAAGTGCAATTGAAGGGCACATTGGTCGGTGTAGGTTGCAGCCCTGTTTACTTATTTATCTCATTGTTTACTTGGTTGGAGGACATGAGGGGTTTCCCCGAAGCTCTGCCAGTGACTGCAGATGGCTACTCAGGGATAGGACAGTAATCACCCTTCAGGTCTCTGCATTCCCCTATATAATGTACTCCTTGTACCTTATTTTGTTCTAGGTAATTTCCTTTACATTTACTTTCCTTTACTATGAGCGCTCATGCCCATAATCTGGTGGATGTGTATGCTGATAGATGTGACTTTACTTTTGGAGGTGGGCAAGGCTGGTGGGGGGCAGCCATTGGGGAAATTGGGGTTGACTTTTATGTTTTGTCATGTTTGTATGTCGCTAGTGTCCATCTTGAGATACTGCTTGACACAATAATATGTCATCCATGTGCTGTATATCTCCATGACGATGTCCATGCTAATTTTGTGTGTATTTCTTGAAAATCCTAATAAACATTTAATGCAAAAAAATACATATATAGGCCTTCATATAAAAGTAGAGCTTGTGGGATGTAAAGAACTATGTTCAGGGGTGCAAATAACTTTTTTTTAGTAAGCTCCTCAGATGAGAACCAGGAGATGATGTTTGGTACTCACCCCATATGTATGTGGTCTTCCTCACTGTCCTCTGTGTCAGCTTCCTGCATGGTAGGTTCTGTTTGAATCCCCAGATCTCATACCTCAGTAGTACAACCCTGACATCTTCTGGCTTAGTAACTATACCCCTGAGAATACCTGCAGTCCAAATGTCATCCTTTCATAGTCACATTCCAGCTGTCACACAGTGCTTTTCTCTTGTCAGATTTTACCCTTACATATCTCTGACTTTCACCCCCCAGATCTCCAACACCCTTAGAAGTCAGATCTTTTTTTGTTGGGTTATTAATTTTTAATTCCCAATGTCACCCCCTAACTGCAACCTTTCATAGGTATTCATGTTTCCCTGCAGTTATCCTAGTGGCATAAATTGTATCCATGTAACATTTAGCTGCGGCCGCCCAGACACGGAGCGCCTCCAAGTTGTTAGTACACATATGAGCTGTGTAACAATAATGCCGGTACGCAGAGCTAGTTTTTGGCCCCTTCTGAGTACCAGAGTACCACTTATGTGCACCCCTGACTATGTTATCCACTTAGAATGCAGAACAGACGCTTACATTTGCTGAGCTACAATGGGAGCTGCCATTACTGACTAGTTGTCTGGCTGTCAAACTGATCCCAAAGCTTTATTAATTCTAAAGCTGTGAATACCTAAATCCCCCCTGTATACAGTAGGACGCCAGGGATGGGTCCTGGATGGGGCATATGTGTCGCCCATTTTTGATCTGTGTCCACTTTTAGGTAACCCCTAGGGTGCTGGATGGACACAGTCCAGGATTTGAATAGCAGTCTGTGGACTGCAGCTTGTGAGATTGCTGACAGGGCCTTGGCTGTGAACAGGCAGGATGGTTGGGAGGGCCTCCTATTCACCCCACCCAGCACCTGTGTAAGTATGTTGGCTGCACAGCCGTCTTATAACTGGGTCACCTGACCTAATCAAGGGGGAAGAGTAATGGACACTGTCTGGAGGACAGACAAGCCTGGATCTGCTTTCCTTTGGAGAGGACAAACGGTGGTTTTGGGAGAAACCGTCTCCCCACGTGAGCCTTATATTTATCCTTTTTACCTTTGCTAAAGGACTGTTATTTTGAATGGCTGAAGCTAAGCCGATGTGTTACTTTCCGGTGTATTGACTGTGAACCCTGGACCCCCCCCCCCAAGTTCACACCCCCATACATGTATAGAATTTTTGCAGATCTCCTGACAGATCGACCCCAATTTGGTGGCAGATTTTGGCCATAAATAAACTCTTAAGCGTTAGATTTCCAGTCACTAATACAGAGAAAGTCTACAGATTACATACTATGACTTCACAAGTTGCATGCTTGTTTACAACCAATGAGAAGCTTGTAAAATCAAGGACAGAAAGTGAATTCTCTTCGACCAATGTTTGTGAATGCAGATTAATAGGAGCTTACCAACATGTTCTCCTACATCGTTTTTATATAGAGAAACATGTGTCTGCAATTCTTGCTTTTCACCACAAGATGGCGCTCGTGCATTGTGTCATAGTAGGGACGGAAAGAATGGTGGTTACAGATTGGTGATCAGTCTACAGCTTTTAGGACAACTTATTGCTGGTTGTGGGTAAAATCAATAGATCTGTGAATTTTAATTTGTTTAAAAACAAATTGTAGGCAGATCCTTATGGAAAAGGTCTCGGTAAAGTTGTATGGCCATCATCCAGCAGTCTGACTTGTGAGCAGCCCTTGAAAGTCTGTCTGTTCTGTACAATAACTCTTGGATGGCAGGATTTTATTCTTCTCATCTATTATTTATTATCATTTATTTATATAGTGGCAACATATTACGCAGCGCTGTACAATACATTAGAGTGGAGATACAACACAATATAGCACACACAGGTACAGGTTATGACACAGGAGGAGTGGAGGATTTTCACTTTTTTTAAAATAATTTTTATAAAATGTTCACAATATAAACAAAAAGTACAATATACAGCACAGAGCGGACATAACCACTAAATGCAGGACATAGTCCCATAGTATGTGATAGAGAAGGGCTGTGTGGGAAACATGCACCCCTGATCATCAACATCAAGCACCATTTTCACTGCTTTTCCCAAATATACTGTATTAGTGCTGCATCAACCAAGACCTCATCATTGAGTACATTCATATCTATGATATCAACATTATCATCTACAAAGTTACCAGTGGTATCCATAACAATAAGTTATGATAATAATAAAAAGTATAAAGGGCCATATGTTTGGGGCTTAACCAGGAGAGTGATGAACATGATGATGTGCAGAGCCGAGGGGGAGGAGTTTAATTGAATTCATATTACATTTTTCTAATGTAGTATTCCAGCTTTGGAATCTTATAATACATGTAGTATTTAGTAGAAAATAAGGCACCCTTACATTTTGCCTTACGCTGAAATATAAGGCCTCCCCTGAAAATAAGGCACCCCCGTAGATACGGTGCTGTAACTCTGGACAGGGGGGATCAGAGGGGGCAATCAAAATGACACAGGAGGATCAGAAGAGGTTACTAAAATGGTAATCCCCCCTCTGAGTCTCCTGTGTCATTTTGATTCCCCCCTCTGATCCCCCTGTGTCTATTTAAGTGATTTCCCACCATCCTGATACCCCAGTGCTGAATTCTTCTTCATGGAAAATAAGACATCCCATAAAAAAGATAAGACGTAGGGCAATTTTGGGAGCAAAAATTACTATGAGACACTGTCTTATTTTCGGGGAAACATGGTATTAACTGGAATGATATCCCTGACACTACATCTACAAATCTCCAAGCTAAGTAGCAAACAAGTCTAATTGTACATCAAAGGAAATATAATGAACAAAGTCAATCTCAACTTTGCCACGAACTTTGCTATACCAAATGCCGGAAGTGACGTTGCGGATTCATTTCCGGTAGAGTTCTGATTCTTATTCCCTGGCAACAGGTGGGGAATTTAAAGTTCTCCCTGAACAGGCAGACATCTGAATTTTTAAAAAGGACGATCCGCATGTTCGCAGACAGACACGGACGATGTTCGGCCATCACTATTTATCAGTAATAAGACTTAAATGCTGTATTTTTCAGACTATAGGATGCACTTTTGCACCCCCAAAATCGTGGGGGGAAAAGTGTCTGCGTCTTATGGTCGCCCCCCGCAGCCACGCCTTGGCTTCCCGCCAGCTTTGCCGGACGGTGTCCGGATCTCCCATCTGAACTGTATTGCTTATGCCATTCCATGTTTCGTTTTTAGGCTTTTGGGGGGTTAACACAAGGTGCAATATCGCGAGTGGCCACTGGCGGGGGTGCTTATAATGGTTTTCTATGGGAAAATACGTTCCATTCAGTTAAATGTAGAGCCGAGATTAGAGATTTACCTGTCTATTTATGTGGTAAGTTCCACGGGGGGGGGGGGGGGGGGGGGGGGGGCGCAGCCCGTCATTAGAGCTAGGCAGAGAGGAGGGGTTGCGAGGGATGTTGTTAAATTGCTCCTTAAGGTGGCCATACACAGGTCGATTTCCCACACGATTCCTGGGCGATCGATCACCAGGCGCGTGCACGCCGATCAATCGATGAGAAATCGAGTGCAGCCCACCTTGACCGATCGACCCTGACCGATCAACATGGCCCCCAAATCGGATCGGCCAGAGAACCAACCTGTTGGTGTTTTCTGATCGATCGGGCACACATCAAGGGGCGTTGACATTTGTGAATCGATCGACTGGTAACAGAAAGGTGGTAGGCACAGACTTGAATGGTGGTAGGCACAGACTTGTATGGTTGATCGATCGACGCCTGTGGCTTCACCAGAATCGATCGGATGGTCGATTGATTGCTCAGGAATCGACACGTGTATGGCTAGCTTTACAGGTAATTTTTTTTTTCTAGAGTCATTAATGAAAAGATAAATTTATAGTGGTAGGTTCGCTTTAACTGGCACAATGAAGTGAGACAGCTACAGTTCTTTTGGCATCTACCAAACCGCATTCATCGGGCTGCCAGTGCAATTTGTAACTGCACAGAACATGTCTCTACTACTCCAGGATCCAGTGATGGATCATCTTACACCATTCCACTTGCTCGGTGATGTGATGCACGAGGGCCGGAGTTGTTTTACAGGTCAATGCTGGAGATTGTTTGGATTTCTTCAGTTATAGAACCAAGAGAGCTTTCGTCATGTTTACCCCCCATGTAGTGCAGCATTGTGTAATCTGCTTTGTGATGATATCACAGGCGGCCTTTTCGGGGCGAGATTTCTGTTGTTCCTAAACGCTTCCACTTACAGCTGATATATCCAGTAGTAATGAATTACACAGATTTATTGCTACGACAGTACTATGCATTAGTGGCATTGAGCTTCTCAGAACAGACTATTCTTTACAAGTAAATGCATCCTGCATAGCTTGGTGCTTGACTTTATACACATGTGGTAAAGTGCCTGAATAAAACCCCAAAATCTAATGATGGTTGATGTGTGTTTGGTGTATATATAGACAGGGGTGCACATAACTGGTACGCAGGTCTGCATGCAGGGAGAAAAACTAGCAATGCATAGTGAAACTAAAGCAGGGTACAGACGTGGAGATATGGGTCAAATCGATGGCCGCTTTGAGCGCCATGCACACTCATGGCCATCTATCTGACCCCTATAATCTGCCCCCATCGCTGTTTTCGAGCGGGACAAATCAATCCCGCTCGAAAACAGCCTTATCGGACATGACCGTAAATACGGCTGATGTCCGATGCTTTGCCTGGGTCTCCAGGCAAAGCTTGGCTGAGGAGGAGCCGGGGAGAGACTGTTCTGCTCTCCCCGGCTCTGGCCATATCTGACAGCAGCGTGATGACGTCATTACGCTGCTGCAGGGTACATCGGACGGCTCAAATATCAAGCCGTCTGTACCCTGCTTTACTCCGCGCCTTTGCATACTTGAGTCAAGCCCTGTCTGTTCATTTGATGTGATATATAGAATGGGGACTGAGCGTTGCCATCTGAGCTTTTTTTCCAGCTGTGTATATATATATATATATTTGTTTATTTTCAGTATATAGCAGAAATATCAGTGTATACAGGCAGCATTCCCAACACTTTTCACAATCTTGAAACAGCTGTGTGCAATACTCACAATTCATATATTCAGTATTAGAGATTTAGCTTGGATCTTATAGAGGACCTAAAGTGTATGAATGGGGGTGAGATGTATGTACAGCATACATACAAACTTGGACACCATGCAAAGCTGCCCCCCCCCCCCTCCATTGCTGCAATCCTGCCTCTCCCTCCAATGTACAGAGTAGACTAGGGCTGTTTCTTGTGTTATGCAGATTATGCATGTGCACAGGGCCCCCTCGACCACTAGGGCCCCCAAGCTCCGCTCCTTACTCCCTCCCCAACCCTATGTTGTTGGGAGGTCCCGACCAAGTCTGTATCCTCTGTTACATGGCAATCCGTCCTGCCGTTTCTTTTTGTGGCCAATGTCTCCTCCCCTCCAAGTTAATTAGCTACAATCTGCTGGGATCCCCTGTGTTAGTGAAGCACACCGGATTTCCATCAGTTCTGTAGCCGACTCCTCTCAGCGTGGTGACCCTCTGTAATGAGTCTGCTACAAGCCGGCTATGTATCGAGACGTCTATGGCCGGCTTTAAACCTAGTTCCAATGTAGACGGATAAAACCATATGCAGCATTTACTAGATGAAATGACTGTATACTTTTGCTTAGGAAGTCGCCTTGGGTGGCCCCCTTGCAATATGCAGAGTAGCACAAGGAAGTGGGCAGCAGAAGTACTTTACCTGCATGTTGAATGAGACTCTGTTATTTTACCTTCCATACAGACATTCGTATGAATAAACTTACAAGCATCTCACTGAATGAGAGAAAAGGGTGTTCTCACTTGTACTAGTTGTTGTATTTGAGGTTATCTATGGTGGTGAGCCATTACTATATATCTGTATGATAAGGCAACCATCCAAAATATGGAATGTCTATGTCTTTGGGGTTTGGTTCTAATTTGAGATTATAACCCCCCCAATGTTTGGAAACTCGGACCTTGGTAGACCTGGCCGATTATTGTTGGACAATGTTGTTTATTTGTAATTGTCTCTTTTATATTTCCTGGAGGATTGTCGTCCCTTTTCATCTCCTGTCAGAATGTCCAAGTTGGTTATCTGTGCATTGATTTGCCGAGGGGATCTGGCTTTTCCTAATGTCACTTATGCAGGGTACAGACGGCTCCACATTCGAGCTGTCCGATAATCCCTGTCAGATGTCGGCGGACCTGGGGAGAGACGGCATTGCTCTTTCTAGCTCAGCCGATGCTTTACATGCAGACCGGTGGTCTCTAGGTATAGCAATGGACATTGGCCATATTTAATGTCCGTTATCCCTGTTTTCGAGCGAGATTGATTGGTCCCGCTTGAAAACTGCGATAGCAGCATATAATATGGACCAGATACCGTGAGCCATCGATCCGGCCCATATCTGCACGTCTGTGCCTTGCTTAAATGTACTAGTAAGGTGGGGAAACTCTGGTTAGCCCCCTAGTCTTGTTGAATGTCATGGCCACAGTGCTCTAGAGCCCAGGTGCCCAACCTGTGGCCCTTTGGGCGTTCTTCAACGGCCCCCCTCAGTCCTCCACTTGCGACCCCCAAATCCTAACTTTATTGCATAGGGTATAGGAACTTACCTGCCCTTCTTAGAGCGGGAAGAGGAGGAGAGGCAATAAACGTATGGGATAGGTGTACATGAAAGCCAATTAGTGACCCAGATCTTCTCCTCTAGTGTTGGTGGGGGATCAGCAGACTGGTCAGTGCCTATGCTCCCACCATTACACCAATGAACGGGGTGATTGTATAATATATACTGTGGCACATAACCTTTGAATCAAAGTTAATTTGCCCCATACCATCAAAGCCTCTGATGATACCTGAGGCACATAACCTATGACGATGTATATGTCACAAAATGTGCATTACCACACTACAGTGTTCCCTAATGCTTGAAGTATCTAGCCTGTTGTCATTATTTCATTATAAAATGTTTATACAAGTCAGTATAGATTGAAAATGTTATGTGCGGCCCTTTAGTGATGCCGGGGGCCGCACTTGTAGTCCTCCATATCAACTCAGCTGGCCACCACTGGTCTAGAGCCTTGTTTTGCTTCAGTCATGTGGTGCCTAATGAAACTAGGCACTTACTGCCAGTCTTTCCCAACCAATTGTCTATGGGTATTTTATGGTCAGTCATTATTTAATATTTCTCAGAGTAACCTGCTTCTGACCGATGTTTATTGGGCCTAATAAGGAAAGCTATTGGACATACATCTATGACTAAAGCCCTCCATACACCTTAAGATCGATCCATACAATCTCCATTAGATCTACCAGCAACTGTGTAGTATAGTGTCCTCCCTGATAGAATACATAGTGATTGGTAGGTATATATAACTTCTATGTAGTGCCAGGTCCTCCCTGATAGAATACATAATGATTGAAGGTATATATCACTGCTATGTAGTGCTGGGTCCTCCCTGATAGAATACATAGTAAT
>CM070040.1:6701833-6715009 GCA_036250615.1 Ptychadena robeensis | reverse complement strand
GGGGGGGGGGGGGGGGGGGGTGTCCCGACAGAGCACACAGAGCAAGTGTATATGATCAGTCGGGATCCCCACCAAGCACTGCGCTTAAAGTGGTTCTATACTCAAAAAAAAACACAAATTACATTGACATAATACCCACCTGTCAGCAGTATACATCAGTGTTAACTGCCACAGAATAAAAAAAACAACGTACTTGCCTTCCTCACTCCCAGGGAAATCATATTTATTAAAGGCAGATAGAATCAGTTCTGCACACACTTCAGTAATATTTAATTCTGACTATGAGGCTGTAATTCTATAAAACAACCATTAGATGGAGCATCGATTACATCACATTAGATTCTGCAGATGTGAAGCTGCATTCCAATTCACACAAGACTACAGACTTCTTCCCAGCTGTCCCTGTCCCCTGATTGTTTACAAGCTTGCTGCGACAGTACGTCACACAGCGGGAGGGAAGAGCCCGAAAAACGCCTCTCCTGCTGTAAGAAATTTTTTTTTTAATTTTGAGCAGTGATTGCATAATTATCAGCAGTGCTGCTGCTGATAGTCCCGACGGATCACAGAACGCTGTGGAAACCCCCCCTTAGGCTACACTGTGCACTGGGATCAGCTGACGCCTCTGTTGCGTTCCCATAGACACAGGATGCTGAGTCGTTTTGAACGCAACAAAGGTTTGGACCAGCTGTGGTGACAGCCCTGTCATTTCCCCTATTGCCATCAATGGGCGGCTCGTGCACTAAAGTGGCGCTAAGGCCTGAAACAATTTTAGATTTCCCTCCAAAATAAATAATTTAGCGCAGATCCATACACAGATACAATTACAATTCTTACACAAGATAACTGTTGGTTCAGCATATTTGAAAGGAAACAATTATCTTCATAGAAACACTTTTTTTGTACAGTAGTACCGACCAAGGTAGAGCTCCTGCATCAGCTCCCTGCATGGTAGGTTCTGCTGCAGATGGACCTCCCTGTTCCTGATTGATCCTCCGATCAGCTGTCTCCATCCACAGGTCACCAGCTGGCTTTGGGTCACATGTAACTCTCACAGTACAACACGTTTGAACCCATAGATCTCATACCTCAGTAGTAGAACCCTGAAATTTTCTACCAGCATTCCAAAGGTCAACCTTTAATAGTCATATTCCAGCTGTCAAACAGTGCTTTTCTCTTGTCAGATTTTACCCATACATATGCCTTCTCTGACTTTCATCCCCCAGATCTCCAACACCCTTAGAAGTCCAATATTTTTTGGGGGGGATTAATACTATTTACATTCCCAATTTCACACCCCTAACCTTTCAGTTATTCATATTTCCTGCAGTCATCCAAGTGACATAAATTGTATACATGTGACATTTAGCTGCGACCACCCAGACACGGAGCGCCTCCAAGTTGTTAGTACACATATGAGCTGTGTAACAATAATGCCGGTACGCAGAGCTAGGTTTTGGCCCCTTTTGAGTACCAGAGTACCACTTATGTGCACCCCTGGTCATTGCCACCCTTCATGTATGAACAGGTTTTCTCTTTGGACTTTATTCTGCATATATCTTTGTACACGAGGTTACTAGATCTGGACAGTATTCTAAATGAGGTCTAACTAAAAGATCTTTATAGGGTAACATCCTGCCTACCTGGGCCCAATGTTTGCCAATTGTGCAATACACAGACAACCAAGCAGCTCACATTCTCAGAAGAGGCCAGCAATGGCAGCTTATACATTTACCTTGTAAGGTTGTTACAAGGTTGTTTTAATGTATCTTGGCATTCTTACAAGTGTTAATCAGCCATCTATGTTGAATGATGATCAGAGTCATTAAATCTCCTTCCTGTAAGCCCAAGCTGTTATAGACAATGGGGGAGGATCATGTTGGCCTGGGCCTAAAATACTGCGGTCCGTAATATCACAGACACTGTCTGAGGGTTGGTTTTACAGTTGGGGACAATTGCATGCGTCACAGGAATTGGAGAGATTTAATTTAACTTACCGTATTCTTCGGACCATAAGACGCACCTCCAAAATCAGGAAAAACAGTGCCTGCGTCTTATGGTTTGACTGCACGACCGGCTGCGGGGGTTGCACCTTGGCTTCCCGACAGCTCTCCCGAGCTGTCAGATGAGAGATGCAGCCACAGCCAGATCCCTCATCTGTATTGTACTGCTTCTACCACCAGAGCCCTGCTGATAGAAGCAGTACATCAGAGAGACGCATCTTGGAAGCAGCCAGCCGGCCGCTTCCATTTATGCCTGTCAGCGCCAATAACCGTGCAGCTCACAGCTGACAAGAAGGGAGAGAAGAGTGCAGAATCCCCCGTTCTCCCCCTCTTCTTCTGCCTGAAGTGTGCTCTCTCTCTCTAACACCATTGTTGTGGCTGAAATTGGGTACTGCAGGGGATTTATTTTCCAACTGAAAACATTTCACATTTTATTTAGTTTTTTCCTGCTCTAAAAACCAGGGCTGTGGAGTCGAAGTCGGCAAAAAATGGACCGACTCAGACTCCTACAAAACTTAAATGGGAATAAAAAAAAAGAAATTACTTCAAATGTCGCAATTAACAAACAGTCATAATGAAGGACTTCTCTGCTATAAGAATAAATTCGTGTCGTGCGTAACATTACAGCGCCCACTGTGACCCTAGCCTAAAGGCCCCTACACACGTACCGAGTGGGGGCCGACAGACCAGCTCAGATGAGCTCTAGAGTGACGGCATCACGCTGCTCTCCAGAGGTCTTCATTGAAATAGCATCGGCCAGAGATTATCGGACATGTTCGTTCTCTAGCAGGCCGAGCTGTGGGCACCCCCGATCGGCAAAATCGGCCGCGGCTCGCTGCATGTATAGCAGCCTTAACTCTCGCTGATAATGAAGTCAATGTTTGTTGCCGGACTAGAAACGCTTGCATAAGTGACGGGAACGGATCGCCAATATTCAAAACTAAAGCTGTAAAACATTTGAAAAATGCGGCGACAAATACTTAGATTGTTAGCTTCAACTTTACACATGACTATGGGATTCCAGGGAAATCAAGAATCATGTTTGAAGTGCCCCTTCGCCCTGCCTCTTCTTGGAGCCTTCCACTGCCCTATCTTCAGCAGAAGATCAGAAGATTTGTAACAAGATTTGAGTACAATCAATTAACTTGCGCACTCACGGTGATTGATTGTACTCTAATCTGTTTACAAACCGACCTGTGTGTGCTTTCCTTCGGGCGGGATCAATAGAGCCGGCTCGAAGGAACTTGATTGAACGGGGTTCCAACATGTTGGAAAAACCCCGTTCAATCCCCAATACTTTGCATGGATACGTGAGTCTTCATGGAAAGACAGGCTGCTTCTCCGCAGCTTGTGACGTGTTGTAAATCACACACTGCAAGCTGTGGAGAAGGGGTCCCCATTGAACAGGAATCGATGTGCCCATGTGGTGCATTTCCGTTCAATTGATCCAATCAATGACAGCGTGCTGCCTAGCTTAAGGAAAAAGCAGCAGCATCTTCTGCCTCACTTCCTTTCTCTGCTTTAATTGGCCATCACAGTACAGTGTTGGTTTCCGAGCCAGTAGTTCTGTGGTTAATGTATGTCACCTTCCTTTCCTTCAATGGATGGATACAATACATTAGCATGTTACATACAGAGGAGTCGGAGTCGAGGAGTCGGAGTCGAGGAGTCGGAAGAATCAGAAACTGAGGAGTCGGAGTCTGAGAATTTATTGACCGACTCCACAGCCCTGCGTCTTATGGTCTGGTGCATCTTATAGTCCGAAAAATAGGGTAAATCATATTAGAAAGAAGAAGGTTGAGTATTCAGGAGAGCAAAAATAAAATTCAGCCAAATGAACCATATTTTCATATTGATATTATATTCAAACATTTTGTAGCACTGGGTACTAGCCCACAGAAAAAGTTTTGCAAGTTCTTGATAAAGTAGTGTCATCAATTACTCAGGGAAATGTTACAGCGGTAACGGGGAAATCTCCAGGGGTAAACAAAAGGCCCACTTACATAATAGTGCATTACTACCAAACATGCATTGCCTAAAGTTGGAAACTATTGACAATCCTGCCCCTATGAACATATACAGTATGCTATATAGAGCAACATAAGGCCTGAATGTGAACTTCTTTGTGTTTTTTCAAAAGTTCTGAGATGTGTTCTAGCCATGCTCAAGATGTTGTTGGATATACTCCCTGCCTGTTAATATTGGCAAGTGTTGATAGGTAGCAAGGGAAAACCTCTCAAGTAGTTTTAATCTTTGTCTACACCTAGATATCCAGGGGTGCACATAGCCTTTTTAGTGAGCTTCTCAGACGAGATGGTGTGTGGTACTCAGGATAGGATGGATGGTCTTCCTCACTGTCTCCCTCACTGTGCTCTGCGTCAGCCTCTTGCATGGTAGACTCTGCTGCAGATGGACCTCCCTGTTCCTGATTGATCCTCCAATTAGCTGTCTCCATCCACAGGTCACCAGCTGGCTTTGGGTCAAATGTAACTCTCACAGTACAACATGTTTGAACCCCCAGATCTCATACCTCAGTAGTACAACCCTGACATTTTCTGTGTTAGTAACTAATCCCTGAGATTACCAGCAGTCCAAATGTCACCTTTTCATAGTCATATTCCAGCTGTCACACAGTCCAATCTTTTTTTATGGGCTTATTAATTTTCATTCCCAATGTCACCCCCCTAACTGCAACCTTTCATAGTTATTCATGTTTCCCTGCAGTTATCCAAGTGACATAATTGTATACATGTAACATTTAGCTGCGGCTGCCGCGACACGGAGCGCCTCCAAGTTGTTAGTACGCATATGAACTGTGTAACAATAGTGCAGGTACGCAGAACTAGTTTTTGGTCCATTTTGAGTACCAGAGTACCACTTATATGCAACCCTGTATATATGTACAAACTTCCTACCTGTTCTATCCGAGGGACACCAATCCTAAAAAAGCAAAAAAAACACAGCTGAGGGGCAATGGGAATGAGCAGTGAACACCAAGGTAAGTGTTTTTGATTCAGATATGATCCATTTTCAATTGGCCTTCTACCCCCAAACTGATGCCAACTATGACTGTAAGTATGATACTTACTGCTAAATCAATGAGACATTATACACTGTATATGGGTTGTCTGACTATTAGGTAATTAGGTTGCAGCACAAAGCTTAGTTGTGGAAAATTCATGAAACAACATGACTTGATAGCAAAATCTCACAGCTCTACAATATTGTCATTCCTATGTTCAGAGTTTGTAAAAAGGCAAAAGCATCTTCATGATCCATGCAAATAATTACACAAGGATTGTAAGGCTTTTTCATTAACTCTGAGATACTTTAAAGATAGATAGATAGATAGATAGATAGATAGATAGATAGATAGATAGATAGATAGATAGATAGATAGATAGATAGATAGATAGATAGATAGATTCAAGTTAACGGATGATGTATGTGAAGAGGATATGACCTTCAACCGGAAATTTCTAATGATCTCATAAACAGCAACCACACTTCCAACAAGTTATACCAGGATAGTAAAACATACAAAGAGTAAAGTGGTTTGAAGATGACACCTAGTGGTGAATTAGAGAACTGCCTTGTGTACAATATTGTTTCTTTATCAAACAGACTCTGAAGAAGCAAAGACAGCTTTGAATAATCTTTATTTCGTTTGGAGCAGCTTTTCAAATTTGAAATTATTCTTTGATAGGAGAGAGTACCATAAAGAGCTATTTACAGAGAGTGGACCTTTTTATAGGGCATAGGGTGACAGGAACAGAAGGCAAGCCTAGGGTGTCCAAAAATAAAGCAATGGAGATCTGGGGAGGGGAGGAATCAGCCTTAGAGAATATTCAAGCAAACAGAAGCAGGATATAAAGGGACGAGAAGAAAAATGGTGCTTTAAGAGGTCCAGGATGGATGGAGAGCCACCAAGGTGGAGGAAGACATAAATGGTCAACACATGATAGTTAGGAAAAACATAGGGTATTGGGTCACATTTAAAAACAGAGAGGTCATAGGGCAGACAAAAGGACACTATAGGGTTTCAGGAGTTAAAGGGAACCTGAGGGGGTCACATAGACAAGTGAATTGAAAAGTCACAAAGACAAAATGTCAGTTGCAGGACCCACGAATGGGGGGTGTAAGGAAAAGTTATTGGTTTGCTGGAGATTCATGCACACAAGGCTTGGTCTGCAGGCAGCCTCCCCCCATGTTACTGCATAGGTAATACGCAGAGTAGCAGACCTCTGCAACACAAGGGGAAGTCTTGGGAAAATCACAAAATACACCTCACACCATTTGGTTTTAGGGCAGGATGAGCTTCTCGCAGCCCTCCTGAGTAGGGGATAATGCGGTGAAATCTGCCACGAATACCATAAGTCCCAACTTCTGTGGCTCTGTCAAATAGGAGATTGGGCAGCATGTTCAGTGTCTGTGCGTTTTTCGGTGTACAGAGTTTAGCGGCCATCTCTTCCCGTGTTGGTGTGTTGAAGCAGGAGGCACAAGGTCAGACAACGAAGGAATTGGTCACTCAGCAAAGTGGCTCCACCTGGAGTAACTTGCCAGAACTGCATCCGTCCTGAAGCACAATCTCGGTATTGAGTCACGCAGTCCTCCGATGAACACCTTTCAAGGCATGGGAAGCCGACCCTTCAACAGTGACCTGGGATCCAGAGGACTGCTTGGGGTAGATGGCAGAAGTCCAAGGGAGGGGAAAGCAGGGACCGAATGTCTCCATGTTACCTGGAGGAAGGACTGCTGCACTCAGAGGCAGGGCAGCAAAATTGATGGACCACCTCTTCCTCATCATCATCACCCCTGGATGGAGACATGGGCAGCAGAAAGGACCGTAAGGTGAGGGTATGATTCCAGCGCAAGGTGATAGATGGGAATGAGGCAGTGGCCAGAAAAAGGTGAACATAAAACAACCAATGGCGGATGCAGTAAAAGAACATTCTTATGTACAGATGGAAAAACAATGAGGCCACGCAGGCTGATGGCACCGTTCAGACAAGGCTTGGGATAGGATCAGGATGTCACGACTCTGATGAACTAAAGTTGTTGATCTAGAACAAGCCAAATTTAAACACTCATTAGCTGCTATTAGTCTTACAGAATTAACTAAACACTGCTTTGGCATTCATTCTAAAAACAACTGTTTAAAGGGTCAGTCAGTCTATTCAAATGGCTACTTCATATTGAACCAAAAGATGGTGGACAGGACCAACAAATATTGGCTTGTCTATACATAGTTTATATATACATGGTTTTTAGATGTCCTGCTTTTTTTTTAGCTCTAATGTAGAGCTAAAGAAGTACTGTCACGCTTTCAATGCCCTATCCATACTATCTAAAGCCAATATATTTTGCACATCCCCCAGATTTAGTGGACAAGGAATCTCTTCTATTAGCATCACCAATTTAGCCATCTCCCCTGTTAACCTTCGGAACCTGGATTCAACCTATGCCATAGGCCAGTGGTTCCCAAATTTTCCTTGCAGGGCCCCCATATTTTTTTAGGAACATTATCGGGCCTCCCCCCCTCCCTATTCAAACACATGTTAAGAATGAGGGCCAGAGGTCCCCTGGAATACCTTTGTGTCCCCAGTTTGGCCATTCCAATTGGGAGCAAAGCTTCAACCCACAGCATTCTCAGTCTACCAAGAGCACCCGAATTGCCCCAAGTATGTGCTACATAGAAATGAGAGGTGACTATTGGATGTCCAGGTTAGTGCCCCCCTCCCATAATAAATAACTTAATGGTAAATCCTCTAAAGCAGGGAACACACAGCTCGATATAGGAGCCATTGACGATGCTTTGCATGGAGACCCGCGGTCCCCACATCAACTGTGCTTTACGGTCATGTCCGATATCCCACTTGAAAACAGTGATGGCTGCATTAGATATGGGCCAGATAGATGGCCGTGAGCACACACGACGCTCGAAACGGCCATCGATCTGGCCCATATCTAAACGTGTGTACCCTGCTTCAATCTGGTCGGTCAGCTGCAACCTCAACCCACCATAAATACTACCAAACATTGACAAGAAATTACACTTGATTCAATGTTGTGTCACTAGTACAGGGCATGAATGAAAAAGATTTAGCAGGGATATAATCAGCACTAAAGTACTTATGTTAGCAGTTTGGGAAAAGAGGTCCCAACTGCAGTTGTACTTCAGAGAATAATATGCAGCGTGCCACTGCTTATTTATTTAAAAGGTTAGTTGCTTGGCCTTGTCTGGTTTTAAAAGCAAATAGTGTTGAGCTTGAATATTCGAATGTCGAATATTTTTTGCAAATATTGGCAATTCAAGAATATCTGGAATATGTTGGTGGATATTCACCATTTCGAATATTTGCGGTATGGCCATGTATTGAGAAAATAAACATAGCATGTGAAGAATTGACATGGTTGCGCGAATATTCACATTTACGAATATCGAATCGAATACTAGTAGAATTATATCGTGAATTTGAATATTGCCTATGCCACTCATCACTAAAAGCAAACGCACCATGCTACTAGCTTTTTTAAAAGGAGAAGCAGTGCACATTGCTTAAACAATAAGATTCTTTCAAGGGTGGCCTTATTATGAGCATTAGGCTATGTTCCCACTTCGGCAATTAATCGCCTGCTGAATCGCTGTCAACCGCCTACACTATTTCGAATGGGCTTGTCCCCATTGATAAGATCGCATGCTTTTTTTTTTCCCTAAACGCTCCCATAGACAAGAATGGACAATCGCCCGCCATCGATTCCGCAGACGCCTAAGTATAAACATAGCAGTAACTTATATGGTTGCTCAGCTTCCACTGCCCTGAAGGCGATGTTTGGACAGGCATTTGATACCCTTGTCGTTAACTGCTATTCATCTGGGATCCTATAAAAAATTATAATTTGGACATTAAAAATGCTCTCTTTAATGTCCACTGTATACATTTATGTATGCAGACATAAAATTAGCGATAAGGCCGAATGTGTCCCAATTATTCCCTTTATTGCCCATTCATGTGACACAACAGAAAGTAAAGGAAATTTCTTAATCGTGGGGAAATCCTCTAGTAAGCAACTTTCATTACTTCCTATATTTTTCTGAGGACATAAAGTTATAAAGTTTGGACTTCCCATCTCTTCCAGTGATCGCAGTCACAAACTAAAAATGAATAATTACCTCCAGTTGAAGGACTATTCTTCCCTTCCACCAGTGGTTCCCAAATTTTCCCCCTTTTCTATTTAGGAACATTATCGAGCCCCCTCCCTATTCAAACACGTTAAGAAGGAGGGCCAGTGCCCCCCCCCCTGGAATACCTTTGTGCCCCCAAGTTTGGGAATCACTGCCTTAGGGCTTGTCCCCACAGTCGAATTTGCCGCGGGTGTCCCCACTTGCATGGCTGGTCAAGGCTGTCCGTGACAGTGTTGGCGGCCGCAATTTGAAACGCGGGCACCTGCGGTTTGGTCGCTAGCCACTTCGATAAGCGGCAGCCACTAGTGCCACATTGACAGCCACTAGTGGCTGGTGGGCCTGCGGGACCGCGCCGCCCCGCAGCCAGCTTCGACTGTGGGGACAAGCCCTTACACGGTCAAAAGCTCCAAAAACGGTTTGGGGATAAACATGAATTGTGTTCTTACTGTATTCCCTCTGTTAGAATATGTAACAATACAAAATGTGTGATCTGTAATGAAAGAGATTACTGAACAAAAATAAAGAATTTGGGGGGGATTTCACAGACCACGTTCATGCACTGGCATCTTTTAAATCGTATACCTCCCAATGTACAGACTCCAACAGTGGTCATTAGCCGTTTCCCCAGTAAATTTAAAATTTGCACCATTTCAGGATTCTGAATCACCTATGTGAATTACATGAGCCAAGCCAAGGACCTACAGCATGAAGCACCACAAAAATATGTTACCCTGACCCTGACAGTTTCAAAGCTGGGTTTTGGTTTAGATTTTTTTGTTCAGGTAGCAAATAATTTTCAGGGACTTTATTCAGCCCAATACTTATTGTTTCAGCTCACAATCTGGCAAGCTATGCAGTGTATTTTTTTGTAAACTTCTTTCCAGGACTCGTGATATACGAGTACACGGAATAAGGCAAAAAAGTCATTGCCATTAGCAATGTGGCTGCATTCAAAACGTCATGTAGATGGTAGGAACCAAAACAATAAGTGTTCAATCCGATTCTATGGGAGGTGAAAAGGACACTCACATGACAACATGGAACAGAAAAGATGACAAATTAAGGTTTGAATTTGATGACAGATGCCATTCATGTGTCGTGAGAACAAGTAGGGATGCAGATTTGTGGGGGAGTGATGTCAATGGTCCAGGCTGTGATGGAGGACACTGGACCAAACTATGGGTGTGGGGGGGGGGGGGGGCAGTGTGATGGCTGCCGCTCTAGCTCTTACCTGCAGTCAGTGTGCCTGACGGGGGGAGCTAGCTGCATGCAGAGCTGCGACTGAGCGGGGCAGCAGTACTGGTGGAGAGTGTGAGACGAGGAAGACCTACAGGGTACAGAGAAGGGGTAATGGAGGGAGAGAGAAAAAGAAAAAACACAGAGTCAAGAAAAAGACAGAACTCAAACACAAGACAACAGCGACAGTGTTGACCCTAAGATGGGACACACGGGCCCTGATATGAGGCGCACACACACAACTAAGGCCTGCAACAAGACTGTAACTAGGGGGCAAAAATTTAACGCACCTGTTCGCCAGGGGACTTTAGAATTGAAGGGAACCCATAAGAATACTTTGTTCTGGGTATTCAACCATTTCTTTTAGTCCAAGGGTGTCACGCGTCTCCTCAAATAGTCAGAGACCCCCATGGTGGCAGATGGCAGCTCTCTGATACTGAACAGGGAGATACAGAAACTGCTGCTGGATAGGTGACAGAACAGACAGGCTGCCGCCAGCCTAGAGATAACACAACCATATTACTAGCTGAACAAAAAAATCAGGGAACCCTCCTTGGCAATCTCGGAGCGCACACAGAAGGATAGCCACCCATATTATTCAATATGCCAATATAATGTTCCACCCCTATGTGATGCCAGCAATTCCTCAATGGCCTTACTTGTTTTCAAATTACAAATTTACAAAAATTAGTATAGAGGCCATTACATTTGTGGACATTCCACCATCACAACTTTATGGGTTTTCTGGGCATTAAGCTCTGAATATACAATGTAGCCCCTGCCCCCCAGTCTTCCGCTGGGAAGATTTTGGATTGTCTATGACAGTGGTTCCCAAACTTTGCTTGCAGGACCCCCCTTTTCTATTTAGGAACATTATTGAGCCCCCCCCCCCTCCCCATTCAAACACAGGTTAAAAATGAGGACCAGTGCCGCCCTGGAATACCTTTGCACCCCCCAGTTTGGGAACAACTGGTCTATGACAATACGTGCTAAAGGAAAGATGTGGGGTAGGATCAAAGCCCGACCTCAAATGGTGGCACCTATCTGTCAATATATATTGGCAGATAACCAGGGGACTTTTTACTGGTCAAAGTGTAAGAAATGGTTCACAAAACAAGGAGTTAAAGTATGATTGAAATTAAATTTTACTGTTTCACACAAAATATTCTTTTGTGAGATGAGATCCAGTACAGACATGTATATACTGGATCTCATCTCACAAAAGAATATTTTGTGTGAAACAGTAAAATTTAATTTCAATCATACTTTAACTCCTTGTTTTGTGAACCATTTCTTACACTCTGACCAGTAAAAAGTCCCCTGGTTATCTGCCAATATATATTGACAGATAGGTGCCACCATTTGAGGTTGGGCTTTGATCCTACCCCACATCTTTCCATTTGAATTATTGGGACGTTGGTCACTACACTTTGGTTCTCGGTATATATCTATTCGAATATGTGCTAAAGCCCCCCATACACGTCTAGATCTTCTGTTCAATCAACTTAAAAAGATACATTTTTGGGGGTCAGGGAAATTGGTGATTGATAGTAATGTTTGCCAACTGTAGTAACAGATATTTGATCAACACATTTGGGATTGACTGAAAGTGTAGTCAATTTTAATACAACCAATTAAAATTTACCAGCGTGTCCAATCAATTTTTTTGGGTCAGGGAAATCGGTGATTGATTGTATGTTTGCCAACTGTAGTAACAGATATTTGATCAACTTTTTTGGGATCGACTGAAAGTGTAATCAATTTCAATACAACCAATTAAAATTTACCAGCACGTCCAATCCCTTTTCAATCAATATTTTCCCAATTTATATTGTTTTAGGTTGATCTAACCATGTGGGCTGCCATAGATTTTCAATCAATCAATCAACCAGAAAATGTATTAAATTAAGTTGATTGGATGAAAAACATAGACGTGTATGGGGGCCTTTACTTAGACAAAAAGCCATTAATGACATTGGATATTAAAGTTCATTGTTCATTGCTCCTATGTTCAAGTCTTATCAAAGGTGTTTACATAAGTTTGGTTAACTTATCAGACCACATTTTGAAGGAGCTGGCTTAAGCCCCCCATACACATCTAGATTTTCTGTTCAATCAACAGATCAATTTAAAAAAAAATTGGGGTCAGGGAAATTGGTGATTGATTGTATGTTTGCCAACTGTAGAAACAGATATTTGATCAACTTTTTTGAGATCGACTAAAAGTGTAATCAATTTCAATACAACCAATTAAAATTAATCAGCATGTCCAATCAATTTTCAATACATTTTTTCCCAATTTATATTGTTTTAGGTTGATCTAACCATGTGGGCTGCCAAAGATTTTCAATCAATCAACAAAAAAATTGATTGAATTAAGTTGATGGAATGAAAAATCTAGACGTGTAAAGGCTCCATTCAGATGGCAGCCACCCTGCGTTGTGTGCAGCGGTTGGATAGATTACTTAGGTGGTTGGTGAACACGACATGATGCAATTTCCAGGCTGTCCCATTTAAAAAAAAAATATTTAGTTTCCAAATATCCCAATGAACGGTGTCTTACATACAGGGCAGTCATGGTGGAAAAAATAAGGTCCTTCTCTACATTGGTAATGCAAGGAAGGAAGCACACAATTATCTGTACGATGCACAGTGCTTTCATTAGCAAATATCTTAACACTATACCCAGGGGTGCACATAAGTGGTACTCTGGTACTCGAAAGGGGCCAAACCTAGCTCTGCGTACCGGCATTA
>CM070040.1:6517409-6532146 GCA_036250615.1 Ptychadena robeensis | reverse complement strand
ATGGGGTCTGAGCCTCATATATACTCTGGGGTATAGCTCCAATCCACATATTGTTACCCAACATGGGGTCTGAGCCTCATGGAGGTGGGTGTTACTTCACTAGCATGATTGAAGCTGTGAGGTGTTATTAATCCTCCTAGTTGTTAGAGGTGTTAAAATAGCATTGTAAGTGGCAGACAACAGATGTCATAGAAAGTCCCTCATATTACATGGTTTTGGTAAAACTAAAGGAAATCTGACAGAGAAATCTAAAGGTGTATGAGGGACTTACTAAAGTTCCAATCTAAAATATTCACTGCTATTTGTAACTGAAAGTGAAGGTGCATTTTGTGACTGACAACTTAAACCGGCTATCGACGTCTCGATCCATGGCCGGCTTGTAGCAGCCTCATTAGGATGTGGTGACATCACCCACCCTGTGAGGAGTCGGCTACAGAACAGACAGGAATCCTGTGCACTCCACTAACACAGGGGATGCCTGTAGGATTGTAGCCAAATCACTTGGAGGGGGAGGAGACTGCTCATCCACAGTAACTGACTACAACAGGATCGGCCACAAAAAGAACAAGCAGGGAGTGCCATGCGATCCAACCTCCTGGCTTTTTGGGTCAAAACCTTAAGGTGGGCACCCTGTAGTTGCGGACGACCGACTATTATGTGTTCAGCGGGAGCGTACATGACGGTTGATCGCCCGCAGCTATGGTCGGGAATCGGCCCGTCTATGGCTGGCTTTAGACCTGACCATCATTATATGGCACCAATACAGGAGAACAAAACATCTGCAAACATTTCAAGTGTTTATCACAAAAGCTGCCTTTAAGGCTTATTACACCAAAACTGATATTTTACACCTATACATTGAATGCGCATTGGACACTGCATATCAAATAAAATAGGCCTATTACCCTGGTTACCCTATGAGAAGCCATCCCCATCAAATAAGCCACCCCCCCATAAATAAGACACCCACCGATACCTGTGGTACAATGGGTAACTGTTGACTCTGTCAGGGCTGGCTGCAGTGCAGGAAGGACAAGCAAGCTGCTGATCCCTGCTGTAGCGGAGTCTACCCGGCCGTACAGGTAGAACCCAAAAAAAGTGAGTTCGTGAAGGGGACAATGATTGGCACAGAGTGATCAGAAGGGGACAATGATTGGCACAGAGTGATCAGAAGGGGACAATGTTTGGCACAGGGTGATCAGAACGGGACAATGATTGGCACAGAGTGAATAAGACATCCCCCTGAAAATAAGACCTAGGGCATGTTTTGTTGTTTCAAAAAATATATAAGACATATATGCCTTATCATCGGGGAATTAGGGTAACCTGCATGTTAGCGTGCTTAAAATGTAGAAGTGTAAACCCAAATGAAAACCAATATCTCAAAGTGCTTTAGAAATAGGATCCAAGAGAAAATATATCTTACCGACATTTGACAAAGTTTTTTTGGTGAACTGACCGTTTAACTTTTTGTAAACAATGCATTAAGTAAACACAACAATCCATTGGCATTGCAGGGAGTCAGCGAATATGCGATGAGGGAACAGTTCTCTTTTTGCTTCTATGCTTTCTCCAGGCCCGCTGGATGACCACTGCCGCTTGGTTCTTACGCTGGAACAGTTGTTTTCTGGCTTTCTCTCTTTCTACTAATTGTAGTCTGGCCTCTAACGGAATGAGTTCAATATCGAGTTGCTGCCACTGAGCTAGACTGTGACCCGCTCTTCCACCGTCTCTGGAAGTTGTCGGCATTCTGCTGGTGGTAATGTGAACTGCTGGAGAACAATTTGCACCTTTCTTCGCTATATCGGCTTGTTTGCCATGTCTGGCGTGTGAACTCGATGGTCTTTGTTTTATCTTCCTCGATGATGCTCTTTCTTCGTCACACATAGCTTGCCTCCCAGAGGCATCTTGCTGCCGAGTTTTGGCCGAGCCACTTTTTCTTTCCGAAGGTCGTCGACCTGAAGTTTCTTTCTGCTTTGGAAAACTGTCTAAGTTACTTGTTACCTGGTCGCCATCTGGTTCTCGGTTTCTCTTAGGTGATCGAGACTCTGTAATACTTGAAGACCCCATCATGTGGGTTAATAAGTCTATATCATTATTCTTATGTATTCTGGATACCTTAAGTGTCTTTTCTACCACCTGCCCGTCACCAATCACCTTTTCAGTGGGGGCCTTTTCTTTTACGTGTTGCGTAGTGTAGCTTTCAGCTTTTAAAGTGAACTGAGAACCTTCTTGATTTTCCTTGTGAGATACTCTGTGATCATCCTTTTGGCTTTGCATACATTCGTCATGGCTTAGAGCACTGCAGTTTTCCTTTCTACGTCTAGAGCCTCTTTTACGTTGTTCTTTGTTGTTATTTTGACCTTCTTGACACGCCTTTTCAGACAGTTCTGTTGGAGATGATGTTGCATGAGATACCCTGCTGGAAGTTCGTGGATTACCTGCATCACACACTTCCCTTGGTCTTGGTGATGCATGGCCAGTTCTTCTTTGGCGATGGTGCTCTTTAATTTTTGCCTTAAGTGCACTTTCTTGTTTTTCATCTGTAGTAGTTTTTTGTTGTATTTCATATATATGCTCACTCTGTTCCATAACTATCTCAGAGGCATTTGTCTCCTTTTCTCCATTCTGTCCATCTTGATTACATTTGATTTTTCTTTTGCTTACACCTTCCCGCTTTTTGGCAGCTGCATCTTTTCTCAGTTGCTCATGTTTCATTAACAAGTTCTTTCTGTCTCTAAAAGCCCTTCGTACTTTGTGCCCCTTGTACACTGCTTGAATTTTGGAGGCGGCAATGTCCTGTATTGCAGCAATAGAAAGTGCGCCATGTTCAATCATAAACTGTATAACCTCCTGATGCCCACCAAGCAATGCATAATCCAAAGGGGTGTACCGCTCTTCAGTGCTTTCCATTTGGTTAGGAAAAGCATTATAGTGCAAAAGAAGTTTTACTGCATCTAAGTACCCGTTGTTGCATGACCAGTGCAAAGCTGTGCGGCCGTTTTTATCCTGTATATTTGGATCAGCTTTGTTCTCCATTAATACTTCCATGCACCCAATATAGCCTCCATAGGCTGCACACTGTAAAGGAGTCCTACCTTCATAGTCCTGGGCATTGGGGTTGATGTCATTTTCCATCAGTATCTGACATACATTGGCGTTGCCTCCTAAAGCTGCCCAGTGAAGTGGGGAACGACCATCTTTGTCTACGAGATGAACCTTTGCCCCTCCTTTAATTAACGTATAGATGACTTCTCGATGCCCCATCTCACAAGCTCTGAAGAGTGGCGTGTGCTTCATTACATCTGCAGCATCTACCTGGGCACCATTTTGTAACAATATCCGTATAGTGCTGATGTGACCAGCAAGTGACGCTGCGTGGAGTGCCGTACCTCCATATTTATCTGTTCTGTTAATCTCTAGTTCGGAATCTAGCTCGAGCATGACTTTTAATGTTTCATCGCTGCCTTTTCCGGCTGCCCACATAAATGCCGTTCTGCCTTCTAAGTCTGCTTCATCTCTCACTGATGGGTGAGCCAGCAGGATCCGAACAGTGTCTGGACAGTTTCCCTGGGCCGCATAATGGAGGGGGGTGGCTCCTTGGCTGTCAGAAGGGATATTGGGGGACCGATTCCTTTCTAAAAGAAGATTTGCGATGGGTGTGTGACCCAGTAGTGCTGCCCAGTGAAGAGGCGTACGGAATAGGTTATCGTAAGGGGTCACGTTACACCCTCGATAGGAGGTCAGAAGCCTTACCACTTCTTGGTTACCATCGCCTACTGCTAGGTGTAGAGGAGTGCGGCCTTCATAATCCTGCCAGTTCAGTAAAGATTCTGTTGGAGCCGCTTCTAACAAACAGCGTACGGTTAACGCGGCTTCGGGGTCTTTATGCCCAGCTGCCCAATGCAGCGGTATCTTTCCTTCCAAGTCCGGGATACCAATGTTGGAGCCATGCCTCACCAGGAGTCTGACGTGCCGGGGGCGGTTATAATAGGCGCTCCAGTGCAGCGCCGTTTGCTTCCTCTGGTCCTGCGCATCCACCTGCCCCGGTGGGGTGTGCTTTAGCAGTAGCGCCAGGCAACGGGTATCCTGGTGACGAGTTGACAGGTGTAGCGCTGTGATATCGCGCAAGTCGCGGTGGGTACAGTCTGCCCTGCGCGCCAAAAGGAGTTTCAAGAGGCGGTGATTGCCGGTCTGAGCTGCCAGATGTAGAGCAGTGCGCCCACTTCTGTCTGAACGATTCACCTGAGCCCCACCGCGAAGCAAAGCCTCCACGCATGCTCTGCGGTCGCCCAGCACACTGTACATGAGAGGAGTACGGCCCAGCTGGTCCTCCTGGTCTATCAGATCTGTATGGGGGCCAATGAGGCGCAGAAGTGTGGTCTTGTCCCCTGTCACAGCGGCTGCATGTACGGGAGAGGCCAAGGAGGAGCCCAGAGGAGGGCTGTTCATCCTTCGACACGGTGAATTCCCCAGCACCGCGGTCACGCTTTACCACAATGCGTTCGCTATGGTACCTAGAGGCAAAGGTTCTATCATCTCTATGGTAACGGACATCCTAAACCCGGCGATTTCGCTCTTCTCTATGGTACTAGGCGTTCTATCCCGTGTTCTTTATGGTAAAGGACGCTCTATCCAACGCGCTCTTTGGTACAGGGCGCTCTATCTGGCGCGGATAAGCTCTGTGGTATCTGTGGTGGGAGTGGTCGCCGTGAAGTGGGATCACGTGATCGCCGCACGAGGAGAGTTGGACTCTGATCCCGGAAGTGTCATTCTCAAGCAGCTGTCATGGCGGCCGGTTCGCTTCAACCTTCCATGGCTGCCTTTTTCCCGGGCTACCGGCCCTTCGACCCCGAGTCACTGGGGCTGGACGCCGGCTTCCGGCTCACCTCCTTCTCGGAAATGAAGGGTTGAGGTTGTAAAGTCCCGCAGGAGACGCTGCTCAGACTCCTGACGGGACTGGAGGAGGGTGAGCCCGCGCATCCGGAGGACGTCGGGATCCCCAGGCTCGGTGAGACTGCCCTTCCTCTGGGCTGCTTGGCTTTCTTGGGCATTAAGCTTGGTTAAGCAGTAACGTGGGGGGTTGGTAGGTAGGCACTAGGGGCACACACCTGGTAGGTAGGTATCGGTGCCGGGATGGAAGCGGTTAAGCACCACACAGGAGGGGTTCATGGTATGCACTAGGGTGTGTGGTGGTAGGTGCTGGGAGAAGTATTAACCCTTTGTGTTCTATAAGGAGCAAAGTTGAGATAAAGTGCCAGGAAAGGGTTAATGTTGGGTACTAAGCAGAGGGGTGACTGTTAACATTGTTCAGAAGTTTCATGTCGGTCCTGTTGCCTCTCCAGCTGTTGGATAGCTTGAGGATCCTTTATTTGTAGCAGTCCAACCTGAATCGGACTTCATTTATAACATGGAATGAAAGTGTGTTGTCAGAAATGTGTGCGTATATAATTTTTGGGGGTTATTCTCATATGGGCATGCAAAGTTTATGCAGCCTGAAGCTCAGCCAATCAAACTGCAGCTCCTGCTCTTGAGTGGAACGGTATCAGTCCCCTTAGTTCAGTTTTCCTTTTCTAGATACAGAAACCTCATCATCATCCACCTAGACACACATTCTACACTTGTGCAGAGACCTGATTTTTTCACATAGAGAGGCACACATTGTATGCACTCCATGCTTGGCTTCCTGCTTGTCCCTCCCTCAGCTCCCCCTGTTTGGGAACCACTATATTATATATCCAATTTACCCAACTGTTATTTCCTTCAATCATTGCCATCTCCATTCTACATTGGAAGAAATGACAGTTGGGTACATTGGATACAATGTAGAATGGAGATGACGGCGACTTGAATAAATAACAGTTGGGTACAATGTAGATTGGAGATGGCAGTGATTGGAGGAAATGACAGTTGGGTACATAAGATACAATATAGAATGGAGATGACAGTGATTGTAGCAGAGGGCAGTTGGGTACATTAGATACAATGTAGATTGGAGGTTGTAATGATTGGAAGAAATGACAGTTGAGAATGTTAGATACAATATAGAATGGAGATGACAGTGACTGGAAGAAATTACAGTTGGGTACATTGGATACAATGTAGATTGGAGATGGCAGTGATTGGAGGAAATGACAGTTGGGTACATGAGATTCAATATAGAATGGAAATGACAGTGACTGGAGGAGAGGACAGTTAGGTACATTAGATACAATGTAGATTGGAGATGGCAGTGATTGGAGGAAATGACAGTTGGGTGAAATTGGCAGAGCCGCAGCGAGGGAAGGCCAGACATGCAGAGCTTCTAGGGCCAGCGGAGTGGAAGGGCTCAGAATGGCATAGCTCGAGCGATGGGAAGGTCCAGAATGGTCAGAGCCAGTCATTCGATGGGATCTAGGTGGCCAGAATGTTTTACAACAGTCCCCCAGCTTCGGGGATTTATCCGGTTCTCCAGAATAGTGCTACGCTCGCCTCAGTCCGTCTACGAGTGGTAACTCGGTCTCTAAACCCAATTTTGGCTCATCATTTTTTCGCCAGTTTTGTCGATTCGTGTTGGGAATGTTGGCCAGAACTTTGTGCATCGATAGTCTCCTTGCCTATGCGCTCGCTCGGGGGAAGGGGCCAGAATGGCAGCGCCAGCGAGGGGGAAGTGGAACCCAGAATTGGGCGCGCCTCAGCGTAGTGTGGAAGGGTCCGAATGACGCAGCTCCCAGGCCGTAGTGGAATGGCCCGAAATTTCAGCGCCCGCGAGGGGAAGTGGGCCAGCGATGGGAGGGCCATAAATGGCCAGAGCCGCGAAGGGGAAGTGGCCAGAATGGCAGGCGCCAGCGAGGGAAGGGTCCAGAAGGTGCAGCGCCAGCGAGGGGAAGCCAGAATGGCCAGCGCCTAGCGAAGGGGAAGCGGCCAAATGGTCGATGGCGCCAGCAGGAAGGGCCAAATGGCAGCGGCCAGCGAGGTAAAGTGCCAGGAATTGGCAGAGCCGCCATCGAGGGAATGGCCAGAATGGCAGCCCCAGCGAGGGGAAGGGCCAAATTGGCATTAGCCGCGAGGGGGAAGGCAGAATTGGTGCAGAAGCCAGCCCGACGGGGAAGTGGCGCATAATGGCAAGCCAGCGATCCGGCGGAAGGGCCAGAATGGCCAGAGCTCCAGTCGATGGGGAAAGTTTGGTCCAGAATGGGCATCAGAGCAAGCGATGGGAAGGGCCCAGAAATGCAAGAGCCAGGCTTGGTGGGAGGGCCTAAATGGGCAGATCCATAGAGCGAGGTGGGAGGGGCAAACTGGCAGTATCCAGCGAGCGTGTCTAGGCTCACGAATGGCCAGGCCCCGCGAGGGGAAAGGGCCAGAATGGCAGCCCCACCAGCGAGGGTGAAGGGCCAGAATGGCATCCCCAGCGAGTGTAAGGGCCAGAATGGCTCCCAGCGAGGGGAGGGGCCAGAATGCAGCCCCAGCGATGTGAATGGCCAGAATGGCACGCACGCGAGGGGAAGGGGCCAATATGGCGAACGCCAGCGACGGGAAGGGTCATAATGGGGCAGCGGGCCAGCGAGGGGGAAGGCCAGAATGGCTAATCCATAAGAGTGGGGAAGGGCCAAATGGCAGAGCCAGCTATTGGAGGCCAGAAACATGTCGCCCCAATACGATGGGAAGGGTCTCAGAACTGCAGCCCCAGCGAGGGTAATGCCCAGAATTGGCATGCTTCGCAGCGAGGGTGAAGAAATAGGCCAGAATGGCAGCCCTCAGCGAGGGGAAGGGCCAAGTAATGGCAGTCCCCAGCGAGGGGGTAAGTGGCCCAGAATTCCGGCAGTCCGCCATAGCGTAGGGGTAAAAGGGCCAGCGAGTAATGGCAGTCGCCAGCGAGGGGAAGGGCCTCCGAGAGAAATGGGACAGCGCCAGGCGAGGGGGAGATGGGCCAGAACTGGCAGCGCCAGCGAGGGGAAGCGTGGCAACGAATGGCAGCGCCATGCCGAGGGGTAAGGGCCCAGAATGGCAGCGCCAGCGAGGGGAAGGGCCAGAATGGTCAGCCGACCAGCGGGGAAGGGCCAGAATGGCAGAGGCCAGCGAGGGGAAGGCCAGAATGGCAGAGCCCAGCGAGGGGGAAGGGCCCAAATGGCAGATAGCCAGCGAGGGGAAGGGCCAGAATGGCAGAGCCACCAGCGAGGGGAAGGGCAGACAGATGGCAACCCAGCGAGGGGAAGGGCCAGAATGGCAGAGCCAAGCGAGGGGAAGGGCCCAGAATGGCAGAGCCAGCGAGGGGAAGGGCCAGAATGGCAGAGCCAGCGAGGGGAAGGGCCAGAATGGCCAGAGCCAGCGAGGGGAAGGGCCAGAAATGGCAGAGCCAGCGAGGGGAAGGGCCAGAATGGCAGAGCCAGCGAGGGGAAGGGCCAGAATGGCAAGCGCCAGCGAGGGTGAAGGGCCAGAATGGCAGCGCCAACGAGGGTAAGGGCCAGAATGGCAAGCGCGTCAGCGAGGGGAAGGGCCAGAATGGCAGCGCCAGCGAGGGGAAGGGCCAGAATGGCAGAGCCAGCGAGGGGAAGGGCCAGAATGGCCAGCGCCAGCGAGGGTGGGGTAAGGGCCAGAATGGCAGCGCCGCAGCGAAGGGGGGAGCTAAGGGCCAGAATGGCAGCGCCGCGAGGGGAAGGGCCAGAATGGCAGAGCCAGCGTTCAACGAGGTGAAGTGGCAGCAGAATGGCAGAGCCAGCGAGGGGAAGGGCCAGTAGCAATGTGGCAGCAGAGCCAGCGAGGGGAAGGCCTAGTAATGGCAGAGCCAGCGAGGGAAGGGCCAGAATGGCAGAGCAAAGCGAGGGGAAGGGCCAGAATGGCAGATCCAGCGAGGGGAAGGCCAGAATGGCAGACAGCTGGAGGCCAGCGAGGGGAAGGGCCAAATGGCAAGCCAGCGAGGGGAAGGGCCAGAATGGCAGAGCCACGGGGGAAGGGCCAGAATGGCAGAGCCGCGAGGGAAGGGCAGAATGGCCGCTATCAGCTAGGGAGGGCCAGAAAGATGGCAGCTGCCAGCGAGGGGAAGGGCCAGAACGGCAGCGCCAGCGAGGAAGGGCCAGAATGGTCAGCGCCAGCGAGGGGAAGGGCCAGAATGGCAGCGCCAGCGAGGGGAGGGCCAGTGAATGGCGTGTACGCTACATTTTGACTCGTATCATGTGTTTTTTTTTGTTTGTTTTTTTACTATGTGACCACCTCATTATCGGCAGCTCTGATTGGGAAAACTGGGTCCCACCTTGCAAACAGTGACATCACATCAATTTAAAATTATTACACACACCAAAACCACAAATGTACTTTTCTTTCAGTCCACTGTATACCTTACACCGGCCAAAATCCACACTGTGGCAAGCGATCGGACTATAAGTAATTTTTTCCAAGAAAAAACCAAATGTCTGCATATTCTGATGTATGCTACACAGGAACCAACCCCTGTTGACCGTCTCCACCACATAGCATTTAACCTGGAACTCGCTTTAGGTAAACATGAATAACAAATCCTCATTGTCTCTTCGCACGCCCAACAAGCTTCACTTTGTACGCCCATCTACCTGCCATTATTACAAGGCTCCTGCTCATTCACTTCCTGACCGGTTGAATGAAAACACGGCTACATTCATGCATGGGATTAAAGAAACAAGTGAGACAATAACGGTATCCCCATAGCCCTTCAGTGGTCCTTGTCCGTGATTCTGTAGGTCAGCTTATCTGTGTCGTGGTGGTCCATTCTATAAATAAAACACCTCTACTGGATAGCACATGCTCTGTATGATAGCACGCCATAGCGCAACATCAACAGGTACATTGGCACTTGGTCCATCCAATCACTGTCCATCTCACAATCTACATTGTATCTAATGTACCCAACTGTCATTTCTTACCAATCACTTGACCATTAATCCAATCTACATTGTATCTAATGCGTCACCTCAACTGTCATTTACTTTTCTTCCAGTCAACTGTGCATCTCCATTCAATATATTGTAATCCAAATGTACCCAACTTGTACATTTCCTGCACAATACAATCTAATTGTAGGTTCTCACATTAGTAATTTCATTTCCTACAAAATGTAAAATGGAGGACTTGCCTAAGTGACTTGTGAGAAATGACAGTTGATACACATCTTTCTTTTATCTCCATTCTATATCCAAGTGTGCCCAACTGTCCATTTTCCTCCAATCACTGCCATCGGTCCAATCTATATTGTATCTCATGTACCCAACCGGTGTCATTCAATCTTGCCAATACATTTCGCACATTTCGATCCTCGCTCCCATCACTACATTGTACCACTAATGTACCACGAACTGTCATTTCCCTACCAATCTAGTATTGTATACCACTGTCATTTCACTACAATGTATAAAATGGAGTATTGCAATAAGGTGTGAAGCAAACTGACAGTTGGATAACCGATCTGATCATTTCTATATCTCACATTGCTACTATTCCAATGTGTGCCCCAACGTGTCATTTCCGTCCTCCAATCAACTGCCATCTCCATTCTATATTGTATCTCATGTAACCCAACTGTCATTATCCTCCAAGTCACTGCAAGCCATCTCCAATGGCTACATTGTATTCTAATTGTACCATAACTGTATCCGTGCGCTTTTTTTATCTCTTAAAAATACCAGTGCCTCAGCTGTCAAATTCATGACCATAGTCTAATATATTGAACAAATCTCATGTCACCCATCATCTGTCCATATATAACTACCACTAGCCAATCATTTTGCTACACATGGCAGTCCCAAATCTTACATTGCTATGCCAATGTTACCCAACTGTCATTTCTTCCAGTACACATTGTCATACACTCCATTCTATATTGTAGTATCAACATTAACTCCTCACAACCTGTCAGTTCCTACTTCTTAGCCACTCATGTAACAACCAGAGGTCCCAATCTTCTACAGGTCTTTGTATCGTAAATGTACCCAACTGCCCCTCTGTCTACATATCACTGTCATACTTCACATTTCGTATATTTGCGTATACTTATGTACCAGCAACTGTCCATCCTCCAATCACCTGCCATCCCATTCGCCATTGTCATCTCCAACTGTCTACATGGTATTGCCCAACCTGTTTTAGCTTAAGTCGCCGTCATCCTCCATTCTACATTGTATCCCCCTCCCCATAAAGTTACCCAAGGCTGTGTGCAGGCAAGATGTCGTACCTCCAATTGTAGGAATGGCAGCGAATGCACTTAATGATTGAAGGAACATAACCAGTCGTTTGGGTTAAATCAATGGATATATAATATAGATGGTTACGCCCAAACAGGGGGGAGATGAATTGTCTGTTAAGCTGTGGGAGGTGACAAGCAGGAGAAGTCCAAGATGCTGGAGTTGCAGTACAATGGTGGTGCCTTCCTCATGTGAAAAAAACTCAGTGATCTCTGCCACAAGTTGTAGAACTGGCTGTGTAGCTCAGGTGGATGATGATGAGGTTTCTGGTATACTCGAGAATAAGGAAAACTTGAACTAAGAGGGTACCTGGACCTAACCGTTCCACCTCATAGAAAGCCTGCAGGAGCTTGTCCCAGTTTTTGAATTGGCTGTGAGCGTGTCAGGGCTTGCATAAACTTTGCAACATGCTCACAATAATCAGAGAATAACCCCCAATACTAATTATATAACGCGCACTACACTATTCTGACAAACACCCTTTCATTCCATGTTATAAATTGACAGGTCCGATTATCTAGTGTTGGACTGCTTACCAAAATAAAAGGATCTCCTTCAACGCTAGATCCAACAGCTGGAGAGGAGCACAGGGAACCGACATGACAACTTACTGAACAATGTTAACAGTCACTGCCCCCTCAGACTTAGGATACCCAACAACATTATACCGACAATTTATCCCATGGCACTTATAATCTCAACTCACTTTGACTCACTATATAGGGAACAACAAATGTGTTGTGTTAAATACATGTCTCCCAGCATTACACTACACCAACACCCGACACATTAAAACAACACTAGTGCATATAAACCAATACCATGAACCCCTACCTGTGTAGGCATGCTTTAGTCACAAATTAATAAATAGAAACCGCTTCCTACTATCCACACGCGGCACGCGCGATACCTGGGCCTACCCAGTTACCAGGTGTGTGCCCTCTAGTGGCCTACTCTACCAACTTTGCCCATACCACGTATTACATAAGTGCCTTAAGTATAGCCAGTCTTAATGCCGGCATCAGACGACAGCTCGAAGCAGCCGCAGAGGAAGGGCAGCCCCCTTAGCGCTCACTCGAGCGCTCACTAGGTCAGAGATCCCGAACTCGGTCCTCCGGCCGGATGCGCTGGGCATCAGACCCTCCTCCAGTCCCGTCAGGAGTCTGAGCAGCGTTCTCCTGCCGGGGACTCTTTACTTACGACAAACCTGCAGACCCTGTCATTTCGCGAGAAGGAGGTGAGCCAGGAAGCCGGCTGTCCAGCCCCAGTGACTCGGGGTCTCGAAGGGCCGGTATGCAGCGTCGGGAAAAAGGCATCAGCCAGATGGAATATGGGGTGGGTTGAAGCGAGACCGGCCCAGCCATGGGACATAGCTGCTTGAGAATGACCACTTATCCGGGGTATCAGGAGTCCAACTCATCCTGCGTGCGGTCGATCACGTGCATCCCACTTCACGTGCACAGGCGATCCCTTACCCCACCACGATACACCACAGGAGCTTATCCGGCGTCCTATGATACGAGCGCCCTGTACCAAACGAGCGCGTTGGTATAGAGCGTTCCTTTAGCCATTGTAAAGAACAACGGATAGAAACGCCTTAGTACCATAGAGAAGAGCGGAAATCGCCGCGTGTTAGGATGTCCGTTACCATTAGAGATGATAGATTAGAACCTCTATTCTGCCTCTAGGTACTCCTCATAAGCGAAACGCAATTGTGGTTAATAAGCGTTGACCTGCACGGTGTACACTGGGGAATTCACCAGTGTCGAAGGGATGATGAACCAGGCCCTTCCTCTTGGGCTCCCTCACTTGGCCTCTCCCCCGTCTCTCATGACAGCCGCGTCTGTGTGACAGGCGATACAACGACCACACTTCTGCTCGCGTCCTCATGTGACCACCCATTTACAGATCTGATTAGGACCAGGGAGGATCTCAGCTTGGGCCGTACCTCCTACTCATGTACAGTGACTGCTGGGCGAAAACCGCGAAGAGCATGCCGTGGAAGGCTTGGCTTTGCTACTCGCGGTGGGGCTCAGTGTGAATCGTTTCAGTACAGAAGTTGGGCGCAACTGCTCGTACATTCTGGGCAGCTACACTCGAAAAAACCCGGCCAATTCAACCCCCGGCCTCATTGAACACATCCTTTGTGGCGCGCAGGTGCAGACTGTACCCACTCTCGTCTGACTCTTGCGGCGAATCTTACACAGCGCTACATTACACCTGTCAACTCGTCAACCAAGGACTAACCCGTTGCCGTAGCGTCTACTACGAAATTTGACTAGCTACAATGCCACACTACCTCTTTTACTCTTCAGGCCTTTGGCACGGTTGTGATGCGGCAGCAGGGACCAACGAAGGAAGCCAAACACGGCGCTGCATCTGGGAGCGTCCCACTTATTAATCGACACGGCGCCCAGGCACGTCAGCAACTCCTGGTGAGGCACTGGCCTCCAACACTTACTGGTCATCCCGGACGACTTGGAAGGAAAAGATTACCGCTGGCCATTGGGCAGCGGTGGCTCTCTCATAAAGACCACCGAAAGCCGCGTTAACCGGTAACGCTGTTTGTTAGGAAGCGGCTCTCCCAAACAGAATCTTTAACTGGAACTAGGGCAGGATGTATGAACGGCCGACACTCCTGCTACAACCTAGCCAGTAGGCGATGGTAAACCATAGAAGTGGTAAGGGCTTACTTGACCCTCCTATCGAGGGTTTGTTGTAAAACGTTGACCCCTTAACGATAACCTATTCCGTACGGCCTCATTCACTGGGGCCGATCACTACTGGTGTCACAACACCCATCGTCAAAATCTTCTTTTTAGAAAGGAATCGGTTTCACCCCCCAATATCCCTTCTGACAGCCAAGGAGCCACCCCCCTCCATTATGCGGGCCCCGGGATGGGAAAACTGTACCAGACACTGTTCGGATCCTGCTGGCTCATTACAACCCAATCAGTTTTGAAGAGATGAAGCAGACTTAGAAGGCCCAGCAGAAAACGGGGGGGATCGGGCATTTATGTGGGCAGCCGGAAAAGGCCCAGCGATGATATGATGCATTGATCGATTTGAAACATTTTAGAAAGTCATAAGCTACGAGCTAGATTCCGAGAACTAGAGATTAACAGAAACAGTATTTTAACATATGGAGGTTACTAGCACTCACCACAGCCAGCGTCACTCTTGCTGGTCACCACATCAGCAACTATAACTGGCCTGAATATGTTACAAGAATGGACTTGCCCAGGTAGATGCTGCAGATGATAATGAAGCACAGAACGCCACTCTTCAGTGCCTTGTGGAGATGGGCGCGCATCGCGAGAAGGGTTCATCTAATTAGCGTTAATTAAAGGAGGGGACAAGGTTCATTCGTACGTTAGACAAAGATAGGTACGTTTTCCCCACTTCACTGGGCAGCTTTAGGTAGTGCAACGCCAATGTACGTTCAGCATACTGATGGCAAACTGATACCCATCAACCCCAAATGCCCAGGACTATGAAGGTAGGACTCCTTTACAAGTGTGCCAGAGCCTATGGAGGCTATACTTTGG
>CM070040.1:6501268-6517384 GCA_036250615.1 Ptychadena robeensis | reverse complement strand
CCTTCCCCTCGCTGGCGCTGTCATTCTGGCCTGCAGTTCTGCAGTTCTTTCCTCTGTGCTGGCTGATCGCTCGTGTGCCCACAGAGAGGGCTCCGTGCGCCACCTCTGCCATAGGTTCACCATCACTGCTGTAGGTTCTTCGTGGAATGGAAGTTGGATCTGCCTGCTTGAACAACTTTGTTTTTATTGAATTATGGAATGCTTTCTAAAGTCATGTGCTCTGGCATGGAATTAATTGGGTCGTCTTTCATTTGGCTAACGATTTTCTCCAATGTTTGTTGTGTGCTTAATGATCTGACGGAATTGTAAATATGAGATTGTTTAGAAAACACGCTTGAGGTCAAAAAGCAAGTTGCTCCGTCACTGAAACCTTAAATATAAATGAAGAGAGTACAACAAATCCTCCACAAAAGCCGTCACTGCCCCATATCAAAAGACCCACTGTCACCCTTGCTGTCCTTTTTCTGTACTGCGTGGTCATCATTTTGGTCGTCATCTTCCTGGCTCCCCAACTCTATCTTAAGACACTATCTTTGGGTTTGTCCCCACATGAGCGATCAGCCACGATTTTTATCACGCCTGATCGCTTTCATTTAGTTGAATGAGCTTGTCCCCACTTCAGCCTTAATAATGCCCTTAAATAAACGTATTCACAAGCCGAGTATTTCCGTATGTCAGGAAATAAGAAATCAGACTTAACCATTGGGAGTAACGCTCTTTTGGATCAGATATGAACAATCCCGGATCATCCCACTTGGTGAGACTAAAGGAGTCTCCATCCAAAGTAATGGGAACGGTTGGAATCTACCAACATGACGGATAACTATGCGATCCGATATGTGGCGGATTCCAGGTAGATCTCGCCAGGTGGGCGCACCAGATTTTGGCCAAGCGACCACCGGCCAATTGGCGGGAACTCGCACGGCTGAAAAATCGGTTAGGAATAGTTTTTGGCCCCTTTTGGGTAGCAGAGTACCATTTATGTGACCCCTGACCATAATGCTTTCATGTATGTGTGGATAATGCTAAACCCTTTACCCTTGTTTTACAAGTCCAATAAAAGAAGCTTAAATAACTGCAATAGTTCCCAAATATTAATGATGATACAGACAAGGCAAATATATAGTTCAAACGTTTACCATACACACTACGGAGGACATGACGCCTCTCCCATGTAATCTAATCATACATTTGTTATTCTATAAGCAGGGGTGTACATAAGTGGTACTCTGGTACTCACAAGGAGCCAAAACCTGGCTCTACGTACCGACATTATTGTTACACAGCTCATATGCGTACTAACAACTTGGAGGCACTCCGTGTCGCGGCAGCCGCAGCTAAATGTTACATGTATACAATTTATGTCACTGGGATAACCGCAGGGAAACATGAATAACTATGAAAGGTTGCAGTTAGGGGGGTGACATTGGGAATGTAAATTACTAATCCAAAAAGAATTTTGGACTTGTTGGAGATCTGGGGGATGAAAGTCAGAGTAGGCATATGTAAGGGTAAAATCTGACAAGAGAAAAGCACTGTGTGACAGCTGGAATATGATTAACATTTGGACTGCAGGTAGTCTTATGGGTTAGTTACTAAACCAGAAAATGTCAGGGTTGTACTACTGAGGTATGAGATCTGGGGGGTCCCACTACTGAGGTATGAGATCTGGGGGTTCAAACGGTGTTGTACTGTGAGAGTTACATGTGACCCAAAGCCAGCTGTGGATGGAGACAGCTAATCGGAGGATCAATCAGGAACAGGGAGGTCCATCTGCAGCAATACCTACCATGGAGGTGGCTGATGCAGAGGACAATGAGGAAGACCACCCTACATATGGGGTGAGTACCAAACATCTCCTGGTCCTCATCTGAGGAGCTTACTAAAACAGTTATGTGCACCCCTGTGTATTAGTCTTTATTACACAGAAATGACCTGCTGTGATTACAATCTTAATAGCAAATACATAGTTGTTGAAATCTCAAAGCTTTCCCTCCATGACTGAGGCCAGGGACTCTGCAGTTACTGAAGCCTAGATCAGGGGTAATAACTTGAAGACTTTTAGGTTCCAGACCACCATTTAGTGATCTTTTCATGATCCTTTTTATATAAAAAAATTGGCAGAAACTAAAGTGATGATGAAAATATTTGTGCAGACTTAGCGACCCAGCAGTCTCCGCATCAATGGAACTCCATAAACATTAGGTATCTGATGGGAACCATAGTTTAAAGTTTAAGCAACAGAAACTTCGGGTAGAGGTGCGACGATATGCATTAGTCTTCATGAATGAACCCCTGCAAGTTTCCATGTTATTGTCTTTGTTTCTTTTCAAATTCTACCATTGCCTCATTATCGGTTTCCCTCTGCTCTCTCCTCAGGTATTGGGATGGACTCGTGTGTAATACCTCTCAGGCACCGGGGACTGTCCCTGGTTCAGACCACCGACTTCTTTTATCCATCGGTGGAAGATCCCTACATGCAGGTATCCGTGACAATCATTGTGTAAATAAGAACAAGGACAGAGGCGCACAACCTAGTACAACGAATGGTTAAATAATGTGGAATTGGATAAGATAAAACAAATTAAAACCAAATGAGACAAAACAGCAGACAAGATACTCACATTGAGAGAGGTTTACAAGGGTGGATCTCTCAGGGCCGTGTGCTTTCCAAGAGGACCTCACTTCCTGGTTGGGGATGGGATCACTTCCTGCTTACAGATACTGGGGGGCTCAATAGGAACAATGGGACGCGTTTCAAGCAGAGCTCTTTTTCAACCATAGGCACCATATTGTGCAGCCTGATCTCCTAATGACCCCTCGTGACTGGCGTTCTCTATACAGTATTGTGTGACATGTGAACTGCTGACTCACCGTGACGCTTGCTGTTTCTGTGTTTGTTACAGCGAAGTGGTGAGAAGTAAGGAATGTGTATCCGATGCATTTTCTGCCGGTCACTACGCAGTCATCGGGTCTTATAAAGCCTAAAAATAAACTGCCAGCATAAATTCCCTGCCGAGTCAGCTGTTTGTCCAGGGAATAGGTACTACCCAGCTTATCTATAGACAGCATAGAGCTATACTATGTCTAATACATATATACCTACCGTACAATAAAAAGACCCAAAACAGGTGGTAGTTATTTTCTACTATTACTTTAACTACCTTATGTTTTTTGTATCATATGGAGTATCAATCTGTTTATGGCTATTGCACTTTTTTTTTTTAATGCATTCTGCGGCGCTTTGACAACGGATTGTGAGTCTATTTATTTCAATGTATAAGTAATAGCAGCTCACTTTAGCGCTTCTAGTGTGAAAGAGCCTTACATTTCTAGCACAACGTGTAATACAATTAGTTTCCTATTAACCCTCTGAGCGTTTGCCACGTGGCCCGATTTTATTTTATAACCGTGCCACGGGCAATCGATTGCCAGCTCAGCTCAGGGTAGTAAACATAAGCCCGGCGTCACTGGAGACGCCGGACTTATGCTGACGAAAGGCGACGCCCCTCCATTTACATGGAGGTCTATGGCGCCGCCTACCCCCGCCCCCTTCGCGTCACCGGTGACGCGATCGGGGGCGGACCCGGAAGCATTGGCATACATGCCGATGCTCCCGACCACCGTCAGAAGACGGCGAGACCACGGGCGCTCCTCCGGCTAACTTGGGGCTGAGTTTCATGATGCATGAAACTCAGCCCGAGTTAATTCGGGGAGAACGCTCAGAAGGTTAAGCAGTAAGTGCTTCTCAGTCAACAGTGAGTAAAGCAGGCCATACACGGGTCAGATTTTCAATCAATCGACTTAAAACGATCAATTTTTTAGTCGATTGATTGAAAATTGAGTTTTGCCCACCTGGTTAAATCGACTTAATCCGATCAAAATTGAGTGAAAATTCAGTTGTTTTTTGATCGGAATGGATGGTAAATTTTGATCGGTCGAAAATTGGTTCCGTATTTTGAGAACCAAGTGTGGTCAACCAATTTTTGATCGATTTTTCTACCTATTCTACCTAACTTCTGATTGAAATTTCAATCGGACTATTTTGGATCGCTTGTTATGTCGATTGAAAAAAAAATCGATCAAAAATCTTGTACTACATATGGCCCATGATACAATCGACATACAATTTTATACCGACTTAAAAATTGATCGTTTTAAGTTGATTGATTGAAAATCTGACCCATGTATGGGCTGCTTAAATTGTCATGCTTACCTCTACCCACAGACAATTGAGATGCCAAATTTTATCAATAATATGCTATTTCCATGCAGACTGAAGATAAGCCAATCAATTACCGCAGCTGCTTAATTGGATCAACTTCAACCTGCATGCAGTTTGCATATTAATGTAGAAATTCTGCAATTCATTAAGCAATCGGAGAGATGCGGAATATGTGCATTTCAACCATGTAATTACCTGTTGCTCCACTTTTAAAAGAATTCAATGGTTTCAAACTCATACTAAACCAGAGTATGCACTGATTACTGTTTCACTCATTTGCAGGGACGCATTGCCTGCGCGAACGTGCTGAGCGACCTGTATGCCATGGGGATAACCGAGTGTGACAACATGCTGATGTTGCTTAGTGTCAGTCAGAAAATGACCGAGGAGGTAAGTGCCACCTTTGAAATTGAATATTAATGGGTGGTTAAGGTCATCGGTCCATGTGAGAGAAGGCTGAATCTATGTGCAAGAAAGGCTGCTCCCAATTTCTCCTTGCAGGGCCCCCCTTTTCTATTCATTTCTATTCAAGCTGCACATGTTCAGAAAGTTTGTAAAAGTAAAAGACGTGATAGCATTACCGTAAAAAAAGAAGAAAAAAAAGTTTGGAGGGACATTTCGTGTTTTTTTTTTTAACACACACCAGTTATACAGAAACATTCATCATTCACAATGAGAAAAACAAACATTAAATGCACTCTACCTGTCTGCAGCTAGTTTCCCCATGGTTTTCTTCCTGTTTGTCCATCCCTCAGGCTTGTCTGATTGGCTGGTGGGGGGGGGGGGGGGGGGGGGGGGGGGGGGGGTGGACTGTGTGCAATCATCAGAGGAAGAAGAGAACTGACAGTTTGGAGAGCCAATATGCAGCCGAGTTCAGCACATCTTTTTAGCTGATAGCGCAACTCTAACAGAGGGCTCCAAGTGCCACCATGGCTGCGCCCCCTCTGTAATACCTGCCCCCCCCCCCTTGTTTTGGGAAGCACTGCTCTATGCAATGGAAAGGTAGGAGGATGGAAGGGGAGGTCCCAAAGGAAATTACTGCGATCCAAGTCAGTTGGCACTCCAAGCGGGATCGATAAAGGGTCACGTGTAATGAGTCTAAAACAAGTCCTTACCTCCCTAGCGTTCTGCCTGTACCGTGCTGCAATCGCGGCATTGTACACAGTACACTGCTTGGAGTTCCTGCCCTGCCCCCTCATTGATGACGCATTAACATGGAGGTCCATTGTGCGTCCCCAACGCGATCGGGCGGTGCCAGAACCCTGGAAACACCGAGGCCGAAGAGAACATCGCCGCAGCTTTCCGAGGGTATGCGGCCTTCATGGGAGCCCAGCTCGTACGGCATTTGCGTTTCCGGACGAGCTGGGCTCGGCATGAATGATAGGGAGGTTAAAGAGACCCTGTCACCTATGTAAAGATTGCACTGCCCCTCTCCTGCCTCCTATATGTATAATATAGGGTCACTTGATTGCTTGTGAGGAAGAGCGATGTAACAAGGGTTGGATTTGAATCTGCTTTGTGAGGAGCCATGTGGATTGTTGTGATTTTATTTGGAGAATCCATATAGATGAGTAAGAAGAGATGTAAAAGTCAATATTAATATAGGGCAATAAATCTAAGCGCATGATTTGCCGACATCCCACTTTTCTATAAAAGAGATGTAAAAGTCACCTATAAGCCTTTAGAAGGGGGGTATAAAAATTGGGTCACTTTGAATGTCTGTGCCGTCTGAGGGTAGAGACTGTTGTGGAACATTCCTTATTCCAGAGACTGACTGCAGTGTAAGCACCACAGGAATTCCATTGTATCCCAAGGATTTAAACTTTTATATAACTTTTAGTCCCCGTGTCATGTCACAATTGGAGGCATTGTGTTTTGCCATGAGGAAGGAGGGAGGAAAGAGGAAGAACTTGTGTCAAACCAAAATAAAAATGTTTGTAACAAAAACCACGTATAATAAAATAGGTTGCCATGCAGCAGGAACGTGCCAAGGCTGCCACACAGAAACTTTTTATGTTTCATATCCTCTACACCAGTGGTGGGCAACTGGTGGACCACAAGTGTATCGCTAAAGGGCCGCACAAAAGATGTTGGACCGCCAAAGTTGATTTGGAAAGCCGGGTCAGTGTGTGACCACTACACAGTGTGTGACCACTACACCGCCCTGGTCACGCTGACGCAGAAGGGGGCGGGGGGAGCCGGCGCCATAGACCTCCATGTTAATGGAGGAGCGCCGGCTTTCCCTCTCACGCAGCTGTTGTCAGTAATGACAGCAGCTGCGTGAAGAGCTCCGGCGAGATGCCGGAAACAACAGGCAGTGTACTGTTGTAAACGGCGCGATACGGGCGGTGCGCTAGGAAGGTTAACAGGTTTTGGGGGCCGCCAAATAATACCCAGAAGGCCGCATGCTGGGAACCTGGGCTCTATACAGCTGGATGAGCCTTGTTACCATGATCAGCCTTCATTCTGCAAATGTCTTGATGTTTTGTCTTAGGATTGTATAACCATGTATGCCATAGAATATCTGAGCTTGTAACATAACATATAGTGTACCGTGGATGTAAATGCTGTGTATTGTCTCCTCTTTATAATAGGAAAGGGAGAAGGTCACACCCCTCATGATTAAAGGCTTTAAAGATGCTGCTGAAGAGGGAGGTACATCTGTAACTGGAGGTCAGACCGTGGTCAATCCTTGGATTATCATTGGCGGAGTGGCTACAGTGGTTTGCCAGTTGAATGAATTCATCATGTAAGATCTTCTATTTCCCTTACTCCTTTGCAATTCAATGCCCAATCCAGCCTAATGGTGTCGTCATTGCACTAAAGGTCCCCACACACGCAACGAGCGGCGGCCGATTTTTGCTACTGACCGATCTGTACCCACATGGGGCAACAGATCCCTCTCGCCCCAAAGACCGGCATCCCCATTGAAACTAACAGCCGACACAGAAAGCAATGGAGAGCAGCGTGATGATGTCATCATGCTGTACTCCACCACTCATCTGTTGGTCCCCACTTGATACGTGTGTGGGGGCCTTAAAGCGGACCTACCACCAGGAATCTATGTTTTCATGAATGGCACTAGAAGTGCCGATAATAGGGAGGAATGCAATGAAAAAAAACAAAAACGTACCTGTAATGAGCAATTTAGGAATATAATCAGCCATTTCTCTTCACTTCCTGGTTAATGGAGAAAGCAGAAGCCAGCGCCACGTCACAGCAGCACGTGATTTTTCAGTGTGTAGCCAACACATTATACACATGGTGGTGCAATATCGCGGGTGGCCAATGGGGGCGTTCAGTGATCTTCTATAGAAATTTTCAAAGCAGATCACTGAAAAATCACGTGCTGCTGTGACGTGGTGCCGGGTTCTGCATTCTCCATTAACCAGGAAGTGAAGGGAAATGGCTGATTATATTCCTAAATTGCTCATTACAGGTAAGTTTTTGGGTTTTTTCACTGCATTCCTCCCTATTATCGGCACTTCAAGTGCCATTCATGAAAACATAGATTCCTGGTGGTAGGTCCGCTTTAAGTCTATCCTTCAATGAAAAGCTGTTGGGTTGAACAAATAATGTAGATTAATGTAGATCTGATAACGGGGAATTTAAATGTAAGGTTTTTTTCATAGAAGAAGCTCCTTATACCGTATTAATTTTTTTTACCATTAAAATCAATGGGAAAGGGTCCCTGTGTCTTATAGTCAGAATATGTTAATTGTCCCAACCACCTTGGGAGCAATATCTCTGCAATATCTCTGCATCCCAGGAGGCAGAAATGTATTCCTTTCACTCCAAAAAGCCACTTCCAAAAAGAGGTCTTATAAGCACTAGCAGTACCCATTCTCTGAACACACTGACCAACTTATGGAGAGACCATTTCTACACATATCGTGATGCATGAGTTGTGTATTTACATTTACACTCTGCATTGCAATAAATACATTTTGTGACAAAGACTCGTCTCCTCCCGTATGTAAAATGTCTCTCTCATAAGTTGGTCCGTGTGTTCAGAGAATGGGTACTGCTAGTGTATGGTAAAGTTTCAGCTCACACTTGGTGAAGACCCTCCTCGACACTGGGACTGGCTGGAGGAATAGAGTGAATCCTTCATGGTCCAGTCCTGCCTACTTTGTATATTCACTTGATATCTGAATAGCTGTCTCTCTCCCCCCCCCCCCCCCCCCCCCCCCCACCCCCCCCCCCCCCCCCCCTCTTAATTTTCTCTTCAAAACTTTGGGTGCGTCTTATGGTCCAAAAAATTACTGGCTGAGATATCAGTGAACCTAATGGAAGGGATCCTACCTCCAATGTTTTCCCCTCTTTGCCTTTCATGTCCAGTATCACATGCACAGTGCGTGTTTGTGAGGATTTCAACGTTTTCGAGTGTAGATCATGTTTGTTTTAGAGGTTTAATATCTTTAATGTAATACGTTGTACAGCAAGGTGTACTTCAATTGTGTGTACAATGTCTGTGGTCACCATCCTGTTGCACTGTGTAATACTACTGTTGGTAGGATGTGGTTGTAATTCATATTGCAGAGGATTAGGGATATAGGAAGTGTCTATAGGAAATGTGAAGTAAATGTCCGCTTCAGATTACACAGAGTTTCTTCGCTTTTGTCATGACGAAATGGTTTTTTGTAGGTCAGAGCCTACAGTGTTCTCCGAGGGAGATTGGCCGGGCGGCCCGCCCGGGAGATTTTGGTCCACCGCCCGGCACACAGCGAGCAGCCTGACAGGCGCGCCTCCCATTCTTCAGGAGCGGCCCCACAGCCACTGAAGACTTCGGCCGCGGCACACTACCGGGCCGAGGGCCGGAGTCTTTCAGTGGCTGCGGCGCGCTCTGAAGAATGGGGAGGCGCGCCTGTCAGAGGATTGTTGTTGCTGCCGCTGGCCGGAGCCTATCAGAGGGCCGCCGGACCGGAGCAGGCGGCGCGATGACGTCATCGCGTCCTGACGTCATCGCGCCCGCCCGCTAAAAAAAAAATTCTGGGGAGAACACTGGCCTACATAAGTGGTCTGTCTGCATGTGTTGTAGCGTCCTTGGTGCGGTTTGAGTCTTCCTAGAACAAGAGGATCCTCCCATGCGTTGTGTATTCTGGAGCAGTTTAGTAAAAGGACTTGTGTTGTCTCTCTGGAATAACTTGTGTACTAGAGAATTACAGACACTAAGGGGGGGGGGGGGTCAGGACCATGAGTCAGGCCCCCCTCCCTCTAAGCGGAAGGTCTGACAGAGCACAATCACTACGTCTCGGCGGATGTTGTTTCTCACAGTGCTGAGCCGTTCCGCCAATGCAAGGCTCAACGTAGTGGAGTACGTTGAACCTTGCCAATCCGCCGGTTGTCTGAACTAAGAGATGTAAAAGTTCCGGAAATTTTGAAGCTCGGAAAAAAGCGAAAATTCCGGAAAATTATAAAAAAATGCTCATTCCAACTATTTTTCTTTTCCAGCACTGAAAGTCATTCTGTTACTTTCTGAAACATAAGTATACCTAGGACAGGTTACATGGGCATAAAATGATCACTACTGTATAATAGAAACTAAGTGACTATCACGATCAACAGAACTGACTTTAATGATATTTATTTGTATGTAACAAAGAGCACAAACAATCTCCTGAACTGTTTACTAGTTTCTGTGGAACAAAAAAAACTCCAGAAACAAGTTTAAAACCAGAAGTAACAACTTCTCATATTCCTGCTGGCAGCTGGCCTGGGCATGATGGGGATGAGGTTTATCAGAATCATTTTGTGTGCTATCATACAGATCAGTTTCAGTCTCTGCTTCTGCATACTCTTGCTGTGTCTGTCATCATCACAGTTTTATGGACTCTGAAAAGTTATTATGGACTCATTCATCATGCCATATATATTTTTCAATTTTTCCAATTTTCGGAAAAAAAACTAAAAATCTTCAGGGGGAAAAAAAACGGAAAAAAGTTTTTTTTCAAATTTCCCGTTTTTTTTCCAGCTTCCATCCATAGTCTGAACACAGCAGATAAAGTCTAAGCCAAGCAATAAGCTTAGTGGAGGTCCCGACGATGTGGAACCCCCCCCCCCCCCCTTTTTTTTTTCTTTTTTCATCCATTGCACAGTGATCCAAGTGTAAATGTAACTTGTTTCCCAGGCACACAACTGCAAGTACAGGGGACGTCCTCGTTCTGACGAAGCCTCTAGGCACAAAGGTGGCTGTGAATGCAACAGTGGTTGGACCATGTAAGTACAGAAACAAACAGTAACCAGATCTATTCATGACCTATAGTAATTTTTGTTTTTATTCTGGCTCTAGCCTGAGCGCTGGAATAAGATCCGGCTGGTGGTGACCAGAGAAGAGGTGGAGAGCTGGCATATCAGGAAGCAATGTTCAATATGGCGACCCTTAACGCACAGGTATGGGGGAGGAGGGGGGGGGGGCGGGGGGGTACACCATGAGATTATCTGACCATACACCAGACAGTCAAACACAAGGCCCGCGACAAATCCGGCAAGCCAGCCTTGCATCCTCGGCCCCGCTGCAATCACTGCACGCCGGGGGTCGTGGCTGGCCCATACTGACAGACGTGTCTCTTCAAGCTCGCTCGATCCCGCACAAATCCCCTCAATCCAGGTGATTTTACTACAAAGGGACCCCCCAGCATCCCAGGGGATATACAGTATAGCTCCACTATATCACCCCGAAGCTCCGGCGCGACTTTCGAGGCCGCGGCTCGGGCCTAGGCCGTACCTTCCGGCGAGAGGGCACCTCGGAACCAGCATCAAGAGGCACCGGAGCGGTTCATACACTGAGGCACGTACCACCTGCGCTGGTTTTCCCACCGTGCGGCCTAGTGGAGGGTCCAAAATCGAGGCCGGGGATCGGGCCTAGTCTGGACCACATAACGTGAAAAAAGGGGTGACATGGTCCTGAACAGGAAGTACTTCAGAGCGGAGTGAGTAATATGGAGTTTCTGAGCTCCTCCATATGCCCAGGCCCTTCCAAGTGACATTCTCTGCAGTCAGCCCCCAAAATTGAGGCCGCGGCTTTGGCCTACACTCCATCTGCCAATATTGATCCCAAAATGTCCAGGAAAAGAAAAGTTGACGGTGAAGGCAGACAATTTAATGACAAATGGGAAAATGAACACATGTTTGTGCTTAGAGAGGGCAAACCAGTGTGTATATTGTGTATATATTGTGTGCATTTTAGGTACATTCCAATATTACTGTTTTGCTTGATAGCATGTGAGTTGGTTAACAGCACTATTAAGGAAAAGATTGTTCCATTCATTTTAAACTGACAATGTTAACCAGAAATGTGAATTTTAAATTTAAATTCACATTTCTGGTTAACATTGTCAGTTTATGACTGTTCAGTAAACCATTCGGCCCGCGATTTCGGCTGGATTTTAGATTTTGGCCCCTTCTCTGATTGAGTTCGACACCCCTTATATACACCATACCTTTGTATAGATTACCAAGAAACCCATAATCGCTGCCAACCACAGAACCAAAGGTTTATTTTGTGCATCTAGAGTGAAACTTTTGTCTTTTTTTAGCTGCAGCTTTGATGCATACGTTCAATGCCCACGCCGCTACGGATATCACTGGATTTGGAATATTGGGTCATGCACAGAACCTGGCGCAGCAGCAGCACAGTGAAGTCAACTTTGTTATCCACAATTTGCCTATTATAGCCAAAATGGCTGCCATCACCAAAGCCTGTGGCACCAGATTTCGTTTGCTCCAAGGAACATCGCCCGAGACGTCCGGTGAGTGATTGTATGAAAAGAGGATTTGGCTGGAAGAAAGTGACACCTTTTATGTCCTTGTATTAAGAGGATCCGGTTCTATTTAATGTGGGGAAATCTTCCCAATGACGTTCCTAATACATTACCTGCAGGCCGACTATTGCCAAAGGATACCCATCGCCATTGAAAAGAACTCTTGCCCAAGAAGGAGTAATACAGCAGGAATTACCATATTTTTCGGACCATTTTTACCCCCAAAATGGAATGCCTCTTATGGTCCCTGGGGCCAAGCTTGGCTTCTCCCCAGCTGTCAGATGAGAGATGCGGCCACAGCCAGATCCCTCATCTGTTCTGTACTGTTTCTACCACCAGAGCCCTGCTGATAGAAGCAGTACAGCAGAGAGACATACATGAAAGCGGCCAGCCATCAGCAGTATGTCTGTCTGTACCTGTGATCATCGTGCAGCTCACCTGGCAAGAAGGGAGAGAAGAGTGCACAATCCCCCGTTCTCCCTTCTGCCTGAAGTGTGCTCTCTAGTGACACCATTTTTGTGGCTAAAATTGTGTACTGCAGTTTTTTTCCCATCTCGCTTTTTTTTTTCCAGTTTTTCCTGCTCTAAAAACTGGGTGCGTCTTGTGGTCCAGTGCGTCTTAGTCTGAAAAATACGGTAACTTCCTGCTGGTCCCTTCAATTCCTGTTTGTATTTCCCATACCACTCCAGGAAGCAAAAACGGATTACCCACCCACACTGCCCCCCCAACACATTTCCTGCATCATTGAGAGTTTTTGTGATGCCTATGCCTGTAATACAATACAGTCCTATGGCGAGCCGTATGTCTGTTCTTAGTATTGCTTGTAACATACTGAGGAAGGCAGCCAGTAGGGCAGGCGTATGAGAGCTGGCGTTTTGTTAGCCAGTGTCTTAATCCTCCTAAAGGTTGTAGGATTGTATTACTAAATGATTATATTGTGTCCATCAATTGCTAAAAGCTTAGCAGCGCCTCATACGTACCGTATTTTTCGGACCATAAGACGCACCCAGTTTTTAGAGCAGGAAAACCAGAAAAAAAAGATTACGTTTTCACATCAATTGGGTTAATGCAATAGATTAAATGAATGCAATATAATGTTCGGCCAGTAGATGTCACTAGCAGCAGTACTATCACAGCACAACATCATCTTCCTTACTGACTGGGAGGAGGGGGGGCCGGGGATTAACAGCTGCAGTCTCCTCTCTGGCTGTGCCTGTGGGAGCTGTAGAGTGATTGCAGTTTCCACGGATGGAGAGAGGGATAGATGGGAGTTCATCTATCCCTCTCTTCATTGCCTATGGCAGCAGGGCTCTGCTGGCATAAGCAATACAGTTCAGATGTGAGATCCGGACTCATCTTATCTTCCAGCTCCCTGGCTAATCCCCTAGCCAGGAGAGCTGGTGGGGAGCCAAAGGCCAGAGGCCAGTCGGGGGTTGCGCATTTGGACCATAAGACGCAGGCACCCCCCCCCCCATTTTATGGGTGAAAAGTGCGTCTTATAGCATGAAAGATATGGTATTGGTTTTTCAGTGTTTTCATATTTTCTTTTAATTTCTCTTTCTCTGTATTTAGGGGGTTTGCTCATTTGCCTTCCACGAGAGCAGGCTGCTCGTTTCTGTGCAGAGATCAAATCACCAAAGTATGGGGAGGGGCACCAGGCGTGGATCATCGGCATAGTGGAAAAAGGAAACCGCTCAGCGCGAATTATTGAGAAACCAAGAATCATTGAGGTGACCCCGCGGGGCGCCGGCAGCAGCGACAGCTGCACTCCGCAGAGCTTTGATGGACCATGTTAAAATCTGTGTAGTGCCTCTAAAGGGTATGCAAGCATAGCTGGACATTCTTCAATCCGTCTATGGCGAATGATTATGGAAATGGTACAGAAACCTGGATCTGAAACTTGATTATTTTTATTAATTCTTATTTTTGGAAACATTTCAAAAGCCCAAAGACAATCGTCACTTTATTTTTTTTTTAACCCTTCACTCATCAGCCCAGGCCTGAGCAGCTGGGTTTGCGTGATGTGAAGGAGGGACATTGAATTCCTGAGATCCCCTCGTCTATTCATGATGCCTCTTTCTTTTAAACCCCATAAAGGGCTAGAAAAGGCGGAAACAACCCCAGAAGAGGGGCAGGGGGCAAGCAGAACTTTGGCATGGGCCGTCATAATGTTTTCAGTAAAGATCACGCATTGTCAAACCAAATAAAACCTCCTTGCTTCACACTTTCATTCCCTTGCTTTGTTTTATTACAGACAATGGAGAGGTATTCTTGTAGAGATGTTCTCTCCCTCTGGTGAAGTCTGTGATCCTCCTTAATGGATGTAAGGTACATTTTATAGCAGGAAGTTCCAGCCTTATACACACACATGACAGATTATCATATAAAACAAGTAACTTTTTCCTATAATCCTCCAGGACGGTTCACCTGAGAGATGGCTCCTCCCAACCTGCAGGTAACACAAGAGACAGGAAGTATAAAGGGCCCCTGGGGACCAGACACCTTAGTTTGTTACCTCCTGCCTGCATAACACACATCTCCCGGTCTGTTATTTTTTCCCCATTGGTTTTCCTGCTGAGGTCAGGTGTCCCCCTCTCGACGGACCATGTACCTGAGCAGGACACGTGTACCTGTGGTCCAGGGGCAGGGAGCCCAAAAAGAGAGGCGTTCAGCAGGGTTCCCTTTGGCTACATCCCTCCTTTCCTGTAGGGACCCTGTCCCTTCCTTCTCATTGTGGTCAGGCCCCTATTCCTGAGCAGGACACATGTACCTGTGGTCTGGGGGTGGGGAGCCCAAAAGGAATGGAGTTCAGGGTTCCCTTAGCTACATCCCTCCTTTCCTGTAGGGGCCCTGTCCCTTCCTCATTACTACCCTAACCCATGGGGGCAATGGTGTAGTTTTTTTTTCCTCCTGTGTCTAGGCACCTACTTCCATTGTCCATTGGTGGCTGTCTTAGGGTCCCCATACACCTTTAGATTTCTCTGTCAGATTTCCTTTAGATCTCCTTTTGTTTTACCAAAACCATGTAATATGAGGGACTTTCTAAACCATCAAGTCTACCTGTGTTCAATCACAGAGGACCCGGCACTACATAGTGGTTGGTAGATCTAAAGGATATCTGACAGAGAGGTCTAAAGGTGTATGGCCAGCTTTAGGAAGGAGGGTTTCTTCCCTGCAATTTTGCAAGTTCTCCCACTTAGAAATCATGGAGGGCTCTGAAATTCATATTGTATCAGGAGGTTATACCAGCCGGGCTCTAAATTTTGTGGTAATCTGTCTGCAGTATTTGTCTTGGTCCTTTTATCTGTAGGCGTTGGGAGTTCCTGTATGTTGACACTCGGTAACCTCCACCTCTTGTATGCTCAGATCTAGGTTAAATGTTATAACGGTTTGTACTATGCAATCTATACTGTACCCCATACAGATACCACGAGTAACAGGAGACCCCTGGTACACAGTGACTGGGTCGTACAGTTGGGGCCCTATGTATGTTCCTATGATGGGTTTGTATGCTTCTCACTGACGGAGCGCTCGCTGGACTTTCATCAAAGATGAGTGTAAGCTGCTACCCTGTGTGTATGAATGTTGTAGCTCTTGCCATTATATCAGCAATTTTTTGTTCATTGTTATATCACCAGCTTCTTCTGAGTGGTATACCCGTGCCCCTTGGCTGCAGGGGTCTCTGGTATAGAATACATGTGTCTATAGATTGAGACTGGAGCTGATTCCGTTGCTTCATGGTGGAAGCTGGGCTGTGTACTTACTGTGTGCGGTTATCCAAATTCCCAGTACAAACCTCCTAACATGACTCCATGTTAAAATGGTGATGTGGTTGTGGTAAGAAGTCTTAAGGACTTTGGGGCTTATTTATATGGGAGGTTATCAATCACTGAATAACAGCAGCCACCCTGAGAACGTGGTAGGAGGCACACAGGAGCACCAAGTCGCTTTCCCCCTGTAAATGAAGCCTTGGATAATATGAGGCTACAAGGGTGGCAGTGAATAGATTAACCTCCTGGGCAGGTCGCCTGGTTTAACTAAAAAAAAGTTGCAGAAAGCGGTTACCCTGCGTCGACTGACTAATGTAACCCGCAGTCAGCTGAGCGGTCAGGGAGGTGGGAGGCTTGC
>CM070040.1:6356137-6366760 GCA_036250615.1 Ptychadena robeensis | reverse complement strand
ATACCTTCCAATCACTATGTATTCTATCAGGGAGGACCCGGCACTGCATAGTTGTTGGTATATCTAATGGAAATTGTATATGTGACCTTTGAGTGATCTAAAGGTGTATGGGGGACTTAAGATACCCAACACTTCATCTTTCCATACTTTAGAAAAAAAGATAAGCAACCAATGACAATCCTATGAAAATAGGGGAGTTTCTGGAAGCCACCAGTTCGGACCTAGATATCATCTTTACTGTAAATTTCAACCAAAATTGATCTGGATAGACATGTTTAAAATCTGTATACATCTCAGCAATGTAGCCAAGCTGCATGCATTGAAAATGAACCCTTGGGGAAAGTACAGCCAGTGGCAATTACCTGGGGGGTTGGGCAGAAATGTGATTACACATGGAAGCCAAGTCTCATCTGTACAGGATAAGACCATTTAAAAAAAAAATTCTGAATGTGCACAAAAACTGTTAAATTAACTTCTGTGTTAACTCGTATAATATAATATAGAAGTAACACATCAGCTTAAATGTAACTATTGATGTAGTCATAAAAAAGATGACCAAATGCAATTGTTTCCCATGTATAGTTTGCTGCTTGTATCATATGAATGAAACCTTCAGGTCAATGATGTTGGAAGACCCCTGAAAATCAGAACAAGTCTATGGTACTCACTTTTTGGTCTCCAGGTCCGTTTCTTGCTATATTCCCAGGTCAGAGCCTCCTGATCGAGCCTCAATAAAACCTTGGTTCCTTGTAGCCTCAGTGAGCACATATTTTCTTCTTCCATTATAATTTAGAGTAAACTGGAGGGCAATATAATCTGATGGAGTGTGGATGGATGTAATGGACAGAACATAACTTTCACACTCTTTGTATATTTAGTTTCTGCTTGTGTTCCTGTAAGCCATGTTTCGTGTGTCTGTCCCGGTGTTCAGAGTCCAGCTCTGTGTGTACGCTTCCTGGATGTAGACTAATGTGTCACCCAGTGTGTTCCCAGTGCTGCCCAACTGGTTTTGCCTCTTGTAGCCTCCTCCTCCTCCAGACTACTTCAGCCAGGTACAGTACAGACTTTGTGTACAAGACATTTACTGGGCACACACAGCTCTCTTTTGTTTATTACAAAACACAGCAGTGTGCAGGGGAACAATTGCTGAATTTGAATATGTATGTGTGACGATAATGGTGGCCAGAAATGTTGTCCTTGGCAATGTGAGAAAAGCTTATAAGGAGAGCCTTACACGATCTGTACATATGTATAACAGATGCTTAGTTAGAATAGTTAAAAAAGTTTCTAAGTTAAAAAAAAAAGTATATTGCAACTTATCTGTTCTTTGGTTAAATGGTATCTGCTTCACATTTCCTACATAAAGGCCCCCATACACGTGTCGGATTCCCACCGATTTCGGGCGCGTGCACGCGAAACGACCGTGCTGGAATCGCATGCAGCCCACCTTGTCCAATCGATCAGGTCCGATCTTTCAGGGGCCCAGAATCGGATCCGACAGAGAACCAACATGTTGGTCTTTCTGATCCGATTCTGCACAGATCAGGGGGAGTTGCCATTTGTGAGGTGGGCAATCGGACACGGAATCGTCCCGGAATCCGTTGGACAAGGTGGTATGCAGCGATCGGATACTCTTAATTGGCCGATTGATCACACCTGCGATTCCCGGCAGAATCGCCGGAATCGATTGGATGGGTGATCGACTGGCCATGGAATCCGACACGTGTATGGCTAGCTTTACAGAGACTCCAATCACTCCACTGTTACTATGGAAGATAAATTCAGTTTCCCTTTGACAGTAGTATTCTATACATATGACTCCTGACACTCTCCTAAAAATGTCAACATCCCAAAACATATAAGAATGTCTCACCCATCAAAATTACCATTTCGAGTATCCTGGACCAGGCATCCACGAAATTGGACCTCCACAGGCACCATTGAGCGCGACCTTGAATTCACTGCGTGGGGACAGTGAGGAAAATGATCTCCACCTGCCGATTCATCAAACAGGTTGCTGGTCCAAACAGCTGACCGGTAACCAGGGCCATCTGACGACCAGTAACCCATAGAGTAAAGCAGGGTACAGACGCTAAGATATGGGCCAAATCGATGGCCGCTTTGAGCGCCGTGTGCGATCACGGCCATCTATCTGACCTATATAATATGTGCCCACCACTGTTTTCGAGTGGGACAAATCAATCCCGCTCGAAAACAGCCTTATCGGACATGACCGTAAATACGGCCGATGTCCGATGCTTTGCATAGAGACTGCTGGTCTCCAGGCAAAGCTTCAACTGAGCTGGAGAGAGAAGAGCTTTCTTCCCATCTCCGCCGATATCTGACAGCAGCGTGATGACGTCATTACAGTGCTGCTGGGTACATCGGACGGCTCCAATATCGAGCCGCCTGTACCCTGCTTAAGTGACAACTATATTCACAATGTTTGAGTCACCACCAAAGACTCTTTCTGACTTCCCGAGTATAGTCTCTTGACAGCTCCTCTAACGGTTCTTTTCCTTTTTTTTACATTGAACACTCACATTGGGGGAGCACCTACAACCATCTCTAACCATATAAGAATGTATGCCCTGGACAGACAAAATTATATTTCTCTGCATAGAAAAGTCTTTTCCTCTTCCAAGTGGGGGCGTGGGGACTCTAAAGGCCAACCGATAATTCAAGAAACTTGATGATAGTAGTAGTAAGATAATACAGGAGCTGCCAGCGTAGGGTATTTTTTTGTGGACCCCTTTTACTACTGCTATCATCAAGTTTCTTGAATTATTGGCCTTTAAAGTCCCCACACCTTTACTTGGAGTGGGGGAAAAACTTTTCTGGGCAGAGAAAATATTGTTTTGTCTGTCCGGGGCATAAATTTTTTGTCAGCTTGTGGAGATTAGTCTTCCTCACCGTCTCCCTCACTGTCCTCTGCGTCAGCTTCCTGCATGGTAGATTCTGCTGCAGATGGACCTCCCTGTTCCTGATTGATCCTCCGATTAGCTGTCTCCATCCACAGGTCACCAGCTGGCTTTGGGTCAAAAGTAACTCTCACAGTACAACACCGTGTGAACCCCCAGATCTCATACCTCAGTAGTACAACTTTTCTCTTGTCAGATTTTAACCTACATATGCCTACTCTGACTTTCATTCACCAGACCTCCAACACTCTTATAAGCCCAATCTTTTTTTAAATTAGTCATTTGCATTCCCAATTTGACACCCCTAACTGCAACCTTTTATAGTTATTAAAGCTTCCCTGCGGTTATCCAAGTGACATAAATTGGACAAGCAATAAAAATTGCCAAAACATTTTGGGAATAACAAAAAAACTTTTATAGTAGTGTTTAAAGGATAATAACGTTCTGTGGACCGGCAATATCAGAGCACAACACAAGCACTGCTCCTCACACAGCAGGGAGGAGGGGGGAGGAAGCTCCGTGAATCTCTCCCTGGTCTCTGTAGTCCACAGAGGTGATTAGGAAGGACAACAAAGGTACGCAGAGCTAGTATTTAGACCAATTTGCATACCAGCGTACTGCTTGTGTGCACCCCTGGCTATACGGTTTAATTTACAATACATGTATCTTTAGCTTTAATAAAACTTTAAATCTAATATGAATCTATTATAGATAATGTTTTATCACTATATTAAAAGGGCATTGATTGGGAACAGCTGCTCTTTCATAGATCAATAAACAAGAGCTCTCAAGAAATGTTGTGTGATGTTAAATACAGACAAAATGGTGGCCTCAAAGTACTACTTTATGATCTTTTGAAAGCACAAAGCTCAGAAACATGTTGAGCTTCTCCTAAAAATGGCACATTTATCTGCTTGCAATATTGTTACCATTTCATCAATGGAGAATATGGGACCTATAGGTTTAAAAATAATAATTATCCTATTAAAAAAGAAGAATGTGTCTCCCCACACCACTTTGAACCACAGTTCCACTGCAAATATGAAAAAATAATACATTTAATTCAACGTATCAAGAAGTACAAGTTATACTGTATCATGATTCATGATTCACACATATATCAATGTATTGTTACATCACTGCATCATTAAATCATAGATATCTCAATCTCAACATGTTTCGCACATGTTGCTTCGTCAGGAGATACATAGGAGATATTCATAAATCTCTGCGAAAGGAATCAACAAACAGGTGGGCATAATCATGAAAATATCCATGCTGCAAAGTATGCTTATAGTCATATTAACTTCAATTTGGCCATAAACTATGGCTCATCCCAATTCCTTGGAGAGGTAGTGGGCAAAATGTTCGTATCATTCTTTCTATCGTCCTTTTAAGGATAATGGTGACATTAGGTGGAAAAAGAGGGATGTTCTAGTCATTTTACCATTTCAATCTGTGAATCTCTGTCCTATCAGCTACTAGACCAGTGGTTCACAAACTTTCCTTGCAGGGACCCCCTTTTCTATTTAGGGAATTTTATGAGCCCCCCCCCATTCAAACACAGGTTCAGAATGAGGGCCGGCGCTCCCCAGGAATACCTTACCCCCCCCCCCCTCGTTTGGGAACCACTGAGCTAGACAAAGGTGATGAAGAGAGAACCATTTCACCCATGGAAGGATCCGTGACCCAGTAGTTGGACAAAGAGATGTTCTTACTATTTCCCTTATGAGAGGTATGGGTCCTATTAGTTTCTCAAAGAAAAAGGTTCTTACCATTTTAAAGTATCTTTACTTATGTATCTTATGGGATGAGGCACATACCCTAACAATACGGTTGCAAATCTATACTCTTACCATTTTACCCATGAAGGATCTAAGACCCATAAGTTGAATAGAGTTGTGAAACTCTATCGGAAACACATACCATTTGCTGTGGGGCATCAGAAAACTGTAAAAGTCCATTAACACCTACATATGTGTTAACACCTCGAGCTGCACCATGCAACAAACAGTGTGAATTCAGTAAAGGTTGCCATACATGGTTCAATTTGCAACAAATCGATCATCAATTCGATCGAAGTATTCAACCATTGAATCGTATATCGATTGTAATTGAATTGAATGACACACCACATTGAGTGTTCGATCTTAAACATTTCCATTACTGCAACAGCAGCCTCAAGATAACCTGACCTATGCGGAGTAATCATAGTGGTCTGACTACAGCCAAAGTGGCGACTGAATGGAGAGGGGTTTATTACTTGGGTGGGAGTATGTAGTCTCTCTATGCAATCTCCGCTGCATCATACTTTCACTACGATCACATTCAGTCACACTACCTATGATAACTTTATTTTCATGGGTAAACATTCCCATTACTGCAACAGCAGCCTCAAGATAACCTGACCTATGTATAGTAATCATAGTGGTCTGACTACAGCCAAAGTGGCGACTGAATGGAGCGGAGGGTTTATTACATGGGTGGGAGTATGTAGTCTCTCTATGCAGTCTCCGCTGCATCATACTTTTACTACGATTACATTCAGTCACATTACCTATGATAACTTTATTTTCATGGGTAAACATTTCCATTACTGCAACAGCAGCCTCAAGATAACCTGACCTATGTATAGTAATCATAGTGGTCTGACTACAGGCAAACAAAGCATACATACACACATCCTATTGCACCTACCAGTAGAGAGAACAGTATGCTAGTTGATTGGATCTAATCACAATTGGTTGGGACAAGGAATAGTATGTAATTTACACTCGATGTGGTAGCAATCAATTAAAATTTTCCAACTGGTCCGATCAAATTTCGATCAAGCAAATTGACAATTTAAATCGAATTGAAACTATCGTTCAATGTGGACATGATTCAATTTTCAATCGACCGACCAAAATAATTGATCGAATTACATTGATTGAACAGTCAATTGAACCATGTATGGCTAGCTTTAAGCTATCTGTAAAGTAAAAAAAATGGCATATGTGATTCAGTCAATCTCTAATATTAGCACATTCGTTGTTTTCGGGTACCCCTTAAGCCTGCCATACACGTACGGATAATATTTACGATTGATAAAACCTGACCAATGTTAGTAGCTGATCGGCATGAAATCTGTGCAGGTCCACATGGTACGACAGATAAATTTCGAATTGGTAAAATTTTCGATCGGAAAGGGGTCGGACAAGTAGAAATTTTTTTAATGGAATGGGAACATGGGGCGAGTGTTTTGTGGTTTCCTGACCGAATTGATGCAGATGATGTTTATTAGTTGAGTTATATTAGATCGTAAATAGTTTTTTTTCAAACATTAATTTTTACAAATTATTACAAAGTGTATATCTCCAGGCATTCATAATGAAACTGCCCATTATAAAGTATACATTGTCCATATGATTTATATTTATGCATGAGGAGCAAAACATTAACCGTCCGTGTAGGACGATTGTCATGCCAGTAGAAGGAATGCACATAATGCAATATTGAGGTGTAATTTTTATTTGGATAACCTCTTAACATCATTATTAAAATAATAGGTTTGTTGTATTTTTAACCAATGACATGCATTGCCACCACCTATTTATACACTATCCAATCAGCTCCTTTCCATCCCCCTCCTTCTCATTGGAAAGAACATCGTCCGATAGAATGAACCACTATTTTCTATGACATTTCTGATCAAAACTGGAAAGATCCATCCAAATCGGTTTCCCTATGTTATACCATTTTAGCTAAAAGTACGATCGATAAACGATTTCAACATCGGGATTCATCTATCTGTTTATATTGATCGGAAGTATTAACGGTACTTGTATGGCAGGCTGTAGTCGTCATAAAGGCCCCCATACACGGGTCGGATTCCGGTCGGATTCCGGCCGGATTCCGGCACGATCGATTCCGGGCGCGTGCACGCGAAACGATCATGCCGGAATCGTGTGCAGCCCACCTTGTCCGATCGATCACGTCCGATTGATCAGGGGCCCAGAATCGGATCCGACAGAGAACCAACATGTTGGTCTTTTTGATCCGATTCTGCACACATCAGGGGGAGTTGCCATTTGTGAGGTGGACAATCGGACACGCAATCATCCCGGAATCCGTTGGACAAGGTGGTATGCAGCGATCGGATACTCTTAATTGGCCGATCGATCACATCTGCGATTCCCGGCAGAATCGCCGGAATCGATCGGATAGGTGATCGAGCGGCCATGGAATCCGAACGTGTATGGCTAGCTTAAGTGTTTATGTCAAGAAGTCTTATTTTCAGTCTCCTAGAGATGACTACAAGTATCAGAATTTATTCACATAGCTGCAACTTTTACAGAAAAGGAAAGAAAGAAAACAGGTATAACAGTTATGCATGATTTACAGTAGTTGGCCTTTTGTTTGGTCATTTATGTAAAGTCTGTCTAAATATTTAAAGCGGATGTATACTTAATATGTAAAAAACATACATGTAAAATTAAAGTTTGACTTACCTCTGAGCTGGCATGATGGTGGCTTAGGGCTCCACAAACCTAATAGATATGCTTACCTGCTGTTCCCTGCAATAGCATGAGATTCCATCTCCATCTCATCTCAATCTCCATTCTCAGGCTTTGGGGGGTTAACTCCGGGTGCAATATTGCGAGTGGTCACTGGTTGTGTTTATAATGGTTTTCTAGTGGAATTTGCTTTTAACCCAACAACATCACATTTAAAGCAGAGTACAGATGGCTGGATATTCGAGCCGTCCGATGTTCCCTGCAGCAGCATGATGACATCATCACGCTGCTGTCAGATATCGAAGGAGCCGGGGAGAGCAGAACTGTCTCTCCCCGACTCCTCCTCCTCAGCCGAGCTTTGCTTGCAGACCCAGGCAAAGCATAGGACATTGCCATATAAACGGTCATGTCCGATAAGGCTGTTTTCGAGCGGGATTGATTTGTCCCACTCGAAAACAGCTATAGGGGCAGATTATATGGGTCAGATAGATGGCCATGAGCATGAGCACAGCGCTCGAAACGGCCATCGATTTGACCCATATCTCCACGTCTGTACCCTGCTTAAGGCTACATACATAAACCCTCCCCCATTTTCTTCTTTTTAAAGCCTTGTGTACTAATAGGTCTTATTGTTCAGTTCTGCAACACTATTGGATGGTTGAATGTGTAAATAGGCCTGTGTATCTGGCCATGAAGTCATAAAAAGAAGTCATACAAGTTTTTTTCTATATTTGGGTCTCTGGGGGTTCATACAGAGCAGAGATCAGGGAATTAGCCGACTATCTTAGCGCTCAAAGATTGCGGCTCCTTTCCGGTGACCGCAGTCGCATGACATTGGTAGACAGGTAGAGAGGAGGGGCTGTGAGGAATCTTGTTAAATACTCATTGCAGGTAAGTTTTTTGTTTTGCTCCCTATTATTAGCACACCGAGTGCCATTCATGCAAAGATATACTTCTGGTGGTAGGTCCGCTTTAAGTCCATCTAACACCCAGGTACCCAACCTGCGGCCCTTTGGGTGTTGTTTGGTGGCCCCCTTGGTCCTCCACTTGCGTCCCCCAAAACCTTTTAACACATATATCATAGGAACTCACCTGTTCACCGATCCTTAACCGACACATCTTCACCTGGGAACTTCTTAAAGCAGTAAGAGGAGGAGAGGGACTCGCTAAGCCTCCAGCTGAGCATGACTTGAAAGCTAATGAGTGACCCAGACAGCGCCTATGCTTCCACTAGACCACTTTCATAATATATATGAGGCACATAACCTTTGTTGATGTATATGGGGCATTCCATATTTCACCATGTGTAGTGGTCTCACACTGACCTCGCTTTCCTAATCAACTTTGGCAGTTCTACATGTTACTTGTGGCCCTTCATATCACCTCAGTTTCCCACTACTGATCAAACACATCCTTATGCACAAAGTGTCAATGCTGCTATTTTTCTTCTTTAAAGTTACAGCGGAGTGAGTGTGGCCACCCACCCTATATGTAGCGAGCCACAGCCTATTTTGCCGCTGACCGACCGCCCGTGGATCGCGGGTGCCCACATGGAGTGACAGGGAACAGCTGGCCAGAGAACGGACATGTCCGTAAACTCTGGTCGATGCCATTTGCTAGAACGAGGACTGGCGTCCCCGTTGAAACTAACAAAGGGTGCCCACCGATACTCTGAGCGACGTGATGCAGCGTGATTAAACATCTGAGAGGTACAGCATCTTGTGTGAGTTTCCATGCACAGTGTGTATTGTTTTTGTATGTGCTCGGTGCTGGCACAGTTCACACGCTGGTAAATTCTTAGCTGACATCCTTGGAAAGGGTGTCAGGATTTTCGCCTATTGTCCTCGAGCATTGAGAAGTGCGAACAGGACATTCATTGTTTAGCTTTGTGTAAATCTCCATGTTGCCAGCTCAATGCTTACGTCAATGTGACACCTGTTAACAGACAAAAGAGAAATGTCTTAACTCTTTTCTTACTGGTCAATAACTGCTTTTTTCTTTGAGATCAAAAGGCACCATTATTAATGAATTGACTTTCTCTTTTGAATTAAGAGAATTTTCTCCTTTGAAATTTTCATTTTATTTAAAACTATAACGAAATCAAATCAATACAATCATTAAGCTTTATCATGTAAAGGCCCCCATACATGGGTCGGATTCCGACCGGATTCCGGGACGATCGATTCCGGGCGCGTGCACGCCAAACGATCGTGCCGGAATCGCGTGCAGCCCACCTTGTCCGACCGTTTGCGTCCGATTGATCGGGGGCTCAGAATCGGATCCGACAGAGAACCAACATGTTGGTCTTTCTGATCCGATTCTGCACACATCAGGGGGAGTTGCCATTTGGGAAGTAAGCGATCGGACACGGAATCGTCCAGGAATCCGTGGGACAACGTGGTATGCAGCGATCGAATACTCTTAATTGGCCGATTGATCGTAGCTCCGATTCCCGCTGAGATCACCGGAATCGATCGGATAAGTGATCAATCGGCCATGGAATCCGACACGTGTATGGCTAGCTTTAATGTTTACAGCAAATGTTGTGTATTCATCGATGGCTAACACAGTGCAACAATCTACTATTGCAGTGGTTCCCAAACTTTCCTTGCAGGGCCCCTCTTTTCTATTTAGGAACATTATCAAGCCCCCCCTCCCTATTGGAACACTGGTTATGAATAAGGGTCCGCACCCCCCTGGAATACCCTCCCGTCCCCCAGTTTGGGAACCACTGTACAGTCCTGGCCAAAAGTTTTGAGAATGACACAAATATTAGTTGTGACAAAGTTTGCTACTGCGCTGCTGTTAGATCTTTGTTGCAGTTGTGTCTGTAATGAACTGAAATATAATGATAAGCGCTTCATATGATTCAAAGGCTTTCATTGACAATTACATGAGATTTAGGCAAAGAGTCAGTATTTGCAGTGTCGGCCCTTCTTTTTCAGGACCTCTGCGACTGGACATGCTCTCAATCAACTTCTGTGCCAAATCCTGACTGATACAACCCATTCTTTCATCATCACTTCTTGGAGTTTGTCAGAATGAGTTGGTTTTTGTTTGTCCACCTGCCTCTTGAGAAATGACCACAAGTTCTCAATGGGATTAAGATCTGGGGAGTTTCCAGGCCATGGACCCTAAATGTCAATGTTTTGGTCCCAGAGCCACTTAGTTATCACTTTTGCCTTATGGCGCGGTGCTCCATCGTG
>CM070040.1:6252421-6268775 GCA_036250615.1 Ptychadena robeensis | reverse complement strand
GGAACGCCCCCATGTTATCCATATTAGGCAGATGCTGGAATGCCCCCATGTTATCCATATGAGGCCGATGCTGGAACGCCCCCATGTTATCAATAACCCATTTCTGCCCCCTTTTTCTTTCAAAGATGGCTTCACATTTGACTCTAGAATACTTTAGTATACAGAAGAGCTCATGGGTTGACTCAATGGCTGAAAGGTGCTCAGGTCTTGTGGCTGTAAACATCATCTTACAACCGACCCAAACATACTATAGCTCACCTTTCATCCACACTCCAAATGTTCCAATGGGGGATTGGCTGCAAAAGATTTAAAGTGGTAACCCATCCATCACTTTATGACTATACCTCAATATTTCAAAATAACACGCTTGTTTGCCAAGTATGTAATACACAAACCATGTCTTGTTGCAAATAAAGTTCCGTCATTTTTGTAAAACAAACTGATGTAAAACAGAAAGAAACTAATAAAAAGTGAGATTCCTCTGGCAGTGACGCACATGTAAATCAGTGGCCCTGAATCCACATGCAGCTCATGAAAGTTAAGGTGACCATAATTGGTATTTTGGGTCCACCACAAAATGTCAGCACACATGTCTGAAAGCCTCAGAATAGTTGAAGGGAGATGCAATGTGGCTTTCTTGAACAAGAACGTTATTCTTTTGGGGCATATGGACAAAAAGCAAACAGTAACTTGTTCATGTATTTAATATAGTATGACCCCTGGTTATTGTAATATCTGAAGACATTTCCATAATTAAAATCAAAGTACTTGGGTCAGCAAGGCTGCTCTTCTTTAATACCATCATGGTGATGTCCCATCCTTCGACAGGACAGACTGCAGACACTGATCTGCCTGTACTATATAACAGGTTCCCTTTGATGGGTCTATTTCTGTAAATGATGACATCTTCCTGTGGGTGTCACATCTAATATCTGTAATTTTGTGGCTGTTTTGGTTACATTAACTCTTTAATTAGGGACAAACTGGTTTTCTGTGTGTTTGGGTAATGGAAGGTGGTCCTAGCTCCTAACTTCAGAGATGTTTGGGCTTATGGGAAGGTGGTGTTTTTCAGGTGTCTGAGGTTTGAAGGGTTGTATGACATGTTGAAAGGTAAATATGAAAAGTTGATTTATGAAGATGCCTGATATTAACCTTTAGGACACTGTATATCCCAAGCACATGGACCCAACAAATATACATTGTGTTACTTAGATTTTAAAATTAAATATCTGTTATATAACCTCACTGTGAATTATTGTGTTGAATTACTGGGGGCTGAGGCCCATAATGCAAACAATCTACCTAGGGACGCCGTCAGAAATCCTCAGGCCCCATACTCAGAAATTTTTTAGACCCCTACCCGTACAAACGTTGTTGAGCGGGTGGCGGTTACCAAAAAAATCCCGGAGTTGTTGGAGGGGGGAATGCTAGCAGGCTGTGTGTAACGATCTCAGTTCAGGCTCAGATTCCAGTAGCTGAAACAGCAATCAGAACACAGGTGATCACAGTCCAAGAACAGAACACAAACACAGGTAGCAGTCAGGGAACAAGCAAAGGAGTAGTCAAATCCAAGCTGGGGTCAGTAGCCAATGGTGTCACGATAGGAATGGAGCGATGAGAGAAGAGTAGTCAATATTCAGAAGCCAAGGTTCAGTACACAAGTTATCAGAAATCAGAGCACGATGAGAAGACAGAGCGAGTTATTGGCAAGGCACAATAATCTGGCATTGACTGCAGGTTGGGGCCTGGCTTTTATAGGAAGTCCAGGGGAGTGGCCAAGGGTTCAGGGTTCATGAGAACTAGGTGACTTGGTATCAAGGTGTAAGGGTTTCAGCAAGGCATAAAGTCATATTGTGAGGTGGCTCAGCAGGTAGAGCTACAACCAGGCGTTGGAGCATCCCTGGGTTCGAATCCTGACACTGTGACACAGGCTACCAGGCTGGAGTTCCCCCTCTGTCCCCTCTGTCCCCCCCTGATGGTGGTCCTGAATCTGCTATTGCTCTGTTGGAGCTGTTGACTGCAGACTGCATTAATATCAGCCTCAGCACAAAAACTGTGCACCTGGAGTGTCATTTTAAGTGATCCTCACACTTTGATACCCCAGTGCCATATTCTTTGTCATGGAAAAATAAGACATCCCCTGAATATAAGACGTAATAATAATATAAGACACTGTCTTATTTTTGGGGGAAACACAGTATATAAACCGAGATGCATAATTGGAAGACATGAGCATAGCACATTGCCCCAAACCAGGAGGCATCGGTAGTACGAACATAAATAAAATATATGTTTTAGGAAAAGCTACAGAGTCTGGTATTCGGCTATAGATACTTACTATAATAATTTCCTTTTTGCAGTTTGTAGACAGCTTTTTGGTATCTTTTTATTAAACCATGAAAAAAAGGAATACTACCCACTCTTTACTATTATTATTATTATCATCATTTATTTATATAGCGCCAACATGTTATGCAGCGCTGTACAAAACATTAGAGTGGAGATATAAACACACAATAACACACAGGTACAGGTTATGACACAGGAGGAGTAGAGGACCCTGCCCGGACGGGCTTACAGTCTAATAGGTTGGGGAACAAGGTATACAATAGGTGGGGTGAGAGGAACTGGCATGGTGGTGATGTTAGGAATGAGAAGAAGGATAGGCCAGACTGAAGAGGTGGGTTATTAGGGCTTTTTTAAAAGTGCCGAAAGTAGGAGCAAGTCTGATGGGATGAGGGAGAGAGTTCCAGAGAGTAGGAGCGGCCCTAGAGAAGTCTTGAAGCCTTGCGTGTGATGAGGTTATTAGCAGGGATGTTATTAGTAGGTCACTGGAGGAGCGGAGGGGGTGGTTAGGGGTGTGTACCAGGTTAGAGACGTAAGGAGGACCAGGAGGGGTGTGGGACAGTTACGGGGTGTATTTGTGTCAACCAGGTTGGAGGTGAAGTGTAAGGAAAGGCCAGGATGGGGGGACAAGTTGGGGAGGGTGGTATTTTGGTAACCAGTTGGAAATTTGAAGGAGGACAGGAGGTGGGGGGACAGTGAGGGGTGTGGATGTGTGTACCAGGTGGAGAATGTAAGGGAGGACAGGAGGTGTGGGGACAGTTAAGGGGTGATGATTGGTGTACCACAGAGTGGAGATGTGAAGGAGGACAGGAGGTGTGGGGGGGGGACAGTTGAGGGTAGTAATTTGTGTACCAGGTGTTGGAAAGGAAGGAAGGACAGGGAGGTGTGGGGACAGGTTACGGGGTATAGCTTAATGGTACCAGACAGGTTGGGAAGATACTGTAAGGAGTAGGACGAGAGGTGTGGGGGACGTTAGGGGGATAATTAGTGTACCAGGTTGGAGATGTGAAGGAGGACAGGAGGTGTGGGGACGATTAGGGGTGTATGTGTAGTGTACCAGGTTGGAAGAAGATGGTGAAAGGAGGAACAGGAGGTGTGGGGGCGGTTAGGGGGTGATATTTGTGTACCAGGTTAGAGATGTAAGGGGACAGGAGGTGTGGGGTGTGGGGGCGTTAGGGGTGATATTTATGTACCAGGTTGGAGAGTAAGGAGGACGGAGGTGTGGGGGGACAGTTGGGGGTATTTTATTTGACCGGTTGAAGAGTAAAGGAGGGACAGAGGTGTGGGGGTTGTTAAGGGGTGTATTTTGTGTACCAGGTTGAGATGTAAGGAGTGGACAGGAGGCGTTGGGGGCAGTGGGGAGTAGGGGTATATGGATTGAAATAGGTTAGCCCGGTTATCGGATGGTGAAGGAGGACAGGAGGGTGGGGTCGAGTAGGGGTGTATTAGTACCAGGGTAGCGATTGTGGGGGAAGGAGGAACAGGAGGTGTGGAGTGATTTAAAGGCACAGGCACAGGAACTTTGAATTTGATTCTCTGGACAATTGGAAGCCAGTGTAAGAGATTTGCAGAGAGGAGCAGCAGAGAGTAAGATAAAAAATAACCTACTGATCGGTTGCTTCAGTGGCTGGTAGTTTCTAGGAATACAATCTCACTGTCTGAGTTTGTGCTGGCAGATAAGAGCACAGCGGTAATAAGGGTTAACTAGTTGACATACATATATCAGCATATAGGGCACTTTAGACTTGTTTTTGATTAGATGGAAGAAGAGCTAGTTGAAAAAAGATGAAGAAGAACTACCGGAAAAGGAGGAAGTATAAGAAAGTAGCCTAAAAATCTCGTGTGAATGGTACACAGCTAATAACTCTCGAGTATAAGCCGACCCGAGTGGATAAAGCCAAAGGACCTACATTTTACTCTACAAAAACCTAGCGGAACACACATGGGAACCGAAGTAAAGAGCGAGGGCGGCGGAAATGCAAAGTCAGACAGTGGAGTTTTCTCCAGGTAGAGAAAAATATAGACAAAGCACATCATAGCCCCTAGGAATAAATCAAAGGGGTGAAATTGTGCCACACACACCCTCAAAAAGTTAAGAGGAGAACACATGTTTATGGTTGAAAAAGAGCCTCCGCTCAAACGCTCCCATTGTTCCTGATGAGCCCCCCCCCCACATCTTGTAAGCAAGGAGTGATCTCATCCATCCCCAACCATGAAGTGAGGCCTCACTGGAAAGCCACATCGCCTGAGAGATCCATCCTTGGCCAACCTCTTTGAATGTTAGTATCTTGTCTGTTGTTGTTTTGGTGATTTAGTTTTCTTTTTTTAATTTGTTTTTAGCCTTTTTCAATTCCACATTATTTACAACCATTTGTAGTACTAGGTATTGTGCGCCTCTGTCCTGTCCCTTTTGTCTGATTACAGGGAGCCACACTCCTCCACTTGAGAGCTGCATGCCGACCCACAACACCCACCCCCTCCTACTGACCGCATTTTACACTTCGATCCTTGCTCAGGCACCATAACACCCGTGAGGGGCCCTTCTGGCCCACTGATATCACTGTAGCGGGTTTATCAACTGCTGAACGGTGTGCGTAATTATTTATATCTTTCTTATTGTTATTACAGAAATGGGGTTTCAATCATCTTATGATTCAAACATTAATTACCTGCCATTTAAAAAAGTATTTTTTTTTATTATTAGTTTATTGGACCAATACATTGAATTGAATGGAACTATATTTGATTGATTTTGAAATCCTAAGTCGTGGAGTTTTTCACCTTCTCCATAAAAATTTACAAATAGTCCCACTAGATGTGCTGCCGTGCCGTTTTCGTTTACGTGAGTGTTTTGATCTCTTATATAGAATCTCCATTGCGCACGACAAATGCTGGCCACTAGATGTCGCCATGACACACATTGGCTTTTTGCAATAAATCACAATACAATGCCGAGGTAATGGACAGGAGCTCTCGTAGTTTGCGAATGTCCTTTGAATATGTGGCGATATTTAAAGGCAAATAACGGCGTTCCGAATATTGCCCTATGCTGCTCATCACTATTCACGTCACCAGCCGAGTCGGATAATGCTCAGATAGAATATTGATCACATCGGACATTCACAGGGGTAAGACCACGCGAACTCCTGGCCAGGTAAGTGGGGACCCTGAACTCGATTTTTTGGGCTTGTCTCCGAGTATAGCAAACTTAACTGACTTTTAAGCATTGGTTCCCTATACTTATGAATAGCCATACTGGTTAAGCTTATTTTGTTATTGTTATTAGAAATGGACTTCATACAAACAACATTTATAACTGGGGCCTCACCTAGGGGTATTGGGACATCTTTGGGTGATAAGTCCTCCGTATAAACCCGGGGTGCACATAAAGGTCCGCAGCTAACGCAGCGGAGCTATGCTACGCTGCACTAACGGCTGTACCGCGCAGTTTTCCGTACTATTCACATGTCCACACCTCCCTCACCACCCCACCGGCCCATAATTGTTATTCCTTATGCAGTTGGAAGGGAGGACAGCAGATGAAATGTACTATTTCTTCCGTGCGGTCTTTCACACGGATGATATTCCCTCCTCAGCTCCCGACAATTAATTGTAGTCCCGGCAAGGCAGATTTTCTAAAACTGGCTCTGAGCCGCCTGATCGTGGTATGGTCCAGTGGCGCCATCTGCTGGCGCTGCTGATACTACAAGCCCATGTTTACAGACACCTAACTAACTTAGCCATTTCTAAAACTTTCAGAGCATAAGCTACCATACACGTTTCGGCGATTCATGGCCATTGATCACATCCCCAATTGATTCCGGCGATTCTCAGCGTGAATTGGGAGCTGCAAAGCAATCAGCCACTTAAGAGGTCGATCGCTGCATCCCACCTTGTCCCGAGGTGATCGCGTCCAATTGATCGGGGGCTCAGAATTGGATCAGAATTGGATCCGACAGAGAATCACATGTTGGTTCTCTGTCGGATCCAATTCTGAGCCCCCGATCAATTGGACTGCGTCACATCGACAAGTGGGTATGCCAGCGATCGGATTCCTCTTAAGTGGCTGATGATTGCAGCTCCCATTCCCGCTGAGATCGCCGGAATCAATGGGTGAGTGATCAATTAGCCATGAGATCCCGACACGGTGTAGGGCTAGCTTAATACAGAGACATATTACAGCATCACACTTAATCATTGAACAAATGTCATGTAGTTTGTCTATGTATGGCATGAGATTTAAGATAATAAATGCACAGTAAGTGCATCTATTAATGTCTGGTTTATGGACTGCTCACTCAGGTGGGGTGGCAGGCTGGTCCGCTTGGAGAATAGGTCTGTGTTTCCTGACTTTATAATGTTTTGCTTGGCTTATGGTGCGATTTCTAAGTTTTGTATTGTTTATTTTTTCTATGAACTATACATTTTTTTCTTCCTCTAGCCAATGTAGATGCACACTTTTCTGTTATGTTAAAGTTTTTAATAAACAGATATAAAAAAAAACGACAAAACCACGCTAACATATGGGGGTGAGTACCAAACATATAACACCGAGGATACTCATCTGAGTAGAACTCACTAAAAAAAAGTTATGTGCAACCCGCGCGTAATAACTATGCAGTAAGCAGCCCCAGTTCTTTCTGATCCTAACTATGTAAGCCATTTATTGGAAGATAGTTGGAAAACAAAAGTAAAAAAAAAAATCCCTGTCCGATATTAGGTCATTATTCACATATCGAGTGCAGGTGAATTCCGCACAAGAGTCAGTTAACTCAAACAGTATATAGTTATTTCATATAACACTTATGGGATATAGCCGGTGCTGAGTTGCTAGCTGAGGGCTTTTATTTTAGATACAATGTTTACCCCAAAAATAAGAACAGTGTCTTATATAAATATTGTAACCACCAAGATGCGCTCGTCTTATTCTCGGGGGGATGTCTTATTTTCCATGAGGAACGAAATAACAGCCACTGGGTATCAGGGTGGGGGGGTCACTTAAAATGACACAGGGGGATCAAGAGGGGGGAATCAAACTGGCACAGGAGAATCAGAGGGGGGATTACACATGTATAGTAACCCACCCTTCTGATCCTCCTGATAATCATAGTGGATATCCCCCTCTGATCCCCCCAAGTCCAGAGTTACAAGGAACCGTCAATCTTCTGGGAGTGACTTGATTTTCTGGGGGATGCCTTATTGTTCGGGGAAACAGAGGTATGTTTTTTAGTAGTCTTTTTTATTACCATGTACATGTGAAAGAAAATGTAATGAAAAGTTACAACACACTTTCAATCAATTTTATGCTTGATTTCAACTAAAAGCCCCCATACAACCTTTAGAATCAATCCATACAATTTCCTTTAACATCTGAAAAATAAGAACGGCTGGGCCGAAGAAACAACTATGTAGTGAGCTGGGTGCACATCTCTGATAGAATACATAGTGATTGGAAGGTTATTCACTGCTATGTAGTGCCGGGTTTCCCTGATAGAATACATAGTGATTGGAAGGTAGTATATCACCTGCTATGTAGTGCAGGGTCTCTCTGATAGAATAACATAGTGATGGAAGGTATATCATTTGCTATTAGTGCCGGGCCCCTTCCACTGATAGAATTCATAAGTCGATTGGAAGTTATATCACTGCTATGTAGTGCGGGTCCTCCGCAGATTAGAATACATAGTGATTGGAAGGTATATCACTCTATGTAGTGCCAGTCTTCCGATAGAATACAGTAGATTGACAATTAAGGTTATATATCACTGCTATGTAGTGCGGGTCCTCCTGATAGAATACACCTAGTGATTGGAAGGTATTAATCACTGCTATGTAGTGGCCGGGTCCGCCCTGATAGAATAGACAAGTGGATGGAAGGTATATGATCACTGCTAGGTAGTGCCCGCCGGTCCTCCTGAAGAGAATACAAGTGATTGGAAGGTATATATCACGGCTATGATGTAGTGGCCGGGTCCCCCTGATATAATACATGGTTTATGGGAAGGATTTAGAAAGTCTCCTCATATTACATGGTTTTGTGTAGAAAAAGGCTTAATTGTCACCGAATTTGTATGGTAAGATTGTAAGGTATATGGGGGGCTTTAGATGTAGATCAAACCAAGTGGGCGGTAATCGATTCCCTTTTAATCTATTTCAAAAGATAAAAATTTTTGGTCAGGGAATATAAACCTGTGTATGACTACCCTACATTTGAGACTGTATGTATAAATGGTGTCATGGTTGTCACACTGCTTTCCAGGTTTGAATGAACCTATCCCCATGTTCAGTTCAGTTCAATCAGTGTTATTCTATTGTTACAGGCTGCTGTTAAAAATCATCAGGTATTTCAGCTATGTTTCCACATCCGTTGGGACCCCCGTATTGCTTGGCTTGGAACCCGACAGAACACATAGACTTTTTCTGCTCTGCAGATGCTGTGTTTAGACATCCGCCGATGCAGAGGTACAATGTACTCCACTACATTCAGCCCTGCATCAGCGGAACGGCTCAGCGCAGTGAAGACACAGCATCTGAGCGGGTAAGTAAATGTGCTCTGTCGGGACCTCCCACCAAGCAATATGCCTAGCGGAGGGGATGCCGACGGATGTGGAAACTCCCCGTAATGCGCTTGCTAAAATGTTGTTTTACCTTATGAATGAAAAGTAATGTAACTACCTCACCTTATAACAGGTAAGCTTACTTTTTTTTCTGGGGTTGTCCTTACTTCTCCTTAATCGAGAAGATGACAAAGCTCATTATTCTTCATCTGTAACTAAAATATCTGGTTTAAGTGAACTGTTAAAATGAATTTCATTGTTTGTAGGGAAGTGCTTTGCTTTGCATAGTTCATCAAGACCATGAGCTGCAGCAATGTCCGATTTATTCAATAATCTTTTCAGACAGATAAGATTGAATCATTTGAATTCATCATGTCCATGGTATATGTGTCTGTCCATATTTCCATTGTCCATTCCAAAGCATATGCAGAATGCATGATAACAGATGTGCTTAGTATTGTTTGTCAATTGTGCAGGTGTGCCCCATGAACACTGGTCATATTGTGCCTCCAGCCTCTTATCCAGGCGATGATGGGAATTCACAGCGTGCTGAGAGTGACATCTGACACAAGCAGAATGGAGCTTGGATATCCAGCCTTACAATCTCCAGAAGGTGCTCCAACATGTCCATGTAATGGTAGGTCTCCATTTTAAATTGCTGTTAAAGAGTAGTCGATCTGAAACTTTGATGTCCATGAATCCACCTAAAGATGGACTCTGGTGTGTCTGTCTCTTCCTAATGCCAGCCTTTGAGGTTTTCTTGCCAGGAAAACAGTTATTACTTAAACCTAATGATAACATGGTGTGTTATACAGTTGTGTTCAAAAATTTTCAACCCCCACTGAAATTGAGTGTTTTGGCCATTTTGACATTGATTTTGATCATTTCAGTCATCTTATTTACAATGAAATAAGCGAGGCGCTTGTAAGTCAGACAAATATAACATAACATTAATAATGAAATCACCACAAATGTCTTTTCTGTGATCACATCATTATCAGTTTTATTCAACCCCCAAGTGACATTCATTCTTAGTACAACATCCTTTTCCAGTTATAACAGCTTTTAAACGTGAAGCAAAGCCTGTGTCTTGCAGCGATCTACGGGTTTCTTAGCCCATTCTTCATGGGCAAACACCTCCAGTTCAGTCACATTCTTAGGCTTGCACGCTGCAACTGCTTTCTTCAACCAGAGGTCCCACCAGAGGTTTTCAATCGGATTTAAGTCTGGTGACTGCGATGGCCGCTCCAAAATGTTCCAGCCTTTAAGCCCCCCATACACCTTTAGATTCCGCCATACAATTTCCATGAGACCTACCAACAACTATGTAGTATAGTGACCTCCCTGATAGAATACATAGTGATTGGGAGGTATATATCACTGCTATGTAGTGCCGGGTCCTCCCTGATAGAATACATAGTGATTGGAAGGTATATATCACTGCTATGTAGTGCTGGGTCCTCCCTGATAGAATACATAGTGATTGGAAGGTTTAGAAAGCTCCTCATATTACATGGTTTTGGTAGAAGAAAAGTTGGTTGTACAGAAATTGCATGGTAATTGTATGTGGTGTATGGGGGGCTTTAATCTGCAACCATGCTCTAGTGGACTTGGAGGTATGCTTGTGCTTGGGATAATTGTCCTGTTAAAAGGTCCAACGTCTCCCAAGCCTCAGGATTGTGACAGACTGCATCTCATTTCCTTCCAATATCTCCTGGTACTGAAGAGAATTCATGGTACCCTGCACACGCTAAAGCTGACCTGTACCTGCAGAAGCAAAACAGCCCCAAAGCATGATTAACCCTCCCCCGCCATGCTGTACATCAGTACAAATAGCACTGATTAATGTTGCAGGGCCAGTGTGCAAGCTCTTATGGAGACCTTGCTTTAACGCTGGCCCTGCTGCCTTGTGAAATGGCCCTGTAGTGTAGTCACCCTACATGATTCAGGTGCTGTCCCCTTTAATTTGCCTTCCCATCAGGCCCTGGGAATTGAGGGGTACATAGCCGCGGCCCAGGAAGAGGAGGGGCAGTCCAGAGGTGCCAGCACATTGAAATTTAAGGCATCCGCCTTATATTTCAATGTGAGGCATAAATTTAAGGGTGCCTTATTTTCGGGGATGCCTTTTTTTTCAGGGAAACAGGGTATAAAAGGAACACATAGTAATAAATAGGAGTGCAGCAGATGTGCAGTAGGAAGAGCAGGGAAACACCCAGCTATGTGACTGCATCAAGTGTAAAGGTAAGTATTTATCTAGCTGAGCTGCACTCAGGGGTATGGTGGAATGCCTTAAAAACCAAAGTATATCAAAGCTACAGTTGTTCTTTAAAGTGGATATGACCATAAAAAGTATAGTTCTGGTAAATTATAGGAAACATCTTGGAATGTTAATTGTACCCTAAAGTGTGACTTTTGTCTTGTCTTTCTTCTGAAGTTTAAAGTAAACTTTTATAGCATAGAGCACCTTACTTTGTCTATGACTGCTGGTCTCGGGGGATTTTGAGTAACAATAGGTAATGTCACAACTGCGCTGATTACTGTTCTCCTTGCTGGAGCTGAAGCTGTACCTGAAGGTTTTAAGCGAATGTCCAAACTTCATCTATTTTATCAATGACGAGGGTATAAAAGATATCTGTCCCTTTTATCTGAATTGTTCACAACATTCACTCTCAAAAGGGTCCCCCTGCCCTAAGCGCATTCCTTGGCGCCAATCCACATCACCTGTCTCGGGCACTGGCTGTTGTCACATTACCTCTGCCGATCCGGAGGTTGGCTAATGCTAGGCATACACATACCGACCTACTCCGAAATCTTCCTCCAATATCTTTCCGGGAGGCTAACATGATTACGTCATCACGTTAGCCTCCCGTTGCATTCTGGGGCCCCTTCAATCGGCTAGGCACCCTTTGTGTGCCGGCCATAAGCTGCGATGAAGACGCCGCTTCATTGCAGCTTATGGCATCGGCTTTCATCGGCTCCCATCGGCCAGAGAAGATCGGACATGTCCGTTCTCTGGCCGGCCGAGAAGTGGGGCGACAGGCATCTGTCGCCCCATGTGGGCACATGCCGATTAGCGGCCGATTTTTAACCTGACCGACGGCGAGAGCGCGCACGCCCGTCGGTCAGATTAAAAATCGGCCGCTTATCGGCATGTGTATGCCTAGCATTACTGCAATACATTAACCCCTGCACCAACAGATCGACTCAACACCGTGTGAACAGAGGATCCGCGGGACAGATAATGTGTATGTGCTCTGTCAGGACCCCCGCCAACACAGCGCTTAACGCAGTGGGTTCCGACAGATCACACAATGCAGTGGAGACATAGCCTTCGATGAACTTTTGTTTTAGGTAGACTAATTAAGCCTAAATCCTACTTATCATTATGAAATAGTAAAAATGATTTTTTCTTCTGAAATAAAGGCATCAAATTTACGAGTATGAGCTTATCATTGTAAGTACCTCTGCCAGTCAGTTGTCATGTATTGTTTCATTCTGATTTGTAGGGTCACTGTGTGAACTGTTTGCACATATTGTGTGTGTGGTTAGGGAACGGCTGTCAATCACTGACAACTATTCCTCATGTTATCCCTATGGGCACCAGTGCGTAATGTCTCTTCAGTTAGTGAAAATGACATGTTTTACAGCTACTGACGGAATGAGCCCTAAATGGTTTACCCCAGGCTGTTTCATTTTGTTCAAAGACTTTTGTGTGCCGGCCATTAAATGTAAGTAATGGACATTGACCGTGGTTTACGGTCATGTCCGATATCCTTGTTTTCGGCACACATCCTGTTTGTGGATATGGTGGTGGTACATGTACAAACAGATTTACTGTATTTTTCGCCTTATAAGACGCACCGGCACATAAGACGCACCCAGTTTTTAGGGCAGAAAAAAACGGAAAAAAAGATTTAATAAGTTGGGATAATGCAATGAATTTAACCTCCCTAGCGCACTGCTGAGGTACAGATTTCTGCACCAAAAGCACACCATAGACTTCAATGGATTTTTTTTTTTATTTGCATTAAAAAAAAAAATTCTTTAAAGTATAATTTTGTTTGTTTCCTGTATATAGTAATTTTTTTTATCAAATCTAAATGTGTGTTGTGTTCTTAACTTTAAATTGTACTTGGTACAGTAATCACTGTACCCAGTACAATTCCCCTTTAAATTTGGTGCCCCCCCCCCCCCCCCCCCCATGTGAATTCACCAGATCCTCACACTGGGAGAGAGAGGACCAAACTAGTTACTTTGGAAATCGCGCTGAATACAGCTTTCTAAGCAAAAAGCTGTATCCAGAACGATTTAAAATTTCCTGAATTCAAAAATCCCGCCGCCTCCAGGTGTGACGGAAGGCGGTGGGATTTTTTAATTCAAACCGCATGGCGGTTTCCCGGGCACTATCGGGGCGATTGGCACCCCCTCCTTGGACCTGATCTGCTGAGCTATCTACAGCACCCAATGTTCCTGCAGCAGGGAGGGAGTGCCGATCGTCCCGATAGCGCCCGGAAAAAACGGCACTATCGGCATCCCCTGCACCAAGTGTACTCCTTGGCGGGGATGCCGGCGGACCCGATCTGCTGAGCTATCCACAGCACCCGATGTTCCTGCTGCAGGTAAGGGGATCGGGTCCGCTGGCAGTTACACAGTTCAGATGGGAGAGCCGGACATCGGACACCGGACCCCATCTGAACTGACAGCTCCCGCAGCTCCCCTTCAGGGCGGGAGAGCTGGCGGGAAGCCAAGGTGCGACCACCGGTGGCCGAGAGGGTCGCGCATTCGGTGTATAAGACACAGGCCCTTTTTTGCCCCCAATTTTGGGGGTGAAAAAGTGCGTCTTATATGCCGAAAAATACGGTAGGTGATCATTACATAAGCAACTAAAGCTGCCCATACACCTTTAGAGATCTCTGTCAGATTTCCTTTAGATCTCCTTTTGTTTTACCAAAACCATGTAATATGAGGCACTTTCTAAACCATCCAGTCTACCTGTGTTCAATCGCAGAGGACCCGGAACTTTGCTTCACCTTAAATGTACACCTACCTATAAAACTGATCAATATGTCTAGGGGTTATGTAGACAATTTTTTTTAAAAATCCCTAATACTTTCATTTTTGGTTTAAATAATGCATTTAATATTGTTAAAATTTCTCTTTGTACACCTACAGGCTGTTGGCATGATGCTAGAATATAAAGATTGAAGAAAAGACTGAGACAATGACAGCCTAGAACTAATGGATGGCAAGATAGCTTTTTACCATTTTATTATTGTTGATGTATCTCTAAAGTCTTTTTTTTTTTGCATAATGTGCGGGAGGATTTAAACTGTTGTCAGTTTTTTGTGTACTTTTTGTATTTTTTTAGCCACATCTTCCTACACTTCCTGTCCTGTAGATTCAGTTAAGAAATCAGAGGATATTTTTCCAATACAATATTTCTGTGGGTGTCAACTGGGGCGGTCCTAGGGACATTGCCGCTCTGGACGAGCACTCCCTTTGCCCCCCCCCCCCTTCCTCGAGACCCGAGAGAGATCATTTGGGGGGGTTGTGCTGTGAAGGAGAGCCCCGGCAGCCGCCCCCCAGCCTTCCCCAAGAGAGTTCACAGGGGGAGGGGGGGGGGGCGTTCTGTGAAGAAGAGCCCTGGCAGCTGGCCCCCCACCTTCCCTGAGAGAGTTCACAGGGGGTATTGTGAATGCCTTGGCATCCGACCGCCACCTTCCCTGGCCGGGGGGCGCTGAGAGAGAGCTCTGCCAGCCGTACAGAGCTGGAGTCAGTTGTCCTGCTCACTCTACAAAGCCCCCGCCCCCCGGGGTGGTCTGTCAGCAAACTGTCACAGTTCCACACATGGGCATTATGGGCAGATGCCGCCCTGGGAAACCGCCCACAATGCTGATATGTAAAACCGTAAAACAACTAGATATTCAAAATATCCTATATAGGACTGAAAAGTCATTGAAAGAAATCAATAAATAAATATAAATACAATAAAAGAGTCAATCAAATGTATATACAATAATAGGTTACAAAGGTCATACTGCTTAACACCAAACGTTTCATACAATTCTAAATAGAAGTTTTAAGGGAACATATCGTGTATGTCTTCCCAAGCGTTTTGCCCCACAGGGGCCTCCTCCCCTGTTTTGGGACTGATTTGGATGCACTCTATGGTTGCCACTCACCCCCTGCAGCCTATCTGATAGAGACGAGAGATTGGGAAACTGGACGATAGCCTATACAACTGCCGTAATGTAACCCCCTGATGAAGCCCCTGCAGGGCGAAATGCGCTGGGAGACATACATAACATGTTTCCCTAAAACTTCTTCCATATTTAATTGTATAAAACGTCTGTGCTGTTTGGTGTTAACCAGAAGGACCGTTGTAACCTATTTTTGTATATACATTTGATTGATTATTTTATTGTATTTATATGTATGGTACTCTTTGTATAATAAAGACCTTTTTTACGAATTTATATTTGATGCCTTCATTGTCCCGTAAAAGCCCTGATAATGTCTTTCAAGGACTTTGGAGTCCTATATAGGGTATTTCGAGTAGATATCTTTCCAATATTGGAGATACTAGAGCACAACCATTGATCCCCATTGTGAAATCTTTCTTTGCTGTTCTGGTGGCAACTCAAATGTTGGATTCTCCATCATGTTCATTCATGGTGACATTTGTGATTTCTTACTACTTTGTGTCCTTGACACTAGCTTGATGAAACAACAAATACAACAACTAGATGTGATATACAAACTCAAGTACAGTATACCAATTAAAGAATCCCCCACAATGTGTTTTTGCTGCCACAACATGTCCTAGACTTGAATGGAGGGGGTGACAGCTGACAAAAAAGAGAGCCACAGGCAGAGTGAAGTGGTACTAAGATGGGCATGTTAGCATGGGTGAAGAGGCCACAGTTAGGGTGGAGAGGTTACAGCCAGGGTGGAGGGTCTGCAGTCACCATAGTGAAATCACAGCTAGGACAAAGATATTAAGGCCCATAGGGGTCACAGCCAAGATGGAGGGGTCACAGCCAGAATGAGGCAGTTGGCCAGGGTAGAAGCAGATTACTTACGACTTTCTCCATTCGTCCAGCCTGCATAGTAAACACTAGGTGTTGTACATTGTAAAGAACTGTTGGCAACCTGCTAATGCCAGTTACAAGATATGAATATGAGATATGAGAATGTGTATGAAGTCAACTCTAAAAATACAATGTTTGGAGGGTGGAAATCCATAGGCCTGGTGAAAACCCCAAACTGTTTCCACATTGTAAAAGATGCATATTTAACTTCACTGCCAGGCGTTCACAAATGTTAAGCCATGAGGTGCAACCTTAGGGGTTTGCCCAGAGGTCCATTTTAACAGAAAGCAATACCTAAAGCCCCCATACACCTTAAGATTGATCCATACAATTTTCATTAGATCTACCAACAACTGTGTA
>CM070040.1:6204729-6215369 GCA_036250615.1 Ptychadena robeensis | reverse complement strand
TATCACTGCTATGTAGTGCCGGGTCCTCCCTGATAGAATACATAGTGACTGAAAGGGTTATAAAGCTCTTCATATTACATGGTTTTAGTAGAAGAAAAGTTGATTGTACAGAAATTGTATGGTAAGATTGTAAGGTGTATGGGGGGCTTAAACAGAGCTTAATGGTTGATGGCTTTCAAGTCAAATACTGCCTTGCTAGAAATGGCATGTACCCTAAGTATGATTTTAGTTCTGCTTTATGTTCCGTTCATTGAAGCCGAGTATGAGAAGAAGTGGCCCATCTTGCATGAATCAGGCTACATTAGTATGCTGTCATCGCTCCACATCTTTGCGGTACCTGCGGCACTCCTGTGGGGGATGGGGCAAATAGTTTTTCTACTTAGACAAACTGCTGCTCCCAAAGAGAATATCACATCATCTGCACTTTCCACACCAGGCTCCAGTTTTTCCATTTTTAAATATGGAACCAATATCCACTGGAAAGAGCCAGGACTGTGTGCTACGTTCGGTTAGTTAGGTTAATTCAGACTGATGTGAATTTTCCAAAGACTTCCCTGGAAGAGGATGCCGCACACACAATTGGCCCAGCCAGGCATTATTACCTTGGCCTGGTGCGTAAGTGGCCGCGTGCTCCTCCGGTACACCAATGTTGGGGCTGTGTTGGGCCCCCCAGGCTTGTCTGGCCTAAGTGAGATTTCTAGGAAAACTTATTGTATCATTCCTCACGATGAAAAGGACTAAAAAGGATGTGTTTATGCTTCACCTCAATGTGCATGCAACACTTGGACAAAATGTAAATCACAGAGCACTTTGCACTGGATCTTGGCAGCGGGCTCTGCGGCAGAATTAGCTAACTGAGGCTGAGCTCAGGGTGCCTGTCGGCTGTTTATACTGATACATGGCTAGGAGTTTGGGGAGAGCGAAGATGTAGGATGAGTATACTTCAAAGAGAGCCGCATAAGTTTCTGGAGCAGAGCATCTGCTTGGTCAGTTATCCAAAGTCCTGTGCCTTGCTTTTATATCACTCCACACCTCCTGTCCTCCTTAGGTCTCCAACCTTGTACACAAATACACTCCTAACCGCCCCTCTGATCCTCCAGTGACCTACTAATGACATCCCCACTCATAACCTCATCACACGCAAGGCTTCAGGACTTTTCTAGGGCTGCTCCTACTCTCTCCCTCGCCCCATTAGACTTGCTCCTACATTTAGCCCTAAAAACCCACCTCTTCAGTCTCGCCTATCCATCTTCTCATTCCTAACATCACCACCATGCCAGTCCCATCACCCCACCTATTGTATACCCTGTTCCCCAACCTATTAGATTGTAAGCCCAACCGGGCAGGGTCCTCAACTCCTCCTATTTCATACCTGTACCTGTGTGTTATCATGTGTTTGTATCTCCACTCTAATGTATTGTACAGCGCTGCGTAATATGTTGGCGCTATAAAAATAAATGACAATAATAATCCAGACATCCCTCATACAAAACCTGACTCAGTCCGTATGACTAAGCTACTAAGTTTTGTCCGTCAACCTTCTCTTGGTCATAATGTTTGTAACTTCCTTCCTACACGTGTGACTGACTTCCCTACATTGTGTGCCCAGGTTATATAACTTAATTTCCACATCCACAACTTAAATTATTAAAAATAATCCATACTGGTAAACTTATACTTGTCAGTCAATCACATAGAACTCCTGCAGTTCACCCCAGTCCTTCCCGATGATCACATGTTCCTGGAACTCTCTGCTTCTTCTTATTTAGTCTAGTTTGTCAAGTTTAGTTTTTGGGGTATCCTAAGATTTTGTTTTAGAGTTTATCAGCCACAAATTAAGCAGAATAAACTATTATTTAGAGACCCAGTTGATGGCCAACTGAGTTGATATGTAGGGCCACAAGTGCGGCCCTCGGCATCACAAATGTTATCACATAACATTTTCATTTTATAATGAATAAAGCCCCCCATACACCTTAAGAAATGACATAATGCTTAGCTTTGAGACATTATTTTACACATTTTGTGTCATAAATATCAGGTTGTGTGCTGCAATATATACTATACAATCACCCCTCGTTCATTGGTGGAATAGTGGGAGCATAGGCACTTACGCTTATCACCTCTCCTTCTCTTCCCACTCGAACAAGATCCCAGACAAGAACCTGTCAGTGGGGGTCAGCGGACAGGTGAGTTCCTATGACCTATTCGTTAACAGTTTGGTTTGAGGGGCCGCAGGTGGAGGACTAAGGGGGGCTGCCAAAGAACGCTCAAAGGGCCGCAGGAGTGCAATAGTGCAATCCTACTCTTTGGCTTTTGATGGGAAGGATTAAAATGCCCTTAAGGTTTTTTTTTCTCTTAATGCATCAGAAAACAGAGAATCAGTTTAAATGAATGGGGAAGGGTTTGAGCTTTAGTCAGGTTTGAATATCTCTATTGTGGCAAGTTGGGGAATTGCTCATGGGCTGCAGGAATCGTGGTTCAGAAGTAAGAGGCAAAAACACTGTCCATGAACTCAAACTCAGGCATCTGCCTGTGGCTTTAGTGTCAAAGGCAAAGGCAAAACAAAACAAAAAACTCCAAACCAAAATGCACAGCCCGGCTAGGCGACTAGTTACCTCACTCAGGTAACTAACTAACTATAGAACACCAGCAATACAGTTCTGTACTCACAGTACTTGGAGTGCTCAGTCCTTGCTCTTAGCTTGTCTCCAGCAAGCTTGTGTATGTTCCTCTGCACACCCCCCCAGTCAGCTAGCAACTGACTACTCTTATCACACCTGACACCTGTGTGAGCAAATTCTGGACCTGGTGGCCAAGGGACCCTCCCAACTCTTCCCTTGGCCGGCTCCAGGGCCCTAAACCACGGCTCTTAGGCTTTGTTTCCATTGTACGTCGGGAGCCCTCCGCTAAGCGTATACGCTAAGCAGAGGCCCCCGTACAGAGATGTGCTGGCTCTACTCCTTCACACTCTTGGACTTGCAGCAGCTGATCCACAGCCATTAGCTGCAGCCGGCCATCTTTGACCTGCAGTCCCCATTCAAAGTAATGACTTTCAACCAAGGTTTTCCTTCAGTTGATCATGCTCGAAGGAAACCGTGGATGGTCGAGCCTGTTATGACCGGCTTTTGGTAGAGTATCATCTACTTCCTTGATTTAAAGCAGGGGGTACAGACCCGGGCCAGATATGGGCCAGAATAGATGGTCCGTATCGATCCCGTGTATGGTACCTTAAGGAAAAATGCTTCCACCTGCTTGAAGGAGGACAGATCAAGTGCCAGACATATCACTAGACTGGAATGCTTTTTAATAATAAACTATAAACGTGGCTGAAGAATCCAGAACTAGTCCAGCTGAATTTATTAAGTCACTGAAAGGTCCGAAATAAACCTGCGGCTCTTGTTAAACAACAACCTCAGCTGCTGCACCTGGAGGAGCTTACAACCATGGTATTCCAAAACACAAAGATTTATGATATTAGATTAAAAAAATCTGTTAGGACAGGAGCGTCCAGTCGTTTTCCAGGCTGTGGGGAAGTAGTTGACCGTTTATAAATATAGCCTTATACCCAGGGTGGGCACATAAGGGGTACTCTGGTACTCAAAAAAGGCCCAAACTAGCTCTGCTACGGCATTTTGTTACCAAAAACTCGTATGCGTAATAACAATTGAGGCGGCTCCGTGGTCTGGGCGCCGCCAGCTAAATGACATGTATACAATTTGTGTCACTGGATAATCGCAGGGAACATTGAATAACCTATGGAAGGTGGCAGTGGGGTGTGACGTTGGGAATGTAAATTAATAATCGAAAAAAAAATAAGATTGGACTTCTAGGGTGTTGGGAGAGGAGATTGGGCGGTACGCATATGTAGGAGTACATCTGAAACGGAGGAAAAGCACTTGGGTTTTTTTTTGTGTGTGACAGGCGGAATATGACTATGAAAGTGGAAATTTGGATTGCAGGTATCTCAGTGCGTTAGTTACTAGAAAATTGTACTACTGAGGTATGGATCTGGGGGTTTTCAAACTTGTTGTACTTTGATAGTTATATTTGACCCAAAGCATGGTGACCTGTGGATGGAGACAGCTTATCGGAGGATTCAATCGGAACATGGAGGTCCATCTGCACAAGAACCTACCATGCGGAGGGTGAAGCAGAGGTCAGTGGAGTGAGAACACCCCTACATATAGAGTGAGTACCAAAACACACAATCTCCTGGTACTCATTATGAGGAGCTCATAACTTATCTGAGACACTGATACCCACTTGGCCAGATAGAGCTAAAATGCAGTGGGTACAGAAGACAGAAAAGAAAATCATTTGAAGCAGGGAATGAAGGACATATGTCAGGATGTAGGAAAAAAAAAAATATGTTATTACCAATAGCAAATATATATATATATTAGTGATGCGCCGATTGATCGGCCGCCGATCCTTGATCGGCCGATTATTGGCTTAAATAGCATGGATCGGAGGATGGCGCAAAAAAGACGATCACGGGGGGGCGTGGCCTGACCCCGAGCTGCATGGAAAAGCCGTCTGGAGATCCTCCACTTACCCCTGTTTCCTGCCTGTTTCTTCGGCATTCCTTCACTCCGGGTCCCCAAAACCTCACCATCAACCGGATGGTAGTCACCCTCCACTCCGGTGACAGTTGGCGGCAGCGCGCTGCACTTCCGGACGCGGTCGAAAAAATTTAGGCCCCGGCTTCGGACTACTAGCGCCGGATGAGGTGGTTGCGCCCAGCCTGGGACCCATCGAAGCCGGGGTGGTCGGAGGAAAAATTGAGGGCCGGGGTTCCTCAGTGGGCTGCCCTCACTCATGCCTGGTGTCTTTGCCCACTCTCCACCGGCGATCTCTGGGAGATGTGACGCGGCCTCCTTCCACGTTCCAGCCCTCATCTTTGTATCCTTCCTATCTATGTGTGAGTAGGGACAGTGTATGGGCAGACAATAGTGGGGGCAGTGGAATGAAAGTGGCCCGAAAAATCATGAGTAATGAAGCTGGTACAAGGGACAATGAGCGTGACTATTGCATGTACTTCTAAGTGTATACAGTTGGACCTCTTGCCTCACACATCCCCCCCATATATACAGCACCACCACGCCCCCCATATATACAGTCGCACCTCTGCCCCCCAATATGCAGCCACTATGCGCCCCATATATACGTGCCACTCTGCCCCCCATTATGCAGCGCCCTCTGTCGCCCCATATATAAAGCGCACCTCTGCCCCCCATATATGCAGTGCACCTATGCCCCCAATAGATTACAGTGCCACTCTCTGCGGCCCCATATATACAGCGCACCTCTGCCCCCCTATATACAGCGCACCTCTTGCCCCCATATATACAGCACCGTCTGCCCCCCATATATACAGCGCCACTCGCCCACCATATATGAGCACACCTCTGCCCCCCATATAACAGTGCCCCTCTGCACCCCACTAGCAGTGCACCTTGCCCCCCATAGATACAGTGCAACCTCTGCGCCCATAATACAGCCGCACCTCTGCCCCCCATATTACAGCGCACCTCTGCCCCCCATATATACAGTTGCACCTCTGCCCCCCATATATACAGTGCATTCCCCTTGCCATTTGTGATCGGCAGTTGATTCGGCAATCGGCAGCAGATAATGATCTTGGTGAGCTGGTAATCGGTGATCGGCCCCAAAAATGCTGTCGGGCATTCTAAATATATTATATTACTGTTATATATACGTACCATTCTGGGTGTATGCCTTGCATTCACCTCTACAGGGCTAGAACCTCTCCACCATTCTATTAAATTGAATCGAAAAACCGTCTTCCATGTAAACTCCCCCTTATGCTCAGCTCTGCCACTTTACTCCTTATACTTGCTGCGTCATGGTCAAGATTTATCTTCAATGGTTTCAATGGCTTCAACATCAACTGGTGCTATCAACTTGCGGTGTTTTGATGATGTCCAGTGGTTGATGGCCCACATCGCAAGAATGGCATATGTAAACCAACAAGAAACTGCCGCCCTACACTATCTATGGAGGGGGATACCACTTATACCTACCATGGCGTAAAAGTGATCTACAGGGGTCTATAGCCTAGATGCCCAACCTGCGGCCCTTTGGGAAATTATCAGCGGCCCTTTCCACTTGCGGCCCCGAAAACCTTAATGTTCATGCATAGGGCATAGGGAACTCCTATTGCATCACAGAGAACCTATGAATCAAATGGCATCACCATACTACAGTATTACCCAAGCTTGAAGGATCATTTAAAATAAGTTTTGTTATTAAAAAGAATCTTTTAAGCTCTCCATGCTGTGTTTCAACATTGAAACATGCTTCTACAAGTATAGATTGAAAATGTTATGTGCGCCCTCCCTTTTAATGAGCAGAGGGCCGCACTTGTGGCCCCTCCATATCAAAACTCAGTTGCGTACCATGATCCTATAGCATTGGTATGAGATACTTGGTCATTGTATCTTTACAATGATTTTTGACATGTTAAGTCGGAATGACACAAAGGGTTGTAGGGTCCTGTCACCAAAAGTGCACGCCAGTCCCACCATTGTTAGTTCATGAAAACAGTGACACTGAGTCACTGTCAACATCAGAAAGGTCAGGGTAAACTGAACAATCCATTCTAATGACCCAGCGCTTCTTAGGACTACATCACCCCGCTACAAAGGGCACCCTGAAAAAACGATGACCAAAATACACCCCACCCCCTCGCCATCCGGCCAAAAATGGTCCATTGTTTACTGTGGTCAAAAATAATGTCTGTTAATCCATTTAATGTAGAAGGAAAAAAGGGTGGAGGGGGGGAACTTAGGATCATTTGGTGGAAATTCATTGATGAAAAATTAATGCGATTTTGAAAAAATTCGAAAAAAAAGTGTTATTTCATCCTTGAAGAAGATCCCTAACTAACACCAATGCCAGATTTTACTATATACAATTATTAAGTCCCAAAAATTCACATTATCTTTACAATCACTTGCATCGAATCTGTCACTAGAGATGTTTTTTATTCTAAATTCAAGTAGTTATTCAAACTGGGAGTTAGGCAATGTTCCGCTCGTTTTGTGACCCCCTACGTTAAGCTAGTGATTGCCGGGGGGGTAGTCCCGACGGATCACATACACTTACCTGCATGGCGGCTGCCCACGGCTTGCTGAGCTGATCCGCCGAGGCCGGGGTTAACGTAGGGATATTGAAGTGTATGTGATCCGTCGGGGACACACCAAGCACGTGCTTAACCTTCGAGCGGCCACTGCCCCGAAAGGGCGATCGAGGGCAGTTGTACACATTACACTGCCTTGTCTTTCCTGGGTATCTCTCCAGAACTCTTCACGCAGCTGGTGTCATTACTGACACCAGCTGTGTGAGAGGTAAGCCGGCACTCCTCCATTAATGGAGGTCTATGGCGACGGCCCCCCCATTCCGCGTCACCGTGACGCGATCGGGGGGGTGCCGCAAACCCGGAAATGCGAGCGATGATGAAGACAATCGCTGCAGCTTTCCGGGGAGGCATGGGTCTCCCCGCTGCCGGCTCTACTGCTGGTTGTAAGAGGACCCTGTTCAGCGATTATTACGAACAGGTATCGTCTCAACCGCTAGGTGGAAGGTTAACGTAGGGGGTTCCAGACCACATCACAAAATGAAGTTGGAGACATGCCCTTAAGACTGGGCATGGTATTATTAACCAAACTTGCTGGAGATTGTAGAGAGAGAAGGGTCCAGGGACAAAAAAAACTTTGCAATTAATGTATGCTAAACTACATGTGTAGAGCAGGGTCTGGACCCACAAGTGGGCCCTCGGCATCACCAAAAGGCCACCCCGTCGACATTCTGGGCGGTGGACCCCAGATTCAAAAAGGCACTCAAAACCTGACAGGCACCCACCGCCCTATGCCCCTGGATGCAGCGCTCATATGAAGACCTGGTTCCCTGATAAACATGGACAAGTTTTACTATGTAGGACGCCAAAAGTTGTTAGGAAGAGCTTGGGCAGCATGTGACCCACTGAACAGTTAAATTTGCTATGCCTATGGCAATTAACAGCTAGGTTGTTGGGGGGGGCCGCCATGTGAAGGACCCCTAGGGGGGGCTGAACACACCCAAAAGGCCGCAGGTGGGCACCTAGGTGCTTTTTTGACCCTAAAGATTCCCACAACCTTCTCTACATCTCAGCAAATTTTGGTGATGATGGTCAGGGGCTTGAAATTTACTCACAAGTCAGTTAGTCACTTACAAGTCAGTTAGTCCAAATTTGAAATTGTAACTCTCTATCTGTCACAAGAAAACCAATCGAACGTCCAAGAAGGGAGCTTAAACACACAACTGAGGATCTCATTGCCGATCTGACATTTACTTGATCCGATAAAGTTAAAACATGTTGGGATGCTGGAATATAACTAAAGCACCTTGAAACATAAAGAGTCATGACCCAAAAGAGTGACCAAACTTACCATATACTGTATTTTCGACTATAAGACACACCGAGACCCCACAAGACGCACGAAGTTTTGGAGAGAGGCAAAAACAGAGACAGACACATATCAAGTGAATATACAGAATGTGCCAGCACAAATAGGCAAGGACTGGGACCATGACAGTATTAACTCAATTCCTCCAGCCAAAAGCCCAGGTGGCCAGGAGCGGGAGGTCTAAGGCTAGTTTCCACTTGGGCGGGGATGGGAGCACGCGGCGCGGCTGCCGCCGCTAAGGATCCGCCGCGCTAAGAACCGCATCTCATGCGGTTTTTAGCGGCGGCCAGTCAATCCCTATGGGCCCGGTCAGTGTATGGGCGGCCACGGAATCGCGCGGGAGGCACGCCTAAAAACGCGGCGGACCGAGGCTTCCGTTTAGTGGAACAAGCCCTTAGTTCCAGAAGAATGTGCAGGGCTTTAAATTTCGATTGTGTTTTAGCAAGTACCCATCCTCTGAGCAGGTTGATAAACGTTTGAAGAGACACATTTACATCTGGCATGATAACAACTTACCCTGAGCAGCTATTTTACATATGGGACGGAGATATGAGTATTTGTTACAAATGTATTTATTTCAATGAAAAAGTTAAGTTGTAAATACATAACTCATGCCATATATTGTAAAATCTCTCTCTCCAATGGGTACTGCTAAAAGCAGGGGTACAGACGTGGGATATGGGTCAAAATCGATGGCCGATTCGAGTTTGCAGGGCCGAGCGCAGGCCATCTATTAGACCAGATAATCGGCCCCCTTTGCTTTTTCGAAGACCAAAATCCCCCCCAACCCTTTTAAAAAAAGCCTTTATAGGTCATGACGTTAATAGCGATGTCGATGCTGTGCCTCGGTCTCCAGGCATAAGCTCAGCTGAGGAGGAGGAGCCGGGGAGAGACAGGCCAGTTCTTGCTCTCCCCGGGCTCCTCCGATATCTGACAGCAGGTGTGATGTCATCACGCTGCTGCAGGGAACATCGGACGGGCTCGAATATCCAAACAGGTCGTCTGTACCCTGCTTAATGCTAATGCAGATAAGATCTCTTCTTGGCAGTGGCTTTTTGGCTTTGGCTGTGGAGGGGATGGAACACATTTTCAGCCTCCTGGGATGCAGAGATATTGATCCCAGGATGGTCGGGATAAAATTTTCTTTTGAAATATTTGACCATAAGATGCAGGGACACTTTCGCTAATGATTTTAATGGTTAAAGAGTGTGTTTATCGCTCAACAAAAAAATGGTACACAAGATGATTCAATATGGACGTGGTGAAATCCCAAATCAGACAAAATGTCAAAAACAACAGGAGCCTCTCCACCATTGGAATATTAGAAGCCAGAATTTGTATGTAGTAGTGGAAACGCAGAGGATTATACAGGGAAAGATGGCGAACAGTCATGTTATCATCTCTCAGAGCCGCACGCACGTCTTGGCACAGCTCCAAGTGCCAAAACACTGAAACGTACCTTTGGCACAGGCTTCTTTAACAAGAGAGTTGGAAAAACCTTAATCTCAGCTAGGAGATGCCGCTCAGTGACTTAATGAAGGGTAGTAATTGTCTGAGGTTTAACAAATAGTTTTTTCCAACCGTCTGGAAGTTGCTGAAAAATGCCCCGATCCACAAACACCGGACTGAAAATACATTATCCAACTAAGCCAGTGACCCCATCTAAGATTATACTGCCTGAATATGAACCCAGTATAACCAGCACAGGCAGGGGTATTTGACTACACCCATCAAAGTATTATATATATATATATAGATATATATATATATATAGATATAGATATATATATAGTGTGACAGGGTGCTTGTCCCAAGATTTGCATGGGAAAGTGCTTGATGGGCATTTAAATTGCCACCTAGGTTAAGGTTACTTTTTCTATGGAGGCTCCAGGGAAACGGTTTGCTTTTGTGTGTGTTTGTTTGGTTTCTGAGATGGTTCAGAGTAAGGGGTGTTCCTTACGCCGGAAGCCCTCGCTACGGCGTACAAGCTTAGCGGGGGTCCCCGACGTAGCAGATTAGACTACCTGCTCGGGGAGGGTCTGTCTTCATGCGCCGACCCGATCCGACGGTGTCAGCTGACAAGTAGTCGAGTACGTTCAGCCTGTACACCGGCGGATGTCTAAACAGACCATCCCGCCGGAAGGCTGAGTCTATGGGATACGTCGGGAC
>CM070040.1:6180873-6196611 GCA_036250615.1 Ptychadena robeensis | reverse complement strand
TGTGTGTGTCTTGTTTTAACGTTTTGGCCAAAAATTGGGGGGTGGCTTATTTTATGGGGATGGCTTCTCATGGGGGAAACAGGGTACCAGTTGAATATCTGAAACACTGGTGTCCCAAGCACGTATCTAAGATAAGAAACCAGAGATCGTTATAACGTATATACTCATCCTGAAGAAGTGGTCTTTTGAACCCTGAAACGCGTCAATGTACTTTTAACTGTTGAATGAGAAGAACTCGCCAAACGGGCCCCTTGCACAAAGCTTTTTTCTTTACTGGGGAACCCTCCCAACCTCAAAAAAAGGATACCTGAAACATGCTGACTTCTGTGCTTCACTTTTAGTGGAGCTTCTATTGTATATCTCCTCATTTTTTTCACATTCAGTCATTTTGTGACCCAATCAGGTAGACTGTATATACAAGCACAATAGACCAAGATAAGTACGTAATACATGTTTGTGGATAGATTTGCTGTGCTGCATTAGACCAACTCGTCATGCAAAGTTTTAGTAAGATAGAGATTTTCAAGTATACTGTACAACTACTGTAACCAACGTACAGATTTAGCACCCACTTGGGAATTCCTTCACAGCCCAAATGATGTTTGCAGTAATGTTGAAAGTCTACCCAGACCACTTTTCGGCATCATGGATGTCCTAGGGTCCCCATACACCTTTAGATTTCTCTGTCAGATTTCCTTTAGATTTCCTTTTGTTTTACCAAAACCATGTAATATGAGGGCCTTTCTAAACCATCAAGTCTACCTGTGTTCAATCGCAGAGGACCCGGCACTACATAGTTGTTGGTAGATCTAAAGGATATCTGACAGAGAGATCTAAAGGTGTATTGCCAGCTTTAGGGAACTGGAGTGTAGATATTTTTATGTCCGGGAGCCCTAAAGGCCCCCATACACTGGTCTGTTTCCCATCGGATTCCGGGATGATCGATTCCGGGCACGTGCACGCGAAACGATCGTCCCGGAATCGCGTGAAGCCCACCTTGTCGGTCCGATCACGTCCGATCGTTCGGGGGCTCAGAATCGGATCCGACAGAGAACCAACATGTTGGTCTTTCTGATCCGATTCTGCACACATCAGGGGAGTTGCCATTTGTGGAGTAAGCGATCGGACACAGAATCGTCCAGGAATCCGTGGGACAAGGTGGTATGTAGCGATCGGACACACTTAATTGGCAGATCGATCGGACCTCCGATTCCCGCTGAAATCGCCGGAATCGACCGGATAGGTGATCGATCGGCCATGGAATCCGACTCTGTATGGCTAGCTTAAGAATGTCTATCATTGGCCATTATGAGGAGGTCATTCTTTTTTTCGTGTTTCCTTTGTGTAGCACTATGGAGAATACATCAGGAAAAGTAAGACTCATCTGTTGGCGGGAGGAAAAAGAATACTCTATAGTGTTAGAGGTCAGAGCCAGATACTCAGCAGGGGAGTGCTGGAGAAATACATGCAGCCAGTCAGTGACTCAGCTTGACCACTGCTGAATTATCAAGTTCTAAAAATTCCCAGTACTCAGCAAAATAAACCAAAATAAAGCGTTATTTTTATTTTAATAAAGGTCTCAATACACGTGGGTGTTCCAGTGGATTACAATTAGATTAGACTGTGCCATGACACAAGCATTTTTTCCCCACTTACTGTATATACTCGAGTATAAGCCGACCTGACGATAAGCCTGGAAAAAAATCTGGAAAAACTGAATGATTCGAGTATAAGCCTAGGGAGGGAAATGCAGTAACTAAGACACAGAAACACACAGCAAATATGCTTTTGTTTTGAGGCGTAATTATTTAATTTAGCAGACGTGTAAGTTAATTACAAAGCCCCTGAACATGGTATCATCACTAGAAGTGCTGGAGATGTAGAGAAGGGTTGTGGGAACATTGTAAAGAGTTTATCAAGTTTTTGCACAAAATAACTTAAAATTTGACTTGACTTTGAACCTAATTTATGCAAAAACTATATATGCTAGAGCAGTGGTGGGCAACAAGTGCGGCCCTTGGCATCACTAAAGGGCCGCACATAACATTTTCAGTGTATACGGACTTGTATAAGTATTTTTTAATGAAGAAAATTACAGCAGGTATAGCTAGAAGACTTTATTTTTCCTTTTTTAAATGCCATTTGTTTTAAATGATACATCGAGCATTAGGGAACTATGTAGTGTAATGCATCTTTTGTGTCATATATATCATCAAAGGTTATGTGCCTTATAGATATCATCAAAACCATTGATTATATTGATGGGGCACATAACCTTTGATTCTGCTGACAGGTGAGTTGCTATGCCCTATGCATTAACAGTTTTTGGGGGTTGCAAGTGGAGGACTGAGGGGGGGGGGGCGCCGAAGAACGTCCAAAGGGCCGCATGCGGCCCCCGGGCTGCAGGTTGGGCACCTGGGTGCTAGAGCAATAATTTTTTTTCAAATGTTCCCACAACCATTTTCTACATCTCCAGCAAATTTGGTGATGATAGCATGTTCGGAGGCTTTGCAACTCACTCATAAAGTCCACCTAGAAAATGCAGTGATTTTCATTTTGTGACCCGAATATAAGCCGAATTAAATTTTTTGAGCACATTTCAGGTGCTGAAAAATTTGGCTTATATTCGAGTATATATGGTAGTTAAAAAAACATTTAAGCTGAATTTCATCTTTATTTTTCTGAGCCCCTTGTAGTTGTATTGCCTGTTGATCCTGACAGTAAACATGAGTGTTGTGTATCCTAGAGTTTTGATACAGATAATTGATTGATGAAGGCAGGATGAATAATAATAATAGAGGGAGTTGTGTTTTATTAAAGATGATCTGAACATTTTACAGAGTCAGTACCTCTACATCACACTGCTCACCCATGTCTGAGCCTGTGCATGTGTGCTACAATACCTAGAATGGTATAAAGACTTCAGGAATTACTTCTTGCTGGCACAGAGGGTGCTTCATCATGGGTCCTTCGTGCTGAGTACTTTGTCAAAATAAGGACTTGGGAGAAGTTCCATAGCCACTGCTCAAATATCAAGTTCTAAAAGTTCCCAGTACTCAGCAAAATAAACCAAAATAAAACGTTCTCAACAAGCAAGGGGAAGACAGGGGTCCAAAAGTGAGTGAATTGTGTGGCAACTATCCTTTACGACCCTTTTTTGTATGAGGGGACATGGGACAATGATGTATCGGGTTTCCCGATTAGGCTCTTTGTTTCTGATGACTCCTTTTGAATGTTTTTATCTATTTTTGATACATGTGATATATAATAAAATTGTCTTTCCGTTAATTGTTTCCCCATCCCAATTTTTTTAAATGTTCAGCTCTGGCTAAAAACAAATGCCTTGGATGGGCCCCCCTAAGGGCTTGTTTCCACTTTTGAGTTCTCGTGCGGTTGTAGCCACGCGGCTGAAACCGCATGCACGTCCGCGCGAGAACACATGGCATAGTTTTTGCGCCACTATTTTTTTCAAACGTGCCCAGAATACGCATCCGTGTCCGCTCTGCCATGCATTTTTGCGCGTTTTGAAACGCATCCAATGCTTTCCTATGGATGCGTTTTTGGGAAGTGGATGCGTTTCGAAACGCTGCAGGCAGCCTTAACAACCGCACCCTAAACCGCATCCGCATTCGAACGCGTACAAACGCACCAGTGGAAACTACATTGAAGTTTCCAATGGATGCGGTTGTTTGCGCTTGCGGCCGCGCGGTTACAAACGTGCAAAAACGCAAAAGGGGAAACAAGCCCTAACACTTTGTTAATAAAAAAAATTAGAGGCCTCAATACATGTGTGCGTATAGGTGGGTGTTTCAGTGGATTACAATTAGATTAGACTGTGCCATGACACAAGCATTTGGCCACTTAGTAAGGGCCGCTCCTACTCTCTGGAACTCGCTCCCTCGCCCTTAAACAAAAAAAATACACATTCACATACATGAAAAAAGCACATTACTCACCTGTCAGTAGTTCAGATCCTGGAAAACTGCTACACAAAAACAAATAAAATGACTTATCTTCTTCATGCTTTATCTGATGATGGGAACATGTTGGTTGAGGGCAGAGAAGCCACTTCCTGATCCATCTTCTCTGGGCAGCAGCTAACAACAACCCCCCCTTCTCCTTCACAGACTTCTTCACAGCTCCAGTGTGGGGGAGAAAGAGGGGAAAATCAGCTAGATCGTGTGAAGTGGGGCTTCTCTATCCTCTCTTCACACAGTCTCACAGACGTGACGCTGACGTCACATCTGTGAGACTCAGACAGTAGCTTGTGGGAGAGAAATCCCAGTAACCCCTGCAGCTTGTTACATCCTGCCTAGGCGAGACGTCATACAGTGGGAGGGGCTGTCTCTAAAAAGACACCCCTCCTGCTGTCAGAATCAGTTTTGTCTATTTTAGTCTGCCATCTCTGCAGTATCAGCTAAGCCCATCCGGGCAGGGTCCTCTACTCCTCCTGTGTCATATCCTGTACCTGTGTGTACTATATTGTGTTGTATCTCCACTCTAATGTATTGTACAGCGCTGTGTAATATGTTGGCGCTATATAAATTGATAATAATAGTTACAGAACATTTAAGTTGAATTTCATTTTTTTTTCTGAGCCCCTTGTAGTTGTATTGCCTGTTGATCCTGACAGTAAACATGAGCGTTATGTGTATCCTAGTGTTTTGGTACAAATAATTGATTATCCTTCTGAGCGTTCTCCCCGAATTTACTCGGGCTGAGTTTCATGCATCATGAAACTCAGCCCGAGTTAGCCGGAGGAACGCCCCAGGTCTCGCCGTCTTCTGACGGCGGTCGGGAGCATCGGCATGTATGCCGATGCTTCCGGGTCCGCCCCCGATCGCGTCACCGGTGACGCGAAGGGGGCAGGGGTAGGCGGCGCCATAGACCTCCGTCAAACTGGAGGGGCGTCGCTTTCTGTCAGCAGAAGTCCGGCGTCTCCAGCGACGCCGGACTTTTGTTTACATCCCTCAGCTGAGCTCGCAATCGCGGCGGAGCACAATGTCCGTGGCATGGTTTTGAAAAAACCCTCAAAACCATGAAACGCTCAGAGGGTTATTGATTGATGAGTGGTATGTGTATATATAAAAAGAATTAACTGCTTACATTTTTTAGCTGGAGTCCTTTTGACTGTTTTAACATACTGTGAGTCTTCGTTTCAAAGCTGTGGGTGACATATGTGCAGCATGTGCCTATACATTGCTTTCCAATTATTTGTAATTATTGTTCATCATCCTAAAGACCTTTCTTTCTTCTTTTTCATTTTAGGAGATCACTCTTTGTTTGGATAATTCTATATATTTCCTGTTGCCTGGACATTTCTCAGGGAGCAGCTGAAGGTAAATGGTTTGTTTGTTAAACTGTGAGCAATGTACAGATTGGGAGTGGGGGGATAAACACTCTCATACCGACACACAAACAACTGTTTGTCTGTTATATGTTGTGTTATTTTCAGCTGAATTGGCCAGGCTTTTATTCCCAAGTTCCTGAATGGCAGAGTTCTTGTGTATAAAATAAAATTGAAGCCACTAATTGCCACGAAAAAGCAATCAAAGAAGCCAAATTAAAGAGGAGAACATAAATACGCTTCTCATGTAACTACAAAAGGGTTGATGGGTTGTGCGATTGTTGGAAATGCCGACATGGGAATAAGACGAGGCAGGATGAAGGCAGGCAAATATAATATTAGAGGGAGTTGTGTTGTATTAAGGTAGCCATACACGGGTCCGATTCCCACACGATTCCTGGCCGATCGATCACCGGGCGCGTGCACGCCGAGAATTGAGTGCAGCCCACCTTGCCCGATCGACCCTGCCCGATCGACATGGCCCCCAAATCGGATCGGCCAGAGAACCAACATGCTGGTCTTTCTGATCCGATTCAGCACACATCAGGGGGAGTTGCCATTTGTGAAGTGATCGATCGGGCACGGAAACGTCCAGGAATCAGTGGCCCAAGGTGGTAGGGACAGGCTTAATTGGGCGATCGATCGGACATCCGATTCCCTGCGGCATTGCCGGAATCGATCGGATGGGTGATCGATCGTCCATGGAATCGGCACATGTATGGCTAGCTTTAGAGATGGTCTGTACATCACACTGCTCACCCATGTCTGAGCCTGTACATATGTGTTACGATACCTAGAATAGTATAAAGCCTAGGTTCCCAACCTGCGGCCCGGGGGCCGCGTGCGGCCCTTTGGGAGTTGTATGGCGGCCCCCATAACCTAACTGGTAATGCATAGGGCATAGCGACTCACCTGTGAAGTGGTCACACGCTGGCCCAGCAGTCCTACATCCGTAAAATTGTCAATCTTGATCGGGAAAACCAGGTCTACATATAAGCGCTGCACCCAGCGGGGTGGGTGCTGTCAGGTTTTGAATGCCTGTCGGGATCTGTTCCACCGCCTGCTGAGATATGTCAACGGGGGGACGATCTGGATCTATGTTGTGTGCGGTCCTTTAGTGATGCAGAGGGCCGCACTTGTGGCCCTACATATAAACTCAGTTGCCCACCACTGGAATAAAGCCCCCCATACACGCTTAAATTTTATGGCTGGCCAAACATCCGCTGTGTGCGCTCTCGCCGATCGGTCGGCCAAAAAATCAGGTGCCGATCTTAAGCTTAAAGAGCTTAAATCGCCAACCAAATCGATTTAAGCCATTACGATCATGTCAGTAATTCTTAGATCGGTCTGATACTTAGCTCCGTGCTGAGGAATCAGCTGTCTGCTTCTGAGGGGGAAAGGGGAGGGGGGAGAGGAGCAGCTACCTTCCCTCTAGGCTGACACACAGCACAGCCAGCTGATGCTGTCTGCCGGGTCTCCCTAGCTGACGGCAGAAGCAGCTAGAGAGACCCGCCGGACAGCGCTGGCACACAAAGTGTTCCCTGGCCGATTGTGTCCCGATGTTTTGTCTGTTTTACCGCATGTCATGACGTCATCACACACGGTCGATCGGCCAAAACATCTGGTCACAATCTATACCTGTATGGGGGGCTTAAGTCTTACTTATAAAAACAAGTCTTGTTGCTCTCATCCCTTTACTCTGATTCTCTTCTGCAATCTCTCACTTTCTGTCATTAAATTGTGCATCACATAATGAACTGCATTTTTTGTTCACATGTGTTACCTAAGCAGGAAGTTAGGATAAGAGAAAGGATCCCCCATGGGACTCTAAGTTGGAGCAGTGAGGGCTAGTGAGATAGAAATAGTAAAAACCAAATATTTATTGATATATTTTTTAAAAGAAAGAAAAAATTGGATGTTTGCAGGAAGTTAATGCATACAAAAGTTTTAATTGAAATCTGGATATGAAATAAAGTTCATTTTGAAGTATGTAGTAATGTTAAATCACTACTTTTTATTTCTGAATCAGGCCCAGTCCTTGTAGGGGAAGGACAGTCTACTGTGTCTGCCCTCTTGGCAGAAAATCTTTAATGTAGATCTGTACGTGAAGCACAGAGCAGGTCAACTTATCCCTCTGGGGATGACTACTATTAATACCCATATGTTTGCACTAGGGTAGATCCCGGAAAAGACAAGGGATATTGGAATTGACTGGTGTTCTTATTTAAAAACCCACATCCTCTGAACATTAGTCAGGCTGCAAAACCAAAGATGGTTTGTTCCTAACAGGGACATAAAGTGTCATGTTTTATTAGTTTAAACGTGTAAGTAGCTTGGTAGGTCTGGTAACAAGCAGGGGCTGATTGTTGGAAAATCGCACAGCACATCCAAAGTAATCCTCACTTTCATCTCACAGCATCACTCTGAGCTGTGTCTCCTGGTACTAAAGCATCGTTTGTAATAAGATAATTGCCTACATATGTGGGCATATTATAAGTGGTACTCCGCTGAGCCCCATCTGCTGCATTGCTTGAACTCAGTGCAATTTTAGTAAACCATTAACCTGATCTACAGAAGAATGTATACTTCAGACATGCTCCAGTGCACACTAGGCAGTTATGTGCTGATATTTTTAATAATAGATTGGTTTTCTTCTGTGTGTTTTGGTATGGTAAGTTTCAGGCAGTGTACCATCCAAATATATCAATAGTATGTTCCAGGGTGGATTTGATTTAAATCAAACCGATTTAAATCACGATTTAAATCACTAGTCAGTAAGGCTCGATTTAAATCAAACTGATTTAAATCAATAATTTTCGCCGGTATAACTTTAAAATGCGAGAAGGTGAAGATTTTTAGAATAACAACTTTTTATATTAGTTTTTTTTTTATCCCCAGTTTAGGTTAATCAATCATATTTGGACAACTTTTCTGTTGCACTTAGTTTTGAGAACTGCAAAAGTAAACCAAGCGTCTGTGATAATCTTGTAGCAGAGAAACCGCCCAATAATCTTACAGAAACAGACAGAAGTTGATGGCATAAGCACATCACCCAAAATCTACCTTGAATAGACACGGTTGAGGGGACACAAAAGCAGATTTGGCCTATGATTTGGCCTATGAAATTACATATTGTACCCCCTGAAGAAGTCTTCAATGAAACACGCATTGGGGTGAAATTTGCTCCATTTGGACTATTTTAATTGTCTAAGCACGTGTACAGATGCGACATCCGCAGCATTGTGCATTGTTTCTGATTGATATGATGTCATTTCTTCATCTTTTGCACTGTGTGTAATACATGTATTGCTGTTACATATTGAGTGGCCCATCCCCTCGCCCTTGTCTATTCCAGGGGATATTTGTGGGGAATAGTTTATGCCATTTTCAACTTCTGTCTGTTGGTTTTGGGATGTCGGCCACTATACATCTGAGAGTGGAATTTTATTGATTATAAAATCTTACAAAAACCTCTGGAAGAGCGTGACATTGTGAATGGATTCATGGAATTTATTTACGAAAACAATTAAACATATACAGTTTTATTCTACATATTTAAAAAACTAATCTTTATTACATAATGGAATAACCTTGGGATGGTAATGTTTTTTTCCTCAAAAAGCATTTTATTTTTAAAAAATTTAATTTAAATCAAAAAAATCAGATTTAAATAAAAAAAAATCAGATTTAAATAAAAAAAATCAGAGTTTTTTTGATTTTTTTAAAAAAATCATAAATTTTTATCCACCCTGGTATGTTCTATAAATCATTTATACCTGTGTTTGACACAACAGTGATTATAGCCTCTTAAGACCCCCATACACGTCTAGATTTTCCTTTCAATCAACTTAAATTAATAAATTTTTGGGGGATCAGGGAAATCGGTGATTGATTGTAATCTATGCCAACCGTAGTAACAGATTTTTGATCGAATTTTTTTGGATCGACTGAAAGCGGAATTGAATTTCATTACAACCTATTAAAATTTTCCAGCATGTCTGATCATTTTGCGATCGAAAATTTTTATCGTTTTAGGGCTGACATAGATTTTCAATCAACAATCAATTTTAAATCGATTGAATTAAGTTGATTGAATGAAAAATCTAGACGTGTATGGGGGCCTTTACCTATAAAATGCATGCTGGACACGCGAGCTAAACCATGTAAAGAAAATAGTAGATAGAGTCCGCACTCCTCCCATGTCGTCTGATCCCTCTCCGGCCGTCACCACACAGCAGTCCAATGAAGGACTTCCCGGTGCGTAACCAGAACTCCAATCATCTCACAAACGTATATCAGCAACCCTTGGAGACAAAATTATTAGACACACTAGATAAAATCCTCGTTACAGCTTTATTAAATCCAAAAGTCTTCAATCAAACGTATATGTACACAAAGATGCATCACCCCATGTGCCAAAGGTGTCCCACAACAAGTGCAAGTTGAGGGATTTCCACACTCAGGTTAAAATTTCCAAAAATGTTCTTCCAACATAAACACCCTGGGGGGGGGGTCGTCTCCACCTATCTTACGCCTTTCATCCCTTTAACCTCCTGGGTGTTGCGCACATGGCGTGTTTTTAAACTGCGCCATGGGCGATCACAGCGGAGCAAAACATACTTTATGCTAAAAAAAAGGTGACACCCCTCCATTTACATGGTTGTCTATGGCGCTGCCTACTCCCGACCCTTCGTGTCACCGTGACGCGATCGGGGCAGACCCGGAAGCATCAGGGGAATCCGGCGGACAAGTGAGTCTCTCACTAGGTAATTCGGTAAATGATGCATGAAACTCAGCCCGGGTTAACCCGGGCCAAACACCCAGGAGAATAAACAGGACCTAATAATTCTGATAAAGTCCTGTTTAAAGGGGAGGAAATGGTACAAAAAAGCAATGCGGCAGATGGGGCTCAGTGGAGTACCACTTTGGAGTGCGGAACTCCCTCAAAATCGTCTAGATGTGCAAAAAGACCCGTACAAACCTGTAGGTTCTCCTTAGCATTCATAGTCAGGTAAGTGTTAAGCTAGCCATACACCTGTAGGATTCCATGGCCAATTGATCACTCCCCCCGATTCCGGCGATTCTGCCGGGAATCGCAGGTGTGATCAATCGGCCAATTAAGAGTATCCATCGCTGCATACCACCTTGTCCAACGGATTCCGGGACGATTCTGTGTCCGATTGTCCACCTCACAAATGGCAACTCCCCCTGATGTGTGCAGAATCGGATCAGAAAGACCAACATGTTGGTTCTCTGTCGGATCTGATTCTGGGCCCCTGAACGATCGGACCTGATCGATTGGACAAGGTGGGCTGCATGCGATTCCAGCACGATCGTTCCGCGTGCACGCGCCCGGAATCGATCGTGCCGGAATCCGGTGGGAATCCGACACGTGTATGGGGGCTTTTAAGAATACTGAACCAGGAAGAAAACTGTTGTGTGATGCAGTTGTGCCTCTATCTATAGACCATTGCTTCCAAATTACAGTGGCTTGCAAAAGTATTCTTTTCCACATTTTGTCACATTACAGCCACAAACATGACTCAATTTTATTGGAATTCCACATGAAAGACCAATACAAAGTGGTGTACACATGAGAAGTGGAGCGAAAATCATACATGATTCCAAACATTTTTTTACAAATAAAGAACTGTGGGGTGTGTGTAATTATTCAGCCCCCTTTGGTCTGAGTGCAGTCAGTTGCCCATAAACATTGCCTGATGAGTGCTAATGACTAAATAGAGTGTGTAATCTAATGTGACAAATGTGGACCGAATATTTTTGCAAGACACTGTATCATCTTATTTTTAAAAATCAAGTTATCCTACATAAGTGTTAATTGATACCACCAAAGCACCAAAGCATACTGCTTTTATGATGAGATGAGGTCACTGGAGCAGTCCTCTTCATCATAAATGTCTTGTCTTCGTTCTTTGGAAAAATGCTCATATGTGACTTGCATCTAGACTGCAACTTGTCGGGTAACCGAAGGCTGAAATTTTGCCGGGGGCTCATAATACCCATGAACTGGTTCTTGTTAAGGGGTAAAAGCAATTGCAGCTGTTTGTCAGTCATTCAATAAGATGTACTAGAGGAATGTAAGTCTGACCTCCGGAGAATCCTCTCTGTTTTTCTTACTGCCTTCTCCGAATGTGGTCCTCACCTATCTTTGGTTTTCGGTTTCAGATGTGGACGTTCTTCAGAAGCTGGGCCTCCTCAGAAGCAAGCCATCCAGCCGCCCAGTTCCCGAAGGGGTCATACCATTTAAGTCGGGATTCATTTTGACGCAGAGAGCGCGCGTCGAACTCCCCGTTCATGCCGTCATCCCGCCCAGCTTAGGAACGGACCTCACTTTGGTGCTGAGCTTCTGCTCTCACCGGATTAACAATGCATTCTTATTCGCAGTCCAAAGTAAAAAGAAAAAACTTGAGCTTGGGTTGCAATTCATCCCGGGCAAAATTATAGTTTATGTGGGTCACAAGCAGTCTGTATATTTTGATTACAATGTCCACGATGGGCAGTGGCACAATATGGCCATTGATATTCAAGGCCAAAAGGTGACTTTGTATACTTCTTGTGGGAAGCAAAGAGTAAATGCCAGTTTGCATATAAAGAAAGATAACACGTTGGATTCTGATGGGGTGTTCATGCTGGGAAAGCTCAACCAGCAAACGATACAATTTGAAGGTGCTATTTGCCAGTTTGATATTTATCCTCCAGCCAAGGCAGCTCATAATTACTGTAAATATCTTAAGAAGCAGTGCAGGCAAGTGGATACCTACCGGCCGAATCTGCCACCTCTGATTCCACTGCTACCCCAAGAAGCCAGTTTGTCTCTAAGCACAGAGATCTTTTTAAAATCTCTGGATAATCTTACCACCCCTTTCCCTAAGTCCGTCAAAACAAACTTGCCAACCAGTGGGAAGGTCAGGACTCCTTCTGTGAAGTTAACTACCAAAGCCCCATCTTTGCCGCCAGTGACGTCTCCTGCCCCTCACAGAACCGATACCCAGCTCTTATCAAGCGTCTTAACCAGGACTTCCACCGTATCGCTCAGGATATCTCCAGCTTCTGCCCTTTCGCTGGGACAGCCTCAGCCACCCGTCGCCAAACATGGCGTCTTTTCCAGCACTAAAAAGCCGCAGCCAGAGAAAGCCACCAAGAAAATCGTCTACCAAAAAACAACCGCCAAGCCTCTAGCGAGTTCTCCTTCTTCCAAGCAGGTAAAGAAGAGCACAGGAAGCCCGAGGAGTACAAACACCACTACTCCAAAGCAATCAGCCGAGAAAAGGACTAGTTCTCCATCCAAGAAGAGTCAAGCTTTCCTAAACCTCAATATCCAACCAACCACATCCTCAGTTTTCTACACTAAACCACCCTCTGGAACTGTTTATCCGTCAACTATTGCCAGTCTTCCATTTACCCATGATTACCTATGGCTTGACCCAACTGCTTTTCCTGATTTGATGGGACCTCCTGGACCTAAAGGAGATCAAGGTGCCCCAGTAAGTGAAAGCAGCATAATACTAATATTAATTCTGAAATGGATGTTATATGTAAAAGACTACACAATTTAATCAATGGTGAACGTCAAGCAAGGTTTAAGCATTCAGTCAAGTATTTAGAATTTGTATTTTAGTTTTTTTATATCGTGATGATACGCTGCACAACTGACAGGGAATTCACAACAACAGGGTATGAGACCAGGTATTTCTCTTCTATACTTTAGTAACACTTATACACGTATAGTTTTTTGCACAATCGACAATTTGATCAGGATGTTCGATATGTTGATCAAATATCGATTGTGCCTATATCGAATGTATACACTGTATTTTCATTCGACCAAAGACAATTTTGTTCGATTTTTTTAACAAGAAATAGCTTCTTTCAAATAGATTAGAACAAAAATTATCTAAGGTACGAAAAAATCGACCCATGTTTTCCCTCCTTTAAGGCTGGGTCTACACTGAACCCCCCAGCAACCGCGGGTGGCATTATGGGCACGTCAGCGCATGTGTGCCCATAGAGTCCACCCGCTGTTTAGTGCCTCCATGGCAATACCGCATCCTATACATTACTATTGCGCCTGGAAACACATCGGGCGCGGTTTGCGCGCATCACACACCGCGGTCGTTGTTTACCAATGGCCGCGGCACGTGTCTCCGGTGCAGGCGTCGTGAATCTGCTGCCGCACCGCCCCCAACCGTGGGCATATGACGCGCTAGTATGAACTTGAACATGAGCTGCACTGTGCTTTTTTCCGTGGTGGGTTTACACATGTAGACTTTTTCTTCCCTCAACTGCCAATCCGATTTTTTGTTCAATGTCGTTGTGGAACATCGTTTGTTCATTTATCGAATGTAACATTAGAATTTTTGTTCGTTCATCGCTGATATATCAAATGAAAATGCATTTTAAATTACAACGACAGATAAAAATGTAACATGTTTGGTGACCTTTCAAACGATTGTTTGAGGTGGAACAAAATGTATATATCCAACGAATTGGCCATTTTAGATTTTTGTTCAATCAACCAAAAAAAAATCGTTATTTGATCAAATGTAAAAATCTACACGTGTAAACCCACCTTAATAGGTCTGCCTTCATTCGGCATTTGATTGGAGAGAAGGGAGAGCAGACCAATGAGGTCGGCTCTCTGCCTCTTCACTCTCTCCTCCAAGTAGTAGCATGCTGTGTGCACTGCAGCACAACCGGTTGTCTGATCTCTGCAATATTCCATGGTGTCAAATTTTCAAATAGCAAAAAGGCAAATGTTTAGACCACTTAAAAATGTGCCCATACATGTATATAGCACAGAAAAGTTTCTATGTTTTGTAGTTATTTACCCCCCATTTAAAACAGCTGTTCCAACCTATGAACAATACTTAATAGATAGAGGAAGTCTCTATTGGTACCCTCTGATCCAGACACCCCTCTTAGATGGCAATGACCATCCTTACTAACACTACTTCCAGTGTGTGGATTGGCCACTGCAGGAACCACAACAAGCTGATGAGGTAATTCCTCTGTCCATTCGGCTTTCTCCAATTGTCAGAATATTCTATTACATCATATGTGTCCAGTAGAGGAGCCTGAATGGATGTTCAAAACCGTTCCAGGTAGTTTAACTAGCTGCATGCGTAACTGCTTGTGTGCATGTGCAAGTAAAATATACTCTTGGATTTAAGCTTTTAATGTGAATTATAGTCGGTGAATATAGCTTAACCACCCCAGCGTTCGGGACGGCACCATCTCGTCCAACGCTGCTACTCCCACTATCGCACTGGACGAGTTGGTGCCGTCCAGTGAACAATGGGGCACCGGCAGCACATACTTACAGTTTTGCGCTGTCCCAGTGTCCCCGATGTGACATGCTGGCTGGATCCTCCGGCATCTCCCCCCCCCCCCTCTGAGTGACGAGAAATCTGATTTCAATATGCTTCTATGTACTAAATATCACCAAAATAAAAAGTCTCTGGTGCCCCAGATGTGCCCATTAGCAATAACCCTGCCCATTAGCAGTAACCCTACCACATCCATCACACCAGGTTAGAGAGGGTTAACTGCAAATGGGCACATGTGGGGCACCAGAGACTTTATTTTGACGAGATTTAGTACAGAGCAGCATAGCTTTGTGCCCTGATTTTGGTGTTTTCTCATTAATCTTATTTAATTTTTTTTTTTTTACATAATTGTGTGTTTCAAACATTATTATATTCAGGATGTCTATTAGACTCTTGTACGGACAGATTTCGGGAAGTTACAGGCCTACAACATAAAGAAAAATGTACCATTGAAGTCTATGGTGCGCTTTTGGTACAGAAATCTGGACCTCAGCAGTGCGCTAGGGAGGTTAAGCTACACATACAATTAATGTTACTCACAGGTTTTCATTGTAAAATAGGAAATCCAGATGTTGAGTTTACAGTAGCAAATGATTCTGGACCAGGAGCCACATCCTTAGCAAAGCATTGGGACATCCAAAAACCCTAAAATCTAATTCCAGCAAAACTTTTCTAATTTTTTTTTTTTTACGTTTTTGGTAGGGTGATGGAGGGTGTGAGCTTCTGTCTGGTTTTATTGCAGTCTGTCTTCCTATTGGGTAGATGTCTCTTCACTTCCTGCTCAGGTGCTGTCACTGTATATGCTTTGTAAAATCCAATCCAGCTAAATATGATGTATTACATATTATTACATCATAAACTTGAACCTTCTGAACATGTTGGAGAAGAATGATTATAACAAGCCAGGCCTTAAGCCCCCCCCCCCCCACCATACATCTTTAGATCACACCATACAATTTCCTTTAGATCTACCAACTACTATGTAGTGATAGAATACATAGTGATTGGAAGGTATGTATCACTGCTATGTAGTGCCGGGTCCTC
>CM070040.1:6087031-6114066 GCA_036250615.1 Ptychadena robeensis | reverse complement strand
TATTATAGTCAGGATGTCTATTGGACCCGCGTACGGACATATTTTGGGAAGTTACAGGCCAGGACATAAAGAAAAATTTACCATTAAAGTCTATGGTGCACTTTTGGTACAGAAATCTGGACCTCAGCAGTGCGCTAGGGAGGTTAAGGGCTGAGTCAGCATGTGTGAACTCAGTGTATTGGGAAGATAGACTTACTATTGTGGTCACTAGCTTTTGGTTGATCCCAATATGTAAAACATATGATGGATCTACCGTCCAACTAGCAACCTTGATGTGTTGAAGCGCAGGTGGAGATATTCATTCACTGTCCCCACGCAGTGTTGTGAAGATCTCATGCCCTTCGCCTATAATATTCCAATTAGTTGGATGCCAAGTCCTTAAACTCTTCAGGGATAAGATCCTAATAAGGTATATTAGTGGTAAATCACAAGAAAAACAATAGGCTTCTTGGAGGTACCCATATGGTGATAAAAAAAAGTCCTTTATTTGGTAAAAAGAAGTATTTCCTAAATACATCAACACATAATTGAAAAAAGTGTTTCGTGACTGTTGCGTCACTTCTTCAGGATATAACGGTTAGATTTTTGGGTTCTGTGAGAGTAAAAGATATTTGTGATATAGCATGATATATATTATGCACATGTAAATATAAAAGGTTAAACTATTAACTTTTTTGTCACCATATGGGCACCTCCTACCACTAATATACCTAACTAATATTAGGATCTGTTGTGCCTAGTGCTCTTTATGATTGGATGCTGTGGGCTCTAGGGTAATTGGCTGATGCTACTCACCATGTGTTTTTAGGTATTGAATGTAAAGTGAAATTATTGAATAAGGCACTTTTTTCTATTTCTATAGGGTGAACTGGGTCCCCCAGGTCCTCCCGGAGTCCCTGGATTCATTGTAAGTACAATTAATGCCTTTACCCTTATTCGTCAACAGTCTTCGTCCCCAACCCGCAGTTTACATAAACACTAATTTATTTATTAATCTCTCTGTGAATGCTATTAATGTCTTCCGCCCTATGGAGTGCAGTTCTTGCATATAGTAGAGGAGGTGTTTATAGCTGTTTCCATCGTAAAACACCAACTATTTTAATTGCGGAAGCTTGCTATCCGTCTTAAGCGGGCAGAGCTGTGGGCATAACTTGTCTATTGCTTCACACATCCATATGGAAGTAGGTAACAACATAATTCTCCCGTTTTTCACGTTTTATTCTCCATGGATAAGGGTTTTTTTCACAGTGCCATGGCAGAAAAATATTTTTCATATGGACTGTGAAAGGTTAAATGTTGTTTTTAATCCTGATGGTTGTACAAGTTGTGTAAATGTAGACATTTCGGTGAAATCTGATACCTGTGTGTAGGCTGCTGTTGAAGTTAAGCAGGGTACAGACGTGGAGATATGGGTCAAATCGATGGCCGTTTCGAGCGCCCTGCGCGCTCACAGCCGTCTATCTGACCCATATAATCTGCCCCCAAGGCTGTTTTCGAGCGGGACAAATCAATCCGCTCGAAAACAGCCTCATCAGACATGACCGTAATTACGGCGATGTCCGCTGCTTTGCCTGGGTTTCCAGGCAAAGCTCAGCTGAGGAGGAGGAGCTGGGGAGAGACACTTCATGCTCTCCCCGGCTCTCCGATATCTGACAGCAGTGTTAGGACGTAATCACACTGCTGCAGGTGCCGAGCTGTCTGTACCCTGCTTTAAAGCCCACCTAAACCCACAAAGCCAACCTTTGCTTTTGTGGACACTGGAGCAGAGTTATTAGACCAGCCTTGTGACACTGGCCATTGTAACTTCTCTCCAAAAAATTATCTAACCCACCTCCCTCTGTTGCCTCAGCCCAACGTGGGGTCTGGAAGGGAAATCCGGCTGTGTGTCTTCATGATTTCATTGGTGGGAGTGGTTTGCGTGGCATTTACCCAACCCAACCCTGGCCCTCTCGGCACCCGCCCCCAGCCATGCTTGCCTCATGTAATGAGCACATCATCAGTAAGGGTGAGGTACGGAGGACCAGAAAGAGAGCATCCTCGCCACTTTTATTTAATGAAGACATTTTCTGGTTTGAATTTTCTGGTACACATAACATTAAGTTCTGTCTTACAAGTTCCCACAATATGAAAAAGATTTTTGCTTGCTAATTTAATATCAATATACCCAATATGGCCCTAAATCATTATGGATTGCTAGCCAAGTGTTTTGGTTTTTTTTAATTAAACATTAGGGGCAAGCACGGTGGCTCAGGTGGATAGCACTCTGACCAGCCTGGGCACTATCTGTGTGGGTTTCCTCCTGGTGCTCCGGTTTCCTCCCACACTCCAAAGACATGCAGTAGGTTAATTGGCTTCCCCAAATAAAGATTCCCCTATGTTAGTTACATGTGACGTATGACTGTGTTAGTTACATATACATGACTATGGAAGGGACATTAGATTGTGAGCTCCTCTGAAAGACAGTGATATGACTACAGTATATATGCTCTGTAAAGCGCTGTGTAATATGTCGGCGATATATAGATACAAGATATTAATAATAATAATAATACAATACTAGAAGCTGTGAACACTGCAATAGGGGGAGAGGACAACTGGATGGCAATGGTTTCAGAATGAGATGTCTTATCTGCTCATATGGTTGTGATTATTTATACATTTTAAAACTCCTTCTAAGTAGAATTTATGTATACGTGTATACATGAATATCATTATCTGTGAGCATGGTACTCAATTTGTTTTCCTGTTCCATATACTGTAAAACAGGTAGAGTATGTATCAGACAAAGAAATGGAATACAACTTGATAAAATCCTTGTTTTTCATCTTTGTACACATATGTCTGAAAAGAAGATAGAAAAGAAATAGAAGGCATCTGTAAAACTTAGATATGGAAGCCTTTTAAATGAACATATTGGAACCATTTGAGATGGCTTCCTTGTAGTTGCTCCCCCAATGTGACTGTCCAATGTATGTTTTTTGAGAATAAAAAGGGGGATAAAAAAGGATAAAAAAAGACAATTAGCAGGGGTAAAAGAACCGTTAGAGGAGCTGTCAAGAGACTATAAATCATAAAGAGTCTGGTGGTGAATGTTGTAAGAATAGTTGTCAATAAAGCAGGGTACAGACGGCTCGATATTTGAGCCGTCCGATGTTCCCTGCAGCAGAGTGATGACATTATCACGCTGCTGTCAGATATCGGAGGAGCTGGAAAGACCCGCGGGCTCTAGGCAAAGCAACGGACATCGGCCGTATTAATGGTCATGTCGGATAAAATATGCAAGGGTCGCTGTTTTTTTCGAGCAGGATCAATCAATCCTGCTAGAAAAAAACAGCGACCCTTGCATATTTTATGGGCCAGATAGATGGCCGTGAGCGTGCAAGGCACTCAAAGCGGCCATCTATCTGGCCCATATCTGCAGGTCTGTACCCTGCTTTACTCCTTGGGTTGCTGGTCATCCGATGACCCTGGTTAATAGTCAGCTGTTTGGACCAGCAACCTGTTTCATGAATCAGCAGGTGGAAATCATTTTCCCCACTGTCCCCATACAGTGAATTTAAGGTTGTGCTCTAAGGAGCCTGTGGAGGTCCGATTTCGTGGATGCCTGGTCCAGGATACTCGGAATGGTAATTTTGATGGGTGAAGTGGTATCCACTAAAAAATATATTTTTATTAAGTGGATACCACTTCTCCCATCAAAAATATTGGAACCATTTGCATTGAAAAAAAATATTACAACTGGTTACAAAATGTTACAACTGGTTTCCTATAGAAACCTATGTACCTTGTGTTACTGCAACACAACCCGTGTAGTGTGAGAGGGCCCTGGCTATCCTTTGTACAACAGAACCATAATAGCTTATTCCCTGTCTAATCATGGGGTAGGGTCTGAAAGGGGGGGGGGGCTTGTTTGTGTTAATGAACTGCAACACAGTAAAACCCAAATCGTGATCCATGACTATCCATGAGCTATGTCCTTACCTCCCATGCAGAACCTCAGAATTAGATGAACAGAAATACTATTCTTTTAGAAGGTAAATCATTTTTATCATGTATAGTATCTGTTTGGCTGGAGTTCAATTTTAAATTGTGACAGCCTGGAATTTTGACGTATAGGCTCTAGCTCATTTGAAGTCAGAAATATAATCAAATGCCAATGAAAAGTCCTAATGAACAGTTGGCTCTTTGTCAATGGGATGCTTAAAATCACGTGACCTGGGCCCCTATATTTGGTCACATAACTTACTCTGGAGGAAGCCCATGTCTCCTTCTTCTGCATGGGAGGTAAGGACTTCAGTGTCTCTCGTAAGACTGGATGAAGGTGGTGGTTTCCTTATAGTTCAGATTTAGGTCACAGGTATTGAGGCACCCTTTGAAGTATTTACACATGCATAAAAAGGTTCTTCTTTCATTTCATTATGAATAGTCTAGTACAGAGTGAAATACATGTTAAATGTCAAAAACTCTTTATTCCAACTTACATATACGCAGCTCGCCCATAAGAAGCTCTTGTGCCTGTACAGCTGTCAATCTGGCGGCACATACAGCTCTCCAGTCTTGAGGCCACTAGTAGTGCTAAATGGTTTGCTGTAGAAAAATAATGTCAAGAAATTCTGCCTTGGGTCTTGGTTGAAATTTATTACCTCTCTGAGCTTAACCACATGTAATATTCTTTTCCTTTTCATCCCTTTATAAACAGTCAGGGAAGGGGACTTCACTTTTTGGAAGTGTATTTTGTGCTTCCGTAGCCTCTGGCTTGTAAACATGAAGTGGTATACTCATTCTAGTTTGCTTGTAAAGTTTATGTGTATTTCAATTCAATTTTGTATTAACTTTTTTTGGTTCTGTTTTATATATATATTGAAAACACAAATCAGAAGTCAAAAGGATAGGATTTTAAAGCTGCATAACTGTCCTTAATTTTTAGAAGATTTCAAGTTCTAACTATTAATTTAGCATACAACATGTAATAATCACCATCTGGACTGGGGGCCACAGTGCAATTATAGTTGAAGAAGTTTAAATTATTTTAAAGATCGTCCACTGTGTATAGTAGTTTGAGACCCACCCACCCAGGCAAGAATCACGAGGGGCACCCTCTACCCTAGGGATGTTTAGAATTACCAAGGGAACATACGTAAAATACTTTCTCCTGCATGATATATTCTGCTGCAGATGGACCTCCTTGTTTTTGACTGATCCTCCGATGGTCTCCATCCACAGGTCACCAGCTGGCTTTGGGTCAAATGTAACTCTCACAGTACAGCATTGTTTGAACCCCCAAATCTCATACCTTAGTAGTGCAACCCTGACATTTTCTGGGTTAGTAACTAACCCCTGTGATACAGTGAAGGTGCTTATACAGGCATTGAATGTGTTTAAGCTGCAATACCAGTTTCAGCCACTGAAGCTATAGCCTCGAGTGAGCACGTCGGCTTCCTTCACACATCGAGGGATGAGGGGGAGAGGGAACTGCGATGTCTGACCGACTGAGACTTCTCCGGCAGCGTTGATACGCAGTTGCGTTGGATACTGAAAATATAGGTGCACATAGCTGGCTTTTCATCCAATTTGTGTACTGGCAGTCCATTTTCAGCTGTGCAGGGAGTATGTTGAAGGTTAGAAGTAAATAAATACATTGAAAACTAAAATTTTATTTATTTTTTTACTTTTTATCTCAACCCCCCCTAGGACAAGGGTGGGGACATTCCGCTAAAAGGGTCCCGCAAATCCTCAATAAGCTCCCAAACAGCTTGTGTGTGTACTTGGGATGGCAGCTGGTGAGCAGCCCCCCCCCCCCCCCCCCCCCCCCCCCCCCCCCCCCACTTGGCCATCTGGGTCTGCTGCAGGGCTCCCAAATGCCCTACACTTGCAGTCTGTGACCTTGTGAACCTGGCCTTAAACTAAAAGTTTGACTTAGTTCAGAGAGTTAACTTACTAACATGTGTCAAGGACTTTTAAAGGACACAGGAGAGTCATATCCCTGGCAGGATAAAAAAAAACATACTCTTAGATGGAATTTTTCAGGTTTTTGGTGTAGCTCGGGAAGATTTTTACATCAGGACAAACAATAAACCATATGACCACCTAGTAGTAAGGACAAGGGTTAGTACAATAGGGGAATACAGCGTTCCCTTACAGGCATTCAACAGGATCATTCTTTAAAATGGTTCAAAGTTCAAAGGGCATCCTGGGGATTTTAAAGTAAAGGCATATTTAATCAACACAATATTGTTTCAAGGAATGAGGAGTAAAGTGACAATTATACGTTTATGTACTGTCTTCCTCTTGGATATACTAAGGAGAAGCTGTGGCACACCTTTCTCTGTAGAATATAAAATGAATAGTTTAATGGGGAATTTCCCCCCAAAAAAGGCTTTAGAAGAGAGGCTATGTTGTTTTGAAATATTTTTTATGAACAAGAAATGGCACGTTTCGCGCCTCCTAGGTCACTTCAGGATAAAGTATGCAAAAAATACCGCCTACATGGCCAACATCTCACATCCTATAGTTATAGAATCTGAGCCGAAAGAAATGAACCCAGCAAGTTTTTCGCTTCTGACAGTAGGGACATGAAGACTTTAAAGGCCACAACAAAATTAATTTGGTTAAAATGTTACAAATATTTCAATGTCCATATAAAAGTCCACCAACTAGTGAACCATATTGGTTTCAAACGTTTTCTCCTATAAGACGCCACTTCCATCTGAGCTGAGCACGGCTGAAAGGTGTATCCATTGAGTGTTGTCAAAACCAAACCTTGACGTACGCTTCACATGTACTTCCTCAGGGGGTCACCAGGCAACAATAAGAGGACCTAAGTATAGGTTATGTAGCTATTAGACAGGGTTTAAATTTACAAAATAAGAGTATAAGGAATAGTGGGTACACCACACTCACCGGAACTTATCGGGTGTGTAAGGATCACTACCGTGCCAGCGCACCTCCAAGCCACCTCCAAGTCAGGATAAAGTAGTAAGGATGGTCTAGTTCCAGGAAGGAAGATTATTCCTGTGCAATTTAAAGGGTATTAAATAATTAATTCCAAATACTACCTCTATGAATGATTCAAATTGGGATTTTCTATTTTCCCAAAACATCACAAAATGTTACCATGTTAATAAATGCATTGTAGTGGATAAAAGAATTGGCTTAAAATTGCTCCTAAAGCTTTAGGTTGTGCAACAACTGTACACTTCCTATGCCTCCAGCTCCTGCTTTAACTCTTCCACAACTTTCAGAACCAACACTAACCCTTCCAGTCCTAGCAGGAAGACTAGGACACATGGAGGGTGTCTCCTGTCCTAGCTCTAAAGCTAGCCTCACACGTGTCGGATTCCATGTCCGATCGATTCATCATCCGATCGATTCCGGCGATTCTGCCGGGAATCGCAGGTGTGATCAATCGGCCAATTAAGAGTATCCATCGCAGCATACCACCTTGTCCAACGGATTCTGGGACGGATCCGTGTCCGATTGTCCACCTCACAACTGGCAACTCCCCCTGATCCGGACAGAATCGCATGAGAAAGACCAACATGTTGGTTCTCCGTCGGATCCGATTCTGAGCCCCTGATCAATCGGACGTGATCGATCGGACCAGGTGGGCTGCATGTGATTCCGGCACGATCGTTTGGCGTGCACGTGCCCGGAATCGATCATGCCGGAATCCGGTGCGAATCCGACGTGTATGGGGGCCTTAACCCTTCCTGTATCTCTATTACTCATATCAACTCTACCAGTGTCTCTAGCATCCTTACTAACTCTGTATCTCAAATACACATATACCTCCCTGTACCTCCTGGGCCCAAACTAACTAAGAACCGTGGGTTCAAATATGAAGAGCCTTAATGTCTCTTGGGGTTAATCAAAAAAATATCAAAATTAGTTTCTTGGGATTGAAGAGTATGCACATCAAAATGATTGACATTAGAAAAGCTAGTGCCACAGTTACCTAACATTACCTGAAGCCTAACTCTATCCCCTCTTGCATCTCTCTTACATCACTAAACCTGTATTTTCTTCAAGTTTTAATAGTTACGCTCCCTGTAACGTACCGTATTTTTCGGACTTAAGGACGCACCCAAAGTTTTGGAGAGAAAAATAGGGAAAAAAAAGACACAGCCATTCAGATATCAATGAATATACAGAATGTTCCAGCAAAGTAGGCAGGTCTGGACCATGTAGTATTCACTCTATATTCCTTACAGCCAAAAGGCCAGTGCCAGGAGGGAGGTCTGGCAGGAGGGCTTAAACTTTAGCATGTGTTTATACACTACCTGTACGCATTCTTTGAACACACTGACCAACTTAAGGCCCCCATACACCTTACAATCTTTCCATACAATTTCTGTACAATCAAGTTTCAGTGTTCCCAGGCTCATCTATTCCACTCTACTATGGTCAGTGTCTGCCTTAACAGTGTGTAGTGGCAACTAGGCCACAAATGTGTCTACCTCTTGGAGCTGGGGCTATATGCCCCCTTTACTGTCTCCAAGAGGGAACACAAAATGAGGCTTTGGGCACTTTGCAGGAAGCCCTGAATGCCAGCATTTCTAAAGCCTCCCAAACATTTTACAATCTTCCCATACAATTTCTGTACAATCAACTTTTGTTCTGCCAAAACCATGTAACACGAGGACCTTCTAACCACTATGTATTCTATCAGGGAGGACCCGGCACTACATAGCAGTGATATATACCTTCCAACCACTATGTATTCTATCAGGGAGGACCCGACATTACATAGCAGTGATATATACCTTCCAATCACTATGTATTCTATCAGGGAGGACCCGGCACTACATAGCAGTGATATATACCTTCCAATCACTATGTATTCTATCAGGGAGGACCCGGCACTATATAGCAGTGATACATACCTTCCAATCACAAAGTATTCTATCAGGGAGGATCCAGCACTACATAGCAGTGATACATACCTTCCAATCACAAAGTATTCTATCAGGGAGGCTTCTATACTACACAGTTGTTGGTAAATGTAAAGGAGATTGTATGGATCGATCTTAAGGTGTATGGGGGGCTTTACAAAGTAACTTTTACCATAAAATCTAACCATGTTAATGAATGCATTGTAGTGGATAGAAGAATTGGCTTAAAATGACTCCTAAAGCTTTAGGCTATGAACTACAAACTTCATTCATGCACAGGAGTTACATCACCACTAGCTGTCAAATAGGCGAAGAGGATACTCACTCAACCAAAGAAGCAGAGAAGGAAATTCTGGTGGTGAAAAGTTTAATAACCGTTTGAAAAACCTTTTACTTTTTAACAGTTTAAATAATTTGAGAAAGACACAAATTATTGCAACAACTGTGTGCAGTTAAACAATGTAGTTGCCTCAGTTGAATCATGTTGACCCTCTTACTTCCATATTTTGAATCATCACCCCAGAACAGATAGTGTAGACTTTTCTTTCTCCTTGGTCTGTTTTGCCTGCTTTTCAGAAACTATTTGACAAAGTTACTTTTACCATACTGGTGTATAACACATTTCCTGAATTTTTCTCTAAAGGTTTGGCAAACCCACAGGGAGGTGGCTGAAAAATAGAAAGAAAGCAGCTTTTTCCCCTTTTAACTTCGACTGTATAAGCACAGCAATCAATGAGCTTTGTGCAGTCATTAACATATGTTGTTCCTTCTCCAAATTAACATTTTGTTCTGTTCGTGCTTATTATAATTAAAGGCACAGAATTCGCCTTTCATAAATATTGGCATAAGGCAGAGAATTGTGTTAACCCCTTCCCACGGGTCATCATTCCAAAATTGCTGGGCCCGCGTCTGATGGGCCTGTAGCTGTCCACAGGTGGCTTTTTCCGAAAAATCTTATTAAAGGCCAGTGAGCGGTGTAACGTGAACCTTATGCGGTTGTAAATAGCTGGGGTCTGTCCTGGATAAACAGAGGGCTGAAGGGGTCTTTATATGAGGCAGTACAAAGAGGAGGCTTGTTTTAAGTTACACTTCCATGCAGTGTCTTTAACTTTACACTCTGGAGATCAGGAGCACGTGCCCTGTAGCCTTCCATGTATTCCACATGAGGCAGAAAGTTGTGCTGTGTGGACCTCTTATAACTTCATACCATTTTACTGTTGCCCACCAAGTTACCTGTATTAAATTAAGTGTTTTCTGCTGACTGCATGATCGTGTCGCTAGCTTTTCTCATGTCAGTCATTTTGATGTGCATACTTTTTGACGGCTGATTTTAAGAAAAACTCCAGTCTATAAAAAAAGGCTACAAGAAACAGATTCGAATTTTCGAGTGTTGTACCGTGGTAGCCATTGATGAATACGGCAAGTTTGGAGTCCAAGTGATTCTGTTTATTGGCTAACTTAAAAAGGGATTTGCGGCATCCTGAATTCTTGCTTCTCTAATGACTTCAGTAAGCCAATAAAGGAATCGCTTGAACTCCAAACTTGCTCCAAAAAACTCCAAAAGTTTTTTTTTTAATAAAGCTAAACCTTACCTTAATTTTCGGGGAAACAGGGTAGTCTTAAGCAGCCCATACATGGGTCAGATTTTCAATCAATCGACTTAAAATGATCAATTTTTTAGTCGATTGATTGAGAATTGAGTTTTGCCCACCTGGTTAAATCGACTTAATCCGATCAAAATTGAGTGAAAATTCAGTCGTTTTTTGATCGGACTGGATGGTAAATTTTGATCGGTCGATTGAAAATTGGTTCGGTATTTTGAGAACCAAGTATGGTCAACCAATTTTTGATCTATTTTTTTCTACCTATTCTACCTCACTTCTGATTAAAATTTTCATCGGACTATTTTGGATCGATTGTTTTGTGGATTGAAAAAAAAAATCGATCAAAAATCTTGTATTACATATGGCCCATGATACAATCGACATACAATTTTATACCGACTTAAAAATTGATCGTTTTGAGTTGATTGATTGAAAATCTGACCCGTGTATGGCCTGCTTTAGGTTTGTTGCTTTCATCTATTCTGCAGACCTAAAACAGTTCTTTCACATGAAAAATTCCAAGTGCTTGACTATTTTTGCTTTATCCTGCCTATTTCCTTCTCTATCCGGACTTTCTAGAATGTGTGATAGTCAGGTTTCACTGTAAAGTAGACACATAGTAAAGACATGTCTAGGAAGCCCACTACTGTGGATCCATAACATGAAGAATAGTGTTGCAGACGAAAGCAAAAGCTTGTAAAATAAGAGCCTCCTTGTTCAAGAAATGTTTTATTTATTTACTTAAAAAAAACATTGGAAGCCAGCTTGGTACGGGGAAGGACATTCCCACCAGCAACCACAGATGGGTAAAATTGCACAGTTTAGCTTTATTGATGCAAATAATATCACAGCTGGGAGTGCACAAGCCTAGTAAATAGCCTTTTGTGTTTCCTTTACTGAGACGATCATTTGCCTCTCAGTAGATCAAGTCTCCAGCACAATACTGGGACCCCTGATTATATCTGTCCCAGGCTTGTTAAAAAAAAAATGATGGGGCACGTCTCGTGTTTCTTTGATCTGTGGTCCCTTCCTTGTGCACTTCAGATCCTTGTAGTCAGCGACCGTCGAGCCAGGTACCGAACAGACAAGAGCACCTTTCTACACCGGCCATAGAAAGCTCTTTCAGTTAGTTACAGGATACTAGCTGTCTTTGGCTCCAAGCCCGTCCTCAAGCCACTGTACGCAGATGGGAAGATCTCCCGTGTAGATAAAATAATAGCTGAAGAACTTACTTACCATTGGGCCATAGGAAATTCACACTGAGGTTGTGTTAACGTAACCCTTTAAGTATGAGATGAAAGAAAGTCCAAGTTAAAATGTTAATACTGAACTTGTTTGATGTAAAAAAAAACTGTTATTTTTTGTCTACGTGAAACAATAACACACTAATCTTTGCAACAGTTTGAACACAACAATTTGTGTCTTTTATGAGGATTTGACTTGTGCGCAGTTCATTGCCCATTGAAAAACAATAAGCCCCCCCCCCCCAACCAGAGACAATTACAACCGTAAACAACTGACTTTGTAAAAATTACATTTACAGGGCAAATATTCAAATACAATAATCAGTTAACCCCAGGTGCCAACCTGCGGCCCGGGGGCCCAATTTGCGGCCTGGGGGCCCAACCTGTGGCCCTTTGTGCATTTTTCAGCGGCCCTCCTCAGTCCTCCACTTGCGGCCCCTGAAACCTAACTGCTAATGCATTGGGCATAGGAACTCGCCTTCCACCGATCCCCCGCTGATACTCTTATTAGAGCGGGAATTGGAGGAGAGGCAAGTGACTGGCTCAGGGTCAGTGACCCAAAGGGTGCCTAAGCAAGTCCCTTGCCTCTCTTCCTCTTTCTATTCAAAGAAGATCCCGGGCAAAGACGTGTTGGTGGACATGTGAGTACCTATGCACCCACTATTCCAACAAATGGGGGATGATTGTATAATCCATATTGCGGCACAATATCTTCAGAATAGGGGCACATAATCAAAGGTTGTGTGCCCCATAGAGATAATCTAAGGCTTTGATTATATATATGACACAATGTGCATTACCACACCACAGTGTTCCCTAATGCTTGAAGTATCATTTTAAACAAGTTTTGTTATTTAAAAATGAAAAATAACATATTCTAGCTCTGCCTGCTGTCCTCTTTTCATTATAAAATGCCTCTACAAGTCAGTATAGATCAGTAGTGGCCAACTGAGTTGATATGGAGGGTTACAAGTGCGGCCCTCAGCATCACTAAAGGGCCGCACATAACAATTTCAATCTATAGTGACATTTTTCAATGAAGAAAGGATAGCAGGCAAAGCTAGAAGACATTATTTTTATTTTTTAAATAACAAAACTTGTTTTAAATGATACTTCAAACATTAGGGAACACTGTTGTGTGGTAATGCACACTTTGTGTCATATACATCACCAAAGGTTATGTATTATTATATTATACAATCTCCCCCCTCCCCAGGTTCATTGGTGGAATAGTGGGAGCGTAGGCACTTACCTGTCTGCTGATCCCCCCCAACACTAGAGGAGAAGAGGCAAGGAACTTGCTCAGGCACCACCTGGGTGGCTGATTGGCTTTTATGTACGCCTATCACATAAAGAGAACACGGATAATACGAGAGCCTAGGATTAAGATACCTGAGGGTATGGTGCCACGTCCCAAATAGGAGCAGAAAATACAAAGAAAACAGAGGGATTTCAACTGGAACCTCATAACCCTCTTACAGGGCTGTGGGGAGAGTTCAATATCCCGGGACTTTTAAGGGCACATATTGAATAGAGATCCATAAACAATTAGTAAAAAAGAACATGATTTTATTTAATTAAATTTACAAGAGCATGATAAAAGCAAATAAGTATAGGTCAGTGCATCGTCCTGTCGGTCATAACGTCAGTCCATGTGACATAAATCACAAAATCATGAAAATCCATATGACAAAAAAATCACAAAGTCATGAAATCACATAAGTTTATCTCCTCTCATCCTCTTCCTACTCTAAGAAGATCCCAGATGAGGACCTGTCAGCGGGGGATTGGTGAACAGGCGACTTCCTATGCATTAACAGGTTTCAGGGGCCACAGGTGGAGGACTGAGGGGGCCGCCACAGAATTTCCAATGGGCACCTGGGGGTATAGATTAAAAATGTTATGTGCGGCTTTTTAGTTTATGCTAAGGGACGCACTTGTGGCCCTCCATATCAACTCACCGCTGAGTTAAACAAAGGTAAAATTTCTGCCAAATAGTTTAGTTTAACCTCCCTAGCGCACCGCCCATATCGCGCCGTTTACAACGGCACGATATGGGCGATCAAGGCAGTGTACATAGTACACTGCCCGCCGTTTCCGGCGTCCCGCCGGAGCTCTACGCGCAGCTGTTGTCATTACTGACAACAGCTGTGCGGGAGAGAAAGCCGGCGCTCCTCCATTAACATGGAGGTCTATGGCGCCGGCCCCCCCCCCGCCCCCTTCCGCGTCACCGTGACGCGATCGGGGCGGAGCCGCCAACCCGGAAATGCTGCGGCGATGTAAACAATCGCCGCAGCTTTCCGGGGAGGCATAAAGTCTCCCCATCGGCGGCTTCCCGGGCGGTTGAGGCGAGCCTAAAGCTCGGACGAGCTAGGCTCGTCTCAACCGCTAGGGAGGTTAATAGAATGTTGTCTATTAAGGCCCCCATACACATGTCGGATTCCCACCGGATTCCGGGTGCGTGCACGCGAAACGATCGTCCCGGAATCGCATGCAGCCCACCTTGTCCGATCGATCAGGTCCGATCGTTCAGGGGCTCAGAATCGGATCCGACAGAGAACCAACATGTTGGTCTTTCTGATCCGATTCTGCCCAGATCAGGGGGAGTTGCCATTTGTGAGGTGGACAATCGGACACGGAATCGTCCCGGAATCCGTTGGACAAGGTGGTATGCAGCGATGGATACTCTTAATTGGCCGATTGATCACACCTGCGATTCCCGGCAGAATCGCCGGAATCGATCGGGGGAGTGATCAATTGGCCATGGAATCCTACACGTGTATGGCTAGCTTTAAGAGGCATAAAGTAATAAACAGTCGGACATGTAATAATTTGCTCCTTGGTTTGTGTTTCCAACGATATTTATAAAGCACGTGTCTACGGTCTGCAGTTTTATGTCTTTGGTTTGAAGAATGTTGTGATAAAGATACATGTGCAAAGCGCAGTATAGATCTATCCACCGAAAAACCATGGTGATTGCTATGGGTCACTAAGCTTTGTTCATTACCTTGTGTGTGTGTGTTGGTGAGTTTATTGCTCGCTTTATATATCCCCATTCTGTGTCCTGTTGACCTTGAATTTGTTTTTTTTATAACATTAACCGGTAATTATTCTGTTGTTTGTAAGAACAAGACAGCTAATAATTGGTAAAGTTTCTGCCTGTTGGTTTATGCAAATTGTATTTAATCTTTACCAACCCTTGTCTCTAATATACCAATTTTTTTTTCTTTTAGGGTGACATGGGTGGCGTTGGAGCCATAGGTTTCATGGGACCTAAAGGTTTGAAGGTAGGTCAGCAAACCAAAATCTGCCAAGAAACCCTTCAAGAATGAAAGTTTATTTTAGCGTATGTCTGTAAAGATAGAAAGTCTTAAGGCCCCCATGCACGCTCGCGGATCACGGGTGCGCACATGAGGCGACAGATCCCTGTCGCACCAAAGCTCGGTCGGCCAAAGAAAGAACGTGTCCATAAATCTCTGGCCGATGCCATTAATATAAATGTGGACCAGCGTCCCCGTTCAAACTAATGACCGCACATAAAGGTACTATGAGCAACGAAGTGCAGCATGATGACGTCATCATGTTGCACTCCACCGCTTGTCTGTCGGCCCCTACTCGATACCTGTCAGGGGGCCTTTAGATGGTCACATGGCAATTTAATGTTGCAATTGAATATAATGTTGCAATTGGAAGTTGTCACTAGCACAGGACAAGGGGTGAAATTGATCCAACATGAATACATACAAACATATGTGTCTACAAGAATTGTAGAGGGGACCTTTGGCATAATCCTTTTGAGTAAGCCCAACAGTGTGGCAGATGGGAGAGTCCCCCTATAGAAGGCTATGGTCTCAATCAACTACCTCGACCAACACCTATACACCTTGACCAACACCTGTACACATATTCAACAATGAGAGATTGGTAGACTATAATTTGATGTGTGTAGGAGATTACCATTTATGCTTGCTAGGAACTTCAGCTGTAAATGAATCACTCATTCTCTTTATGTGAAGTTCCTTCCACCCTTTTTCTGTAGCACTGCACACTTTGGAGACTTAGCTCCCTGGAGCAGATTCTAAAGGTCCCCACACACGTATTCAGTGGGGACCGACAGATGAGCTGCAGTGTGATGACGTCACCACGCTGCTCTCCATCGCTCAGAGTATCGGCATGTCCGTTCTCTGGCCGACCAAGCTTTGGGACGACAGGGATCTGTCACCCCATGTGGGCACCCACGATCTGCGGCCGATTTTGTCATTCTTATTTTCAGGGAAACAAGGTAGACTTAATAAAAGGTAACTAATCCTCCTTTACATAGAGTTTAGAGAAAATAAGGGTTGGCCACGTGTGTGGGGACCCTTACGTGTGTAGGGACCCTTATTTTCTCTAAACTCCCTGTAAAGGAGGATCAGTTACCTTTTATTAAGTCTACCATGTTTCCCCGAAAATAAGGCAGTGTCTTATATATGTTTTTGCTCCCAAAGACACCCTTTGTCTTATTTTCGGGGGATGTCTTATTTTTCCATGAAGAAGAATACGGCACTGGGGTATCAGGGCGGGGGCTCACTTATAATGACACAGGGGGATCAAAATGGCACAGGAGACTCAGAGGGGGGATTACCATTTAAGTATCCCCTTCTGATCCTCCTGTGTCATTTTGATTGCCCCTCTGATCCCCCCTGTCCGTATCTTCGGTGGTGCCTTAGTTTCAAAGGGGTGCCTTATATTTCAGCATGAGGCAGATATGTAAGGGTTCCTTATTTTCGGGGAAACAAGGTATATGAGTTGTTTCAGGGTTATACTTATTTCAGGGTGTGGATGAAGGATCTAACATGCCTTTTGACCCAGTCCAGTACCTGAATCCCAAAAAGGACCAGCTAATGCGCAGGTCTGCAACTCTGTAACAATCTGCGGTCAGGCTCGGAGTCCAGTAGCTGAAACAGCGACTCAAGTAATGGCAGGATCAACAGTTGTAGCAAGAGGCAGCAAGCAGGAGCGTAGTCAAAAACAAGCGTAGGTCAATAGCTGATGGTGTCAATTTACAAGGAAGCATGAAGAAGAATAGTTGGGTTGTCAAAGCCAAGGGTCGGTACACGAAGGATGATAACAAAGGCACAGCAGGACGCAAGATACTGGCTGGAAGCTCAATAATCTGCCATTGAAGCTAAGCAAGGGCATGGCTTTTATAGGAAGTCCATAGGAGGGGCCAAGGGTTCAGGGTTCAACAAGAACTAGGTAACAAGGTGTCTATGTACAAGGTATCCGACAATGTACTTAAGCAAACATTCATTGGCTCAGGGGATAGAGCTGAAGCCAGACACTGGAGCGTCCCTGGGTTTGGATCCTGACAAACTCTAACTGAAATTGCACAGCAATATTTAAAATGTGGGCAACTTGTGTAGAATATATGCAAAACCCATTCCCTACCTCACTACAATATTTGAATGAATATACTAAAATTGTGTAATACACATGTCTTTTCAATGCGGCGTTGGAGACCAATTTATTAAACTATTTTTGTAAATGTTGGATTTTTTGTATGTTTGTTTTCCAGGGACTGCCGGGAAACCCAGGAGAATCTGGACTGAAAGGTGATAAGGTGACCAGAATACTCCCTTACTGCATTGTGTTTTGCATGCAAAGACTTTAATGTGCCCCATTCTTGTGTATACAACATAGATACAAACCAGGATTCTATATTAAACATGGATGTGTTGGTTTTAATGCCTAGAACAATTATTACAACTTTGAGTGTTGAATTATGGTTATTTGTGACACATTTGTTTTGGGTAATCATTACTGCAGCCAGACGATGGGCAGTTAAGTATTTACATATTCAGCAGTAAATTAGCATAAACACATCCATAGCTGCAGGCCCCGTAGAATATTCACAGACAAAGCAGGAAAGTCATTCTCTTTGCAGATTAGCTTACCCTGCATCTCCTCCTAAAGTGCCTTCTTGGTGTTTAGATGGTTTGGGTCAGAGGTGGGCAACTGAGTTGATATGGAGGGCCACAAGTGCGGCCCTCGGTATCATGAAAGGGCCGCACATAACATCGATCCTGCGATGAAGTGGACCATATCGCGGCAAGCAGATAAAACCCAACAGCACACACCGCCCCCACCCTCATCATATGTCATATGTAGACCTGGTTTTTCTGATCAACATTGACAATTTTACTGATGTAGGAGCGCCAAAGTTTATTAGGAAAGCTGGGTCAGCGTGTGACCACTACACATGGTGATATATGAAATGCCCCATATATATCATCAATGGTTATGTACCTCATACATATGATCAAATATTATAGTAGAAGCATAGGCGCTCAGGCGTTTGGGTCGCTAATTGGCTTTCACGTACACCAATTAGGGTGCTCGGCCTGAGCGAGTCCCTTGCCTCTCCTCCTCTTAATGCTCTAAGAAGATCCCAGGCGAGGACTCGTCGGCTGAGAATTGTCGAACAGGTGGTTTCCTATCCCCTATGCATCACCAGTTAGGTTTTGAGAGCCACAAGTAAAGAACTAAGTTGGGGCGAGGACAACACCCAAAGGGCCGCATGTGACCCCTGGGCCGCAGGTTGGGCACCTGTGGTTTGGGTGGCTACATAGTCATTTAAGGAGGACAGGGGGCATAAGCTTAGAGAATGAACTCCGCTGAGAGCATGAGAGATAAATGCTTGAAGGTCAGTGATAATTTGTTTTATAGCCATTTAATGCTTGATAAGAATATTTGAGTGTCTACAGCAGTGATGGTGAACCTATCGCACCCATGCCAGAGGTGTCACTCGGAGCACTCCCTTTGGGCATGCGAGCTGTCAGCCAGCACAGAGGAAAGAACTGCAGCCTATTGCTTTCATTTCTCTTCCCCTCTCTTCTGATTGCACACAGCACCCCATACCCTCTCCTATTCTATCTTATAAGAAAGTAGGGTGTGTGTTTACATGTTTTGTGTGTGTATATAAGTTGTGTAATTCAGGTTAAATTGCCATGCCCGCACTTTGAGATAAAAAAAATTGGGTTTGGGTTTCAGTCTGGGCACATGGTCTCTAAACGATTCGCCATCACTTGTCTTTAGCCTAGTTTCAGAACAATTTTGCAGTGATCCTGGGCTTTGCTAGTTACAAGTAAGTACATAAATAATTGGTGCACTTACCATAGTTTCTTAGTTTAAATTGGTGGTTCCCAAACTTTCCTTGCAGGGCCCACCTTTTCTTCTTAGAAACATTATGGAGCCCCCCTCCCCCACACAGGTTAAGAATGAGGACCCGCGCCCCCCTGAAATATCTTCGGGCCCCCCAGTTTGGGAACCACTGGTTTAAGTGAATATAGTGAAGCTGGGCATACACACGTCGACCATAGCCGACATCTGCCGCCGATTTCTTCCGGGATTGTAAACGTGATGACGTCATCACGTTTACAATCCCATTGCATTCTGGGGCGCTTCAGTCGGCTGGGCACCCTTTGTGTGCCGGCCATAAGCTACAATGAAGCGGCCGCTTCATTGTAGCTTATGGCATCGGCTCGCGCCGGCCAGAGATTTTCCGACATGTCGGATCTCTGGCTGGCCGAGAAGTGGGGCGACAGGGATCTGTCGCCCCATGTGGGCACATGCCGATAAGCGGCCGATTTTTAACCTGACCGACGGCGTGAGCGCGCACGCCCGTCGGCCAGGTTAAAAATCGGCCGCTTATCGGCATGTGTATGGCCAGCTTTAGTATAGCATAGTGTCCTTGAAGCCTGTATCTACTACTTAACGGCTTTCTTGCTTTCATTTGTTTGTTTTATTAAAATTGAATAGTTTGATAGTTGAATAATTCATTTATACATTCTGCATTCTTACTATAACCAAATAGTAGACCTGTCTTCAATCGGTATACCTGTTGAAAAGTGGAGCAACACTTTAAAATTCCATCACTTGTAGGCTTGGAATGTACTATGAATGGGATTGGGCAACCTGACAAAATGCAGGCTTCAGCTTGAGGCTTCCACAGGTGTATACATGAAGGTTTTTCTCAAACATGACGTATGCAATGCTCTGGTAAACACGGCTGGACCTAGTTGGACACCATCCAGAGCTTGATGTTCTTGTTCAAAAGCACATGAGAATTTTTGTGGCCTGTTGCGGTTTTTTTCAGTCTTGATTTCTCTCTGATCTTTGCCTTGCAGCAAAACCTGGGTATAATATGGCCCCCTTTTCCCTCTTGTACCTTCTTTAAAGGTCTCAAAGCACCATTGAGTGGTTTGTCCTCTCAAACTTAATCATTGTGGTTTTTGGAGCCATAAGACTCTTTTACTATGAAAACATTTATTATTCATGACTTTCTGCAGCCTTTCTGAGGCCGAGCGGCCGCTGATCAGAGGTGCCCACATGGGGCCACAGATCCTCGTCACCCCAAAGCTCGGTCGGCCAGAGAACAGACATGTCCATTAAGGCCCATCACACATGTACCGAGGGGGGACTGACAGATGAGCTTAGCAGAGCAGTGTGATGATATCATCACGCGCTCTCCATCGCTCTCAGCATCGGCAGGCACCCTTTGTGTGCCAGCCGTTAGTTTCAGACACCAGTCCCCATTGAAACTAACGGCTTCGGCCAGAGATGAACGGACATGTCCGTTCAGATCTCTGTCGCCCCATGTGGGCACCCCCGCTTTTATGTGTGTGGGGGGCTTAAATCTCTGGCCGATGCCGTGGGGACCGGTGTCCCCGTTGAAACTAACGGCCAGCACACAAAGGGTGCCTGTCAATACTGTGAGCGATGGAGAGCAGTGTGATGACGTCATCATGCTGCACTCCACCGCTCATCCGTCGGTTCCCACTTGGTACGTGTGTGGGGGCTTTAATTCAAGAATATTAAATTGTATTTAATCTGCCAGAGATTGTTGGACATTACATTGTCCTCCTATTTAGTTTTATCAGTTCCCATTCTTCAGAGATTGCTTTTCACAACCTCTTCACAGGTAAGCACCTAAATCTGGCCAGGAGAATGTTTTTTTTTTTCAAGTTTATTTAAATCTTCCCTAGATGGCAATAGCAGGACCACTGATTTCCCAACTCTATGAAATGTCATCTGTAGAACCTGGTCTATCCTTTCTTCTCAGTATGAACTGGGCAGGAAATGCTAAGCAAAACAGGCTCAAATCCAGTCTGTAGGAAAGTCACACAAGAAGCATTATGAGGTATTATAGGTAGATGGTTCCAAATTCTTTGTTGACCTCTACATTATTTTGGCCATCCTAAATCCACTGCTATGGCTTTTTTGCCTTCTCTAATGACATTTTTGAAAAGATTTTTACATTCTTTTAAGCTGGCCATACACAGGTAAATTCGTGCAATCGACCTCCAATCAATCACAGCGTGGTGATCCACGCTGTGATTGATCAGGGATCAATTGAACGGAAATCAATGTGCACCATATGGGCACATCGATTCCTGTTCCATGGGGGCCTCCGGATAGCCGTTCTCCCCGGCTTCCAGCGTGTGAATCCAAACCCGCTAGAAGCTGGGCAGAAATCCATCCAGCCTCTCACTCTGTACAGCAGCCAGATTCAGTATGAGGAGTGCTGGCTCCACCCCCTTCGCACTGAGCCTGGGCTGTGCCGGAGGAAGAAGGCAGAGCCAAAGCTGTTCCTATACTTTGCGTGAAGATTCTGTTTCTGTTGGAACCCTGTTCAATCGAGGAAAGCACACACAGGTAGGATTGTAAGCAGATTACAGTACATTCAATAACCGTGTCCGCACACCTTGATTGATTGTACTCGAATCTTTTTACAAATCTTACCCGTGTGTGCCCCACCCCACCTGATCACGCCCATAGAGAATGAATGGTCAGGGTTAAAAATCAATAGATTTTTAACCGCATCCATTCATGTCTTTGGTCGCAATGAGGGGTGATTACATGATCTGCAACTGACCACAGATGTGGGGATGAGCCCCATTAAATACATGGCGCTTTAGTGGAAACAAGGCCTAAGTATGGGGAGAAAAGATCTTGCTGTTTTTCCATCAACAAGGAAATTAGGCAGACTCTGATTTAACATATATGCATATTTCAGTAGGACAGGATACAAATTTGAAAGATTGAAAGAGAGTGGAGTTCCAACTGTCTTCAAGCACAGAGAAAGCAAGTGAAAACAGATATCTCTTCAATTGTTTTGAGAATTCTCTTTGGGACCTTCGGCATTATTCTTTTTTGCTTAAGCAGGGTACAGACGGCTCGATAAAGGAGCTGTTCGATGTTCCCTGCAGCAGCGCGATGACGTCATTGCGCTGCTGCCCGATATTGGAAGAGATGGAGACACAGCAGTGCTGGGTCTCTAGCTCTGACGATGCTTTGCATGGAGACCCCAATGCAAAACGGCCATCGATCTGGCCCATATCTATACGTGTGTTCCCAGCTTAAGTCTTAGTATTGTAAAATAAAGCAAATTTTTAGATATACTTTCTCAATCCTTGAGAAAGAGCTGATATTTGTTATTTGACGCTTGGCTTTTTTCTCACATGATAATACTTCATCTATATGGCACTGTTTTTCCACAATATATTGCAATGAAAAGATCTAGTCCTGGAAGTCTTTTGTGTGGAAGACCATTAAATATACAGATTTTTTGCCTTTAACATCCTTCAGTAATTTCATGCAGTTTTGGTTTTCCTGCTCTGAGACCTGATCTCTCTTTAGAGAAGTTTTTCTCTAAGATCTATTGATTCCATAGCTGTGTTCTCCTGAACACATTGAGATGAAAGAGAAGTGACCCTTGGGTACTACAGTAAGCCCTGTATTTTAAACGTAACAGACATTGCAGTAGACCGTTTTATATGTCCGGAGGTATTGGCATTGGTTTTCACTTTTTTCATCTCTGAAGATTCTCTCACCAGTTTGGACCAGAATGATCCTGGTTTTAAAGTGATACCCCTCAGACTTCAATGTTGAGTCTCCATAGTTGAAGTGGTTTTTCCCATGTACTCTTTTGTTCATTCTTTTATGAGCACGAAAAGTTTAGATAACTACCTCTGTTCGGTCAATCTGTTCCCATTGAGATAGAGCTTTCTAAGGGCTTGTTTCCATTATACGTCGGGACCCCTACGCTAAGCGTATACACTTAGCAGGGGTCCAGACGTATCCCACAGACTTTGCCTGCCGGCGGATGGTCTGTTTACACGTGTAAAGGCCGAACGTACTCGACTACATTCAGCCTTACACCGGCGGATCGGCTCAGCGCAATGAAGACAGACCCTCCGCCGAGCAGGTAAGTCTATCTGTTATGTTGGGACCTCCCGCTAAGTGCGTACGCTAAGCGGAGGGGTCCCAATGCAATGGAAACAAAGCCTAAAGGCCCCCACACACGTAGCGAGTGGGGGCCGACAGATGAGCGATGGAGTGCAGCATGATGATGGCATCGCGCTGCACTCCGTCACTCTTTGTGTGCCAGCTGTTAGTTTGAACAGGGACACTGGTCCACATTCAAACTAATGGCATCGGCCAGAGATTTACAGACACGTCTGTTCTCTGGCCGGCTGGGCTCCCTGTCGCCCCATCTGGGCACCCGCGATCCGCCGAGGCTTGCTTCGTGTATGGGGGCCTTAAGTTATGCACTCTTCCTTCCTTGTACCTTATTTACCACTATATTCCTAGATAAGCTGCAAGTCCCTATCCAACTGAACAGCTTGGTCAATATGGCATCTATACTTTTTACATTTCTCCACCTCCTGGAAAACCTTATTCTGTAAAAGTGTTTTAAATGTGTGCTCCTCGTGCCCTTCTTCCTAATTGTCACAATTGTTACAGGGGGCCACACTCCACCTTCATTTTAGGAGCTGCCACCTACATGCAACTTAAACAACCACCCCTCATATTGACCCATTTTTACCTTTGCCCAGGTACACCCATACACCCACTGAGGGTCCTTCTGGCCACTGATATCACTGTACCTGTGTAACCACAGCCAACAGTTGTGCACAACTATTTATCCCCTTCCTTGTTTGTAACTGTGTGGACCGTTACTCTGCTACTACTTGGATAGTTTTAGATCCATTACCTTTTTCCAGGAGCAGTGCTCTACTAAGAATAACTTTACATCCTTGATGTCTGCTGATTTACCTGTTCCCTTATATTTAGTTACAGGTGTCATTGCCTTTAGTTTGTAATATCCTATTCCCATTGGCAATAGAAAAGTACTGGATGACTACTTGAGACCATATTTTGACCTTATTGTGAATGCTAGTAATGATGTCACAAAGCATTAAGGGCATGTTTCCACTTTGTTTTGTGATCTGTCGGGCCCCCTACGTTCAGCGCAGTGCTTGGTGGGGGTCCTGACAGAGCACATACACGCTACCTGCCCTACTGCACTACTTTAACCCCTGCATGGGCGGAACGGCACGGCGCCGTGAGAACAGAGCATCCACCGGGCAGGTTAAGTATATGGGATCTGTCGGGACCCCAGCCAAACACTAAAGCTAGGCACACACAGGTAGATTTGTAAAAAGATTCAAGTACAATCAATCAACATGCGCAGTCACGGTCATTGATTGTACTCTAATCTGCTTACAAACCTACCTGTGTGTGCCTTCTTTCGAGCAGGGTCAGTAGAGCCTGCTTGAAGAAACTCGATTGAACGGGGTTCCAACATGTTGGAAAACCCCGTTCAATCTCTATTACTTTGCATGAAGAAGAATCTTCATGCAAAGTATAGGAACGGCCGTCTCTGCCTTCTTTCTCCAACTGTCAGTGTGAAGAGGCGGAGCCAGCACTCCTCACTCTGAAACTGACTCTGCTGTAAGGAGAGAGGATGGCTGGATTTCTTCCCAGCTTGTAGCCCTGGAGGTCCCCATTGAACGGGAATCGATGTGCCCATGTGGTGCACATTGATTTCCTTTCATTTGATCCCCGCATTGTGGTGACGTCACCGTACTGTAATTCATCAGAGGTCGATTACACGGGAATTCACCCGTGTGTGGCTATTCTAGGATCTTAAGACTCATACAAACTCATACAATCACAATCCTATTCTGTGCCAAGCATCCTAATATCCCATAGTGTGTTATGTTATTTGTGACCTAAATTACAGTGCAGCTGATGTGAACAACTAATTGGAACTCAGCCGTCACTTGTTTTAGCATGAGTTAGAAAATACAAAGAATGTAACTGGCTGCATTTCAAGAAGTTTCATTTGGAAGAGATTTTTTTTTTTTTGCTGATTTAAAGCTTTGTAATTTCAGTGAAAATGTACTTCTCCAATGAAGTGTTGAAGAAAAATAATAAGAAACATCCATTCATCTAGTTACTTTTCTTTTAACTTTCAGTAGGAAAATGACTGCTTTCTGAGGTTATAGTAGCTGGTAGTTTTACCATATAAATATTCTGTCTAATGTCTTCTGCTCTCTTGCATACTGTCTAGAGCCCAGATGCCCAACCTGTGGCCCGGGGGCCACATGTGGCCCTTTGGGCGTTCTTCAGCGGCCCCTCTCAGTCCTCCACTTGCGGCCCCCCTAGCTGCTCATGCATAGGGCATAAGAACACATAACCTCTGAATCAAAATGTGCATCACCATACTACAATGCTTTACCCCATTGTTACCCAATGCTTGAAGTATCATTTAAAATAAATTTTGTTATTTAAAAATGAAAAATAATGTTTTCTAGCTCTGCCTGCTGTCGTTCCCACATTGAAAAATGCTTATACAAGTTAGAATAGATTGAAAAAGTTATTAGTGATGCAGAGGGCCGCACTTGTGGCCCTCCATATCGACTCAGTTGTCCACCACTGGTTAGAGAGTCACAGGACTGTGGTACCTTCAAAACATATCAAATTCAAATATTTGTGGGATGGCTTTGTATTTTGAGAGATTTGGGACATTATTTTTGAATACATTTTCCCAGCACCACCATGAGATTCAAAGCAGTAAATGTTTCATGCTGCAAAACATAGGCATGATACACCTTCCTGCATTGAGTGCTTGAGTTTTATTAGTAATGCGTTTTGCATAAATCAAATAAACCTTGTCTTTAGAGAATTATCATAAACTCTAAAAACGCTTCACTTCACATAGTACCGTATTTTTTGGACTATAAGATGCAGCGGACTATAAGACGCACCCAGTTTTTAGAGCAGGAAAACCAGAAATAAATTTTGAAATCTTCCAATCAGTTGGGAAAAAAATCCCCTGCAGTACCCAATTTCAGCCACAAGAATGGTGTCACTAGAGAGCACACTTCAGGCAATCATCATTTTCCTCACACAGGGGAAGAGCAGGGGGGCCGCGGTTGATTCTACACTCTTTGCCTGTTAGCTGCGATCACTGTTCAGTTCACAGGCTGGTAAGAAGGGAGACAGACATACATAGAAGCTGCTGGCTGGCATCTTCCATGTATGTCTCTCTGCTGTACTGCTTCTATCAGCAGGGCTCTGGTGGTAGAAACAGTACAGTACAGATGAGGGATCTGGCTGTGGCCACATCTCTCATTTGACAGCTCGGGAGAGCTGGCGGGAAGCCAAGGCGGGACTGCTTGGCTGCGGGGGTTACGCATTCAGACCATAAGACGCAGGCACTTTTTACCCCCCGATTTTGGGGGTGAAAAAGTGTGTCTTATAGTCTGGAAAATACGGCATATAGTTATATGACTGTCTCTCAGAGGAGTTTGCAATTTAATGTCCCTACCATAGTTTTATATATTTGTGATTAACACACTCTTGGAAATATGTCGCAGTCTAAGCCTATAGGTGCCATACACGTTTAGATTAGCGGTCAATCTCCTGCGAAATTGGCCGATAATCTAAAGCCTAAACTTTTATTTCGGCCAGAAAGCAGCCGTGAAATCGATCAAATTCATCGTTTTTATTATTTCGGGTTCGGACCAGCGTCCCCATCAGAAGTAAGTGCCGGCTGGACCTGCCAAGGAACGTCATCATGCACGGTCGATCTGCCAAAAGATCGGCTGCTATTCTTAACATGTGTGGGCACCTTAAGCCATACTGTATGTAACTAGAGTACTGTATGTAACTAGAGTACTGTATGTAACTAGTGTACCATACAGTATGTAACTTTTAGTAAAGAAGCCAGTTAACCTTTAATGTCTTTGAATTTCCTATGTGGGAGGAAGCCAGCGTACCGAAAAGAAAACCCATGTAGACACAGATAGAAAATATAAACTCTTTGCTTCTTAGAGCCCATTCCGAGATTTGAACTTGGAACCAGTGCATAATGGTCAGAGTGCTGAAAAGATGTGAATACTAACCAATTAAGAAAGATAATGGGTAGTTGCGCACAACCTTCAGCAGTGATTACACAGCTATAG
>CM070040.1:6012025-6051099 GCA_036250615.1 Ptychadena robeensis | reverse complement strand
TATAGCTGTGTAATCACTGCTGAAGGTTGTGCGCAACTACCCATTATCTTTCTTAGCGTGATATTCCAAGTGTGGTCTTTGAAGATATCCTAATTTGCGTATGTATACACATTCATATGCAAATTAGGCTGGGAGAGAGGTGACATGTCGGCAAGCTTCAGATCCCGGACAGCACAGAGCAGAGAGTATGTGCTGCTGTCGGGAGATCTGAGTTAAGCTGGACGGCTCCATCTCGTCAACTGCAATACTGCATAAGCAAGTGCAGGACAAGGTAGTGCCATCAGAAGCGCTAGGGAGGTTAAGGTGCAAAAAATTTTTTGACAAGCGGTCTTAGGGAATGTCTCCACTGCGTTCTCGGCTCTGTCACCCCCCTGCGCTAAGCACATTCCTTGCAGGGGGTCCTAAAGGAACTGATTTACATACGTTCCTACCAGACAGGCTGTTCTCACGCCATTCTGCAGATCGCCCGGCTGCAAGGTCAACGTCGACCTCTGACCAGGGATTTGGCAGATTGCAGTGAGAAGAGCCAGTCCGGTAAGAAGGTATGTGGGTCAAGAACGCAGTGGAGACATACCCATACTGTAGACCACTTGCTGTTTTTAGCAAACCTCAAGGTTTATGAATCAGAATTCAATATTAGTTGTGTCCCTTACAGAAACTCTAAATTGCATATAAAAAGAATTTTATGTCACTTGGCTTCTGGTTGCCACCCATTCAGCCACCAAAAAAAGAAGAAGCTTACTCTTAAGCTAGCCACACATTCCACTGCGATCAGATTTTTAAATCTTTCATACAAAATAAGTATTTTAGAGATTTTATTATTTAAATGATACCTTTTATTATTATTTATTTGTAATTTTTTTACATAATTGTGAGTTTCAAACATAATTATAGTCAGGATGTCTATTAGACCCTTGTACGGACATATTTTGGGAAGTTACAGACCTACAACATAAAAAATTATTATTCCATTAAAGTGGTGTGCTTTTGGTACAGAAATCTGGACTAGAGCGCTAGGGAGGTTAAATACAGAGCGTTCATACTATACATCTTGCAAACCGTCAAATGTAGTTACAAATGTTGAAAACTGCAAAAGTAAAGGCCACCTTTAGTGCAGATTACATGTAAAAATGATCCTGATATGGGTCAGCTAAAAATTGTATGCAAATACACTGGTCTTTTATCTCACCCCATCTTAATCTACCTGCCAAACCTTTGAGTTGGCCTGTAATAGTGTGGTCAATAAGTCAATATAAAGGCCTGAGGGTCAGGATGGAATAAAGCCAAGGATACATGAAAAGTTGATATTTGCATGTAAGTTCACCTGCATTTGTATGGAACAATTTATTCTTTTCACATTTGGTATTTACTGAAATCAACATCTGCTTATGCATTTTCTATCATTGTGTGAATTGAAAACCTTTCCCTGTTCCTGTACACAGCAGTGACTCAGCAGCTGAGCTCCACCACCCAGCTGTTCCTCAGCAGCTCAGTTCCTCCTGCTACCCATTAACAACTGATTTAACACGTACCTGCGCATCACTTTATTCCGAAATGGATTATATTAATTTTTAGTCTCAGAATTCTACATACAACACCCCATAATGACAGCAGGAAGAAAGTTTACTTGAGGTTTTCACAAATTTTCTGAAAACAAAAACCTGAGAAATCACATGTTCATGTTGATGCGCCTTTGACAGCAATTACAGCCCCAATGATGCCACAATCTTGGCACACCTATCCTTGGCCGGTTTCACCCATTCCTCTTTGCAGCACCTCTCAACTCCCCATCAGGTTGGATGGGAAGCGCTGGTGCAGCCATTTTAAGATCTTTCCAGAGATGTTCAATCGGATTCAACTCTGGGCTCTGGCTGGACTAATCATGTCCTGAAGCCAGGGTGCTTAGGGTAGTTGTCGTGCTGAAGGATAAACCGTTGCCCTGAGTCTGAGTTCAAGAGCGCTTTGGAGCAGGTTTTCATCCAGGATGTATCTGTACATTGCTGCAGTCATCTTTTACTTTATCCCAGTGGTTCTCGGCCTTTTTAGATCTTTTCAGATACGATCCTGTATTTGGAATGTGGACGTGCCAATGTGGAGTGTCACTTCAGTGTAAATACCAGAAGTGACTTCTGTCACGATCTGGTAAGTGTAATGTCCCCTCCCTTCTATTTTCCCTCCCCATTTGTGCAAATGGTTTGCGGGGAGGGAAGTTAGAAGGGAGAATAAAGCCCCATACCTTCTAAGGTCATTCGACCTCTGAGGGGGTCCCGACCCAAAGGATGAGAACGGCTGCTTTATTTTGACTAGTCTCCCAGCTCCTGCCACTGAAAAACATCTCCAAAGCATGATGCTGCGTTCACCATGCTTTACTGGGGGGAAGGTATTGCCCGGGTAATGAGCAGTGCCTAGTTTCCTCCAAATTTGATGCCTGGCATTCACACCAAAGAGTTCAATCTTTGTCTCATCAGACCAGGGGATTTTGTTTCTCATGGTCTGAGTGTCCTTCAGGTGCCTTCTTTCAACAAGTGGGCTGCCATGTGCCTTATGCTAAGGATTGGCGTCCGTCTGGATATCAAGGCCTAATTGGTGGATTGCTGCAGAAATGTTTGTCCTTCTGGAAGGTTCTCCTCTCTCCACAGGGGACTTCTGGAGCTCCGACAGAGTGACCATTTTGTTCTTGGTCACCTTCTTGACTAAGGCCCTTCTCCCCCAATTGCTCAGTTAAGATGGCTGGCCAGCTCTAGGAAGATTCCTGGTGGGGTTGAACTTCTTCCACTTACGAAAATCAACTGAATTTAAAACGTGTACTGCAATTAAGCTGCAAAAGCATCTCAAGGATGATCAGGGGAAACAGGATGCTCATTTATGAACTTCATGGCAAAAGCTGTGAATACTTCTATTATAATTCTTATTTTTTATTATTATTATTATTATGTATTGTATGTAATGTATTATTAATACATTTGCCAAAATTTCAACTTTTTCACATTGGCACTATGGAGTGCTGTATATAGAGTTCTAAAGGTGAAACATAATGCAATCCATTTTGGAATAAGGCTATAACTAAAAAAAAAATGGAAAAAGTGATGCAATGTGAATACTTTCTACATGCACTGTATATGATCTACAATTACTTAAAAAGTCATGATCTAATCAAGGGTTTACATTTCGACCAATATATGTATCCATGGATCATTTGTGCTGTCCTCTGGCACTTCATTGTAGTTTGTCACACATATGTATTCCACTAAGCAGCATTCAATTTGTCTTGCAGGGTCATACCGGAAATCCAGGACCCCCGGGTCCTCCAGGGCCTCCTGGGCCTCCGGTAAGTGTGATACTAATAATGTTTCTATAAGCGTTTCCACTTTGTTTTTAGGACTTGCTGTGCCCCTCACCAAATGCTCCATATACTTGTATTCCTGTGGCAGTGTGCCACAAAAAGTTTGGAAAGAAGAGTTAAAAATGATGGGTTGCCTCACTGCAGAGCATGGCATTACAATATGCAATATGTAGCAACATGTTTGCATTGCTGTACTGCATAGATGTGAACCTGGTTTGGGAGGCCAAGCACATGCTGTTTTTTTTTTACTTTTTTTCACGTTACTGCTCGTGAACGTGTTTGCCCGTCCGTTGCTGGTGAACTACCTCATGTAGTGTGAAAGAACCTTAAAGCTGGCCGACGGTCTACATTAAAGCTGGGAACACACGTATAGATATGGGCCAGATCGATGGGCGATTTGAGTGCCGTGCAAGCTCATGGCCATCTATCTGGCTCATTTCTAATTCGGCCATCCCTGTTTTTGAGTGGGATTGATTGGTCCTGCTCGAAAACAGGGATGGCCACATAACATATGGGCCAGATAGATGGTCATGAGCGTGCACGGCGCTCAAAGTGGCCATTGATAAAAATAGGAAATATAGGACATGACCATAAATCACTGTCGATGTCCATTTCTTTGCATGGAGACTGTGGGGTCTCCATGAAAGCATCGGCTTAGCTGGAGACAAAGCCTTTAGTTTAAGATTGACTGCAAAATGTCCTAAAAGTATTTTGTTTTTGCAGGGTTTGCCTGGATCACGTGGGTCTCCAGGTGTTCGGGGTCCGAAAGGCAGACGGGTAAGTTAAACCCAGGCTTCAATTATTTTTGCTATCAAACTCGGACAAGCTTCTTGATAGTTGGGCTTGTGTTGACCAAGCCCTCAAGCTCAATTTTTTTTGTGGAAAGGGAATCGTTTTTAATGGAATAGAAATTTTTGGTTCTTGAGAAAGTTTCTTGGTAATGACTTTATAATAGTGTAAAAACAGAAAAGGTCGCAAGCATGACAATTCTCTACCAGCACCGCCCCCACTTTCCATGACTCACTAATCCTCTCACTTTTTAGCTACTTCGGTTAAAACTTGTGATCTTGGAAACTGCGTAATTTAACTGAAATCTGCAGAAAATACCGGTATATCTTTAGATAGTTAGACACCAATAAAACATACACATTATGGAGAAGTGGGGGTGGATGGGAAATGTTTCAACTAATGTCCTCATATAAAGGGAATGGAAAAAAAACTAACTGTAACACAGATTTTTAACTATGGTATCTGCCAACAAAATAGGGAAAACTATTGAACCGACCAATGAGCTGGCAGTTCTCATTCCCTCGTCTATTGTGAAATATCCTAAGTTGCTATGTGAGCTGTCACATATTTTCTGTTTTAGTTTTTGGCCGTGGCATCATTGCCTTTCCTACCATCTTGCATAGTGTTTTGTCATATTTAGATTTCCCTAGAGGCTGCAAAAGACACTGCCTCACCTTATCGCCTCCTCCTGTCTGTCTGCCTATTCCTGTTCGCAGTGGCAAAAAATTTTAATTGTTTTTTTTTTTACTATGTTTGTAAAGTCTGGTAGAGTGGTAGAGAGTAGAAATCCTACTGATGCAAATCAATCAGTAAACCCTAAAGCTGCCCATACACCTTAAGATCTCTCTGTCAGATATCCTTTAGATCTACCAACAACTATGTAGTATAGGGTCCTCTGTAATTGAACACAGGTAGACTTGATGGTTTAGAAAGTCCCTCATATTACATGGTTTTGGTCAAACAAAAGGAGATCTAAAGGAAATCTGACAGATCAATCTAAAGGTGTATGGGGGGCCCTTACAGGAGTTGTAACCTTTTCCAAATCCCAGAAAACTACAAATCTTTGTAGCTCTGCGCACCATAACTCCTAAAAAAAATAACAAACAAATGTGTAATTACATTATTAATTACCTCTTAACTGTCCCAATAGCTCAAAGTTGCTCAAAAACCAAAAAAATATATATTTAGCTATCCTGCTGCTGTCTGTGGGAGACGCCATTTTAGATTCCAGTCTTGAATGGGTTAAGGCTTCAATAACCTCGGCAGCCACTGGTTGCTGCCAGATACAATGTCTGTCAATGGACACAAAGTAAAAGCAAGAGGGAAAAAATCGTGAACAGCTGCAGAAGAATGTTAGGTGCCAGATAGTCAGCGCCGCGGCCCTGGGGAGAGGATAGGAACACACAGGGAGGAGTGAGGGGGGAAATACACAGATATCTCCTCAAAGGTAAGGATTTCTTATATTTTATTTACCATATTTTTCGGACCATAAGACGCACTTTTTCACCCCAAAAATGGGGGTAAAAAGTGCCTGCGTCTTATGGTCCGAATGTGTGGCCATCCGGCCGTCGGTGGTCATAACTTGGCTCCTGACAGCTCTCCCGGCAGATAGAAGAGCAGATCAGCTGTGTGATCTCCATCGGCAGATAGGAGAGGAGATCAGCTGTGTGATCTCCATCGGCAGATAAGAGAGGAGATCAGCTGTGGGGAGCTGAACTGTATTGGCTATATTTGCAGAGCCCCGCAGATATAGCCAATGCAGAGTGTGTATGTGAGAAAAGCTGCACTCGCAGGCAGCTTCCTCACACAGCTGTAGCAGAGAGGGGACAGGGAGACCAGGGAGTGTGCTCTGTGTGAGGAAGAAAAGACGCTGAAGTCTGCTCTCTAGTGACACAATGATAGTGGCTGAAAAGGGGTACTGCAAGAGATTTTTTCACACATTGATTTAAACAAATGAAATATATCTTTTTCTGATTTCCTGCTCTAAAAACTGGATGCGTCTTATGGTCAGGTGCGTCTTATAGTCCGAAAAATACGATGCATATTGCTCCAATGATGGGGCTAGCTAGGAAAAAAAGTTTGTCTTGTGGCTTTAGGTGTGCTTTAATCTTCCTTTTGAACAGTTTCTCTGAAAACCCCATCTACTTGTTTTGCTTGTCTGTACTGTACTGTTTAATTGTTTATGACAAAACTTAATCAAAAGTAAAAAAATAAAATAAAAACCCATCTACCAATTACACCATATTCTCTTATGCTGGCCATACACATGCCGATAAACGGCCGGATTTTAATCTGACCGACTGGCGTGCGCGCTCTCGCCGTCGGTCAGGTTAAAATCCGGCCGTTTATCGGCATGTGCCCACATGGGGCGACAGATCCCTGTCGCCCCACTTCTCGGCCGGCCAGAGATCCGACATGTCGGAAAATCTCTGGCCGATGGGAGCCGATGCCATAAGCAGCAATGAAGACGGCGTCTCCATCGCTGCTTATGGCCGGCACACAAAGGGTGCCTGGCCGATTGTGGGGCCCCAGAATGCAATGGGAGGCTAACGTGATGATGTCATCACGTTAGCCTCCCGGAGCGATATCGGAGGGCGATATCGCTCCAGCTCGGCATGTGTATGGCCGGCATTAGTGTAACAGCATAGTTACTTCATTCTTAGCAATAGATGTTCTTGAGTGTTTGTCCTTATTACCAGAACTAGGATGACCCAGGTCATTTAAGAACATGGATTTTTTTTTTTGGTTCCTCTTTAAATTGTTCTTCTGGCTGTAGCCCAGGGAGACCTCGGGAGATTAGGTGACTCAGAGTTTTACAGGACCATTACGAGAGCCAGAAAAGGTCTGGCCAATAAAGATCAATGTAAAGCAAATAAGAGCTGGTGTTGTTTAAGGTTCTCTTCAAAAAATCCTAAGCATGCAACCACATGAAGGGAAGATCTCGCTTTAAAAGGTTTTTAATGGAGACGGTTAAAGCCCGTTGCCTATCAGCTTTGAGATGTCTTTTTTCCCTTTATGTCATGTTGATTAGTCTTCTAAGCGGTGCATATTACAAGCTTATTAGGAATTCTGTTTTGTTTTTTTTGTTTTTTTCTTTTGACCAAAATTCTAAATAATATAACATGAAAGAGCATTCTACATATACAATGCTAAACATTTTGACCACTCACACTGCACATTGTTGAAATTACAGTATAATCAGATGAACCCTTAATGGAGTGGCCCAACTAAAAATGTTTTCACTGTTATAATCTCATTTCAATGTTTGGTTTCGGGCTAGTAGTATTCGTTCAAATACACATGCTCATGAAGACTGAAAGGGATGAATTGCAAACAGGGTTTTTGTTTCCATTGTATTATTCATCAGTTTACGGTCAACAGGTGACTGACCAACATCTAAGACACTTTTACCGATATATGGTTAGCTAATGCCAGGCATACACGCGGCGACCATCGCCGACATCTGCCCCGATTTCTTCCAGGATTGTAAACGTGATGACGTCATCACGTTTACAATCCCATTGCATTCTGGGGCCCCTTCAGTCGGCTGGGCACCCTTTGTGTGCCGGCCATAAGCTACAATGAAGCAGCCGCTTCATTGTAGCTTATGGCATCGGCTCCCATCGGCTCAGATTTTCCGACATGTCGGATCTCTGGCCGGCCGAGAAGTGGGGCGACAGGGATCTGTAGCCCCATGTGGGGACATGCCGATAAACGTCCGGATTTTAACCTGACCGACGGCGAGAGCACGCACGCCCGTCGGTCAGATTAAAATCCGTCCGTTTATCGGCATGTGTATGGCCAGCATAAATCTTGCATGCAGACTGAAGAAGAGCTGTATGCAGATTTTTCTGCATACAAATTGCATGCGAATGTCAAATTTTTGCCATCTCATTGACCTTCTCATGGCATTTGAGAGAACTTTGGCGAGCTTTTCATTGACATTGTATTGTTAACAATCAATCAATTTAAGTAAGTAGATCTCCAAGATATGCCCCTTCCTCTCCCCAGAGACCAACAAAGTGCTGGTACACGCTCATCATTTCTCACCCAGACTACTGCAACATCATCTTCTCTGGTCTTCCTCTCACTAGACTAACGCCTCTTCAATCCATCATGAATGGTGCTGCTAGACTCATTTACTCCTCTAACCGCTCCTCATCTGCCATTCCTCTCTGCCAATCTCTTCACAGGCTTCCAATTGTCCAGAGAATGGAATTTAAAGTTCTGTGTCTTGCTTTCAAATCCCTCCACATCTCTTGTCCTACTTACATTTCCAACTTGGTACATAAATACACCCCTAACCGCCCCCTCCGCTCCTCCAGTGACCTACTAATCACATCACATGCACGGCTTCAAGACTTCTCTAGGGCCGCTCTTAAGCTAGCCATACACGTGTCGGATTCCATGTCCAATCGATTCATCATCCGATCAATTCCGGCGATTCTGCCGGGAATCGTAGGTGTGATCAATCGGCCAATTAAGAGTATCCATCGCAGCATACCACCTTATCCGAGCGGATTCCGGCACGATTCCACCTCCGATTCCACCTCACAAATGGCAACTCGAATCGGATGAGAAAGACCAACATGTTGGTTCTCCGTCGGATCCGATTCTGAGCCCCTGAACCATCGGACCTGATCGATCGGACAAGGTGGGCTGCATGCGATTCCGGCACGATCGTTTCGCGTGCACGCGCCCGGAATCGATCGTGCCGGAATCCGGTGCGAATCCGACACATGTATGGGGGCCTTTACTCTTTAGAACTCTTTCCCTATCAGACTTGCTCCTACCTTTGCCACTTTTAAAAAAGCTCTAAAAACCCACCTCTTCAGCCTCTCCTACCCATCTTCTTATTCTTAACATCACCACCATGCCAGTCCCATCCCCCCACCACTACCTATTGTATACTCTGTTCCCCACCCTATTAGATTGCAAGCCCCATCTGGCAGGGTCCTCCACTCCTCCTGTGTCATAACCTGTTCCTGTGTATCCTATATTGTGTTGTATCTTCACTCTAATGTATTGTACAGCGCTACGTAATATGTTGCTGCTATATAAAAGAAGCTGAGAATCTTGGGGCTATATTTTCTTTTTTCAGTACTGTATTTTTCGTACTATAAGACTGTAAGACGCACCCAAAGTTTTGGAGAGAAAATTAGGGAAAAATACTGAAACACAGATATCATTCAGATATCAAGTGAATATACAGAACGTTCCACCAGAACTGGACCATACAGTATTCACTTTATATTCCTCCAGCAAAAAGGCCAGTGAGAGGTCTTCACTGCAGCAGAGTGACAGGGCTGAAACCTTAGCATGTGTCAATACACTAGCAGTTCCCATTCTCCGAACACACTGACCAACTTATGAAGAGACACATTTTATAATCTGGTACTGAACATCTTACGCATGACCAGCGATTTACATATGGGACGAGATATGAGTCTGTGTCACATAACGTATTTATTGCAATGCAGAATGTTAATGCAAATAACTCATGCTCCTTGTAAAATGTCTCTCCATAAGTTGATCAGTGTGTTCTGAGAGTGGGTACTGCTAATGCAGATAAGATCTCTTCTCTGGCAGTGTTTTTTGGGGTTGGCTGGAGGTTCCATTGTGGTGCATAGCTATTGCTCCCAGGATGGTAGGGACTTTAAAAAAACAAAAGAATATATATATAGCAGGTGACCTGTGGATGGAGACAGCTAATCAGAGGCTCAATCAGGAACAGGGAGGTCCATCTGCAGCAGAAAGTACCATGCAGGAGCCTGACGCAGAGGACAGTGAGGGAGACCACATACATACATCTCCTAGTACTCATCTGAGGAGCTCACTAAAAAAGTTATGTGCACCCCTGTATATATATAAATGGTAAAAAGGTGCGTCTTCTAGTCTGAACAATATGGTAATTCAGTCACTCAAGTCCATCTTAAGCCAAAACCTTTATTTTGTGGAAGTGTGGAAGAGTTGTGAACTCTGTATTCCTTTTTAGGAGACATCCTCTTATCTCCCGCAGTAAGTCACCTGAAAGTTTTGCTGTCTGTATATATGTTGAATAATTTGCCTTCACTTCCTGTTTTGTTTAATAACTTCTAGGCAGGAATGGGTAGAAAATCTTCCCAGTGGAGACATTATAGTAAAAGGAACTCAACAGAGCTTGTATCTCATCTCACCCTCTTTCTATAATGGAAAAAAGAAATCCTGCTTTGAGCAGCGGAGAGGCCTTTAGGCACCAGGTGAAGGTCGCTGTGTCTGATAATGTCCATCATCCACACTCTCATTAAATATGGGGATCAAAGCATTCCAGAAAAAAAATTGGCTCAGCCATTGCCATGAAATGGTAAGGCAGTTGGCTAAGGAAAAGAAGTCTGATGGATTTACAACCAACAAAAGCATTTATCCTTTGTGGTCTGGAAATTATTCAGTGGAGCTAAATGTGAATGAGATGCATTCACTATAGAGTTGAATGTCAGATTCTGACATCCAAATGGATTTTTGCCAAAAATACGATTCTCCAATGAGGAAGAGTGCCTGAAGTTAAGAAAAAAAGTAACAGTATATCTGACTTTGTTAAATAATGTATTAGCATTTTTTATTCATGTAGACCCTAGGTGCCCAACCTGCGGCCCAGGGGCCTGTTAATGCATAAGGCATAGCAATTTAACTGTGAAGTAGGTGGCTCCTACATCAGTAAAATTGTCAATGTTGATCAGGGAAACCAGGTCTACATATGAGCGCTGCACCCAGGGGCAGGAGGGGGGGGGGGTGCCGTTTCGACTGCCCTTTTGTGGTCCACCACCTGCTGGGATATGTTGACGGGGGAGGGTCTGGATCAATGTAATGTGCGGCCCTTTAGTGATGCTGAGGGCCGCACTTGTGGCCCTCCATATTAGTGTGGTAATGCACATTTTGTGTCATATACATCATCAAAGGTTATGTGCCACATAATACAATCACCCCACCGTCCATTGGTGGAATTGGTGGTCCATTGGTGGAGCACAGGCACTTATCTGTCTGCTGATTCCCCGCCAACACTAGAGGAGGAGAGGCGAGAGACTTGCTCAAGCGCCATCTAGGTCGCTGATTGGCTTTTACGTACGCCTATCGAGTAAGTTTATCCCCTCTCCTCCTCTTCCCACTCTAAGAAGATCCCAGGCGAGGGCCTGTCAGCGGGGAATCGGTGGGCAAGAGTTCCTATGCATTAACAGTTAGGTTTCAGGGGCCACAGGTGGAGGACTGAGGGGGGGGGGCCGCTAAAGAACACCCAAATTGTCACAGGTTGGGCACCTGAAATGTAGACCCTGAAGGAATCTCCAGCTTGTCACTTAGCGAATGTGAGACATCTCTTCAGATTCACTATTTTGCGTTCACAGATCTTTGACATTAATAAAATATAGTAATCACTAGCAACAAATCGGTCATCACCCATTATTGGAATTGTAGAAGATTTATACATTCTTGTGCATTTCTCATTCTTTACTTTTTTGTAAATCAGGAAGAGAAAGGTTGAAGGCCTGGGTGCATGATTGCATTTTCAGGAAATGCCTTCAGGTCCACATGTATTCTAAATATTATGTCATGAATACTGTGACATGTATCACCCAAGCACATATATCATTGTATGATGGTGTGAGAATAGCTATAGATGGACAGCTGTATTGTGAACAACTATACGCTGGGAAACATCTGTCCATCCTCTATCCATTCACTAGAGCAGCAGAAAAAGGGGAAAGATGTGTAAAATGCCTTGCATGTACTTAATTTATTCAAGAGGAAAGCATGTGTTTTTCTGCAACAAAGCAATCTCCCTCATTTATATTCAACCATGTTTCATGAGCAAGGGGTAGGTAACCTGGTGGTTTACAAAGCACCTACTTAAGCTGGCCATACACCTATCAGATTTCCTTTAGATCTCATTTTGTTTTACCAAAACCATGTAATATGAGGGACTTTCTAAACTATCAAGTCTACCTGTGTTCTATCGCAAAGGACCCTATACTACATAGTTGTTGGTAGATCTAAAGGATATCTGACGGAAAGATCTAAAGGTGAATGGCCAGCTTTACAGGTATGAACTTCATGAAGCAAATATATTTGTATTTGGGAGCTCTGAGGACCACTGTTGGAGCAGGTTGTTTACCCTTCAGGAAGGTCATTAATTGGAGAATTTAGCTGGGCCTACACGGCTTGATTTTTTTTAAGATACGAGCCCATTCGATTTTGTAATTGTGCTCGCATCTGTCAAAAAATCGAGCCCTCCAGCCCTTCTTCCAACGGGATCAATTTATCCCACTTGGTCAAACAGAGAACCAACATGTTGGTAAATCCTGTTCACTTTCCATTACTTTCGATGGGGACATAGGGGCCCTGTGGCTTGATATGACGTCATCACGGATCATCGCGGTTGGGCTTCCTCGATCTAGAGGAAACTTGAGCCGTGTGTGCCCGGCTTTATATAAAACCCAATTATGTTGGGTGTGGTTCAGAACATCGTGTTATCATGCTGATTCTTATTCTGAAGTAATGGTACTATCAAATTAAACTTTGATTGTAGTAGTTGTCCAAAAACTTTTTTTTCCATCCTCAGAATAAATGCATTAATTTAAAATTTAAAGCTGATTAACGGAAGCCATACACAGGCTGATCTTTTATCTATCCAATAGTCTTGTTAGAGTTGAACATTGAGTGATTGTACCCCCACACAGTGTGATCAATTCCCAGCCAATCAATTCCTTTCCTGAGTTCTGCAATGGCAGTCGACCGTGGTTTATGGTCATGTCCGATATCTCTGTTTTCGAGCGGGATTGATTGGTCCCAAAACAGGGATGGTTGCATTTGATATGGGCCAGATAGATGGCCGTGAGCGCGCTCGAAGCGGCCATCGATCTGGTCCATATCTATGTATTTGTTCCCTTCTTTAGACTTGTAGATTTGTCCATACTAATACAACATCATGGGCAGCAGGAGCGGTATGTACTACCGTACATCCTACTTTCCATGGGCCTCTTTATTTTTGGTTTATATTATGTTATCCCTGTTTTTGAGTGGGATTGATTTGTCCCAAAACAGGGATGGCTGCATTAGATATGGGCCAGATAGATGGCCGTGAGTGCGCTCGAAGCAGCCATAGTTCTGGCCCATATCTATGCATGTGTTCCCTGCTTTAGACTTGATTTCTCCACGCTAGTACGGAGAGCAACATCATGGGCAGCAGGAGTGGTATGTACTATCATACGTCCTACTTTCCATGGGCCTCTTTATTTTTGGTTTATATTAAAATTATCCCTGTTTTCGAGCGGGATTGATTGGTCCCAAAACAGGGATGGCTGCATTAGATATGGGCCAGATAGATGGCCGCAAGTGTGCTCGAAGCAGCCATCGATCTTGCCCATATCTATGCATTTGTTCCCTGCTTTAGACTTGTAGATTTCTCCATACTAGTACGGAGATCAACATCATGGGCAGCAGGAATGGCAAGTACTACCATATGTCCTACTTTCCATGCACCTCTTTATTTTTGGTTTATATCAGGCAAAAAGGTTGATTTAAGTCACATGTATTACTTCCATTGTGTATTTTCTTTATATGCTTGGAATATACCATTCTTTCTATTTATAATTTACTTTCCCCAACGCCAAGGTTACCTTCCAGTGGTTACCTTCCAGTGGACTATGCCATGTGTGTTTTCAGCAGCAGCTTTAGTCCAGACATTTGCCACCCTTAAAAAAAAAAAAAAAAACTTTTTACAAACTTTGCCTAGTAAGAAAAACTGGACTTTGATAGTTACTTTCCATGAGTCATTTTAACTTCACATCTATAAATAGTCTTGCAGCTTCTGTTATTTCTGATGATTCTACTCCCTGGCAAGGAACCAGGGGATAGTACTGCCTAAATTACAGTGGAAATAAAAAAAAAAAACAGTCATTCCATTTCAGTGAAAAACCTTGTTACAAAATCTTTGCTGATTCTGCTGAGAAGACAAACTTCCGTTCAGTCCTCCCACACTTTCTGGGGCTTTTAACCCATTATACAACGTCTTGGATGTCTCCTGCCTGTGGTGACAGCTCTCTGCCTAAGCCATCTCCACCAGGGCGACCAAAACACAAAAACCACTGTGCAGGACACAAACAAGCTTTTCATTCCTCAAACCTGCTGGTCTTTATTGGAACGGCTATAAGTAACTGGCTTGTTAACAGGTAACACATGGAAAGACAACTTTCATAACACCGACTCGGTTTATTTTGGAGCCTCATGTGGGTGCGGTTATTTGCAGACTGAATTGGGAGGTTTTTTCCCACCTCTGCAATGTTCCATCTCAGTGAATGAGGCTTGATAACTTAGCAACTGGAAAGCCATTGTGCGAAGTTCAGTGACTAACTGCCGACATAAATTTGACAGCCCTGTGTCTGGAAAATGTTTGTGTTAGTTTGTACATGTAGTTTGTATGTAGGCATGACTAAGAAGTGAATCACAGGTCTGTGAAATCTGTTCATCTGTCTGGTGACCCATTTATTGAAATCCTTTTCCCAGGGGAGTCAGAGTCTGGGTCAGGGGGCTGCAGACGTTAGCATTCATGGGGCCCCATACTGGACGAGTTTCCGAGCCCCCCTTCCCTCTTGACCATAGTTGTTGAGCGAGGGGATCCGAATCTGCTTGTGACACCACCTCCCTTCTCCCACTACTCAGCTTTAGGCATGCTGGGACCCCTGCCTTTTAATCACTGGGCCCCCCTTAATGCCTTGGACAAGATCCCCCCCCCCCTGACGGCGGCCTTGGATCAGCCTTGGATTCTCCCTCTAGTGGTTGTCTATATGTAAACCTGGTTTATGTCATGTTGGGCATAAAGAGGCTGTCATTGGTGACCTCTAAAGATGCTTGCAGCATGACTTGCTCTTGTACTTGTAAACTAAAGGCCTATCTTTTACTTAACTGTTAAGCAGGGAACAGGTGGCTCGATATTGGAGCCGTCTGATGTTCCCTGCAGCAGCGTGATGATGTCAGATATCGGAGGAGCTGGAGAGTCTATCTAGCTCAGCCAATGCTTTGCATGGAGACCCGTGGCCAATCCCGCTCGAAAACTGGGATATCTGCCATGGCGGTAAATCATGGCATGGAGACTGTGGGTCTCCAAGCAAAGCATCGACTGAGCTGGAGACAGAGTAGAGCTGTCTCTCCGGCTCCACCGATATCTGACATCATCACCCTGCTGCAGGGAACATCGGACGGCTCTTCTGCTTTCCACAACTTTTTTTCATTATGTGATGAAGTGATGGAAATGCAGAACAGACTGAGAAAGGCATGGCAAAAAATATTTGCTCATGTATATTAGAAAACGAACCACGTATCTTTTGAAGTTGTTGCAATTACAAATGCTTTGGTATTGTCATGTTGAATTCTCTTGTTTGCATTGGAAGAACACAAAAAAGTGGAAAAAAACATGACATATTCGACACAAAATATAAAAAATTATATATATTTTTTTAAATAAATGGCCTCAACATTATACTTGGTAGCATACTCTGACTATAAGACGCATCAGACCATAAGACGCATTCAGTTTTTAGACCAGGAAAACCAGAAAAAAATATTTTAGATTTAAGTTTTCACATCAATTGGGTTAATGCAATGAATTAAATTAATACAATATCAAATTCAGCCAGTAGGTGTCACTAGCAGCAGTACTATCACAGCACATCACGTCACCTCCTCACTGATCGGGAGGAGGGGGGGGCACAGGGGGCGGCTGCAGAGTCTTCTCTCCTTTGCCTCTCTGGCTGTGCCTGTGTCCGTGGAAGCTGCAGAGTGATTGCAGCTTCTACAGGCACAGAGAGAGGGACAGATGGCAGTTCATCTATGTCTCTCTTCATTGTTTATACCAGCAGGGCTCTGTTAATAATACAGGTCAGATGGAAGATCCAGCCGTGGCTGCATCTCTCATCAGACAGCTCCCCGGCCAATCTCCTTGCCTGGAGAGTTGGCGGGAAGCCAAGGCACGACCACCCGTGGCCGGGTGGCTGTGGGGATCGCGCATTTGGACCACAAGATGCAAGCACTACGAACCCCCCCCCCGATTTGGGGGTATCTTCTAGTCCAAAAATATGGTGACTGACATTTTCTCACTCCTCATTTCCTTGGTGCAGTCTAAAGATTCAATTTAAGGATAATAAATATTTGCCATGTCTTTATTTTTCCTTCAAAAGAATAATGTTTTTACCATTTCGTCATCTGAAAGCTACTGATCTCCTTTCAGCTACTTCCGTCCTCATAACTCACTAAAGTTTTGGTTGATTATCATCTCTTGGGACAATCTTTTCAATGGTTACAATGGTGGAACATGACTATCCAAGTGTGTTAAGGCTGCCATACACGGCACGGATTCGTGCCGGATTCCGGCGTGATGGATTCCGGGCGCGTGCACGCGGATCCATCGTGCCGGAATCCCCTGCAGCCCACCTTGCCCGTCCGACCGCATCCGATGGATCGGGGGCACAGAATCGGATCCGAGGAAGAACCAACCTGTTGGTCTTTTCGGGTCCGATTCTGCTCTGATCAGGGGGCGTTGCGGTCAGGGAGGCGATCCATCGGACACGGATCCGGCCGTACAAGGTGGGCTGCCACGATCGGATTCCCTGATTGGCTGATCGTTCTCACCTGTGGATGCCGGCGGAATCGCCGGAATCCATCGGGTGCTGAATCGATCAGCCAGGGAATCCGTGCCGTGTATGGCTAGCTTTAGGGTGACATTCGAGACCACAGTTGGATGGCAGAGGTAGAGTGTTGGCAGGATCACCAGATAACACTTAATAAAAGCAACTTGTGAAATTGCACTGCATGGCGGCCAATATGACATTGGTGTTTATTACTGATATTTAGTTTGATATATCACTGTTCGCTTTTCTTGCTGGCAATTATTTGATTGGTTTATGTGTCTGTATGAGTGACCTTTTGGCCACTGGGAGACTGCCCTCTACTGGAAGAAGGCAACAATGCAGCATGAACTTTTCCCAGTCATTTTTATACTTTGTGAAACCTTCCCTGTTTCAGTATTCCCCCACCGCGTGCAACTCACCTGTATATGTATGGAAGAAGCTTTGTTTTGAGTCAGGGACTGAGACAACATGCACACAGGTTTAGCACAATATTTAGTATTTCAGTAAGGAAAAGTTAGCAGACAGACTTTTTTTGTATGGGATGCTACCTATGGGTTTATGAATATCAACTTTAAAAAGTCTGTAATTGAATATGATTTTGGGTTCCAAAAAGGAGCTCAGGTGGTTAGCAGTCTGACCATGCAGCGTTAGAGTCTTAGTGCCCAGGCCAGGATCCGAACCTATCTGCAAGGAGTTTGCATGTTCTCCCCAAGTGTGCGTGGGTTTCCTCTGGTTTTCTCCCACAGACCAAAAGACATGCTGGTAGGTTTATTGGCTTCCCCAAAAAAGATTCTACTATGTTAGTTACACATGATTTAAGATGGTCATAGATGCTTCGATCCGCGGTTGAAGCCGCCCTCTTGGAGTGGTCTATCCTGGGCACTCCAAGGTTTAATTGGCCAAAGAACAGACGGCTATGACAATGGTAGGGACATTCGATTTTGAATCCACATATTCTTCTTTTTCTCAGCTAGCGACTTAAAGCTGTAAAGCCAGCGTGTTAGAATGACAGTTGGGCTGCTAGTAATTGGTGTATAAGAAGCTAGCGATGGCTTTTTTTGTGTCTACATTTACAGTAAACACAGACTGTTCCGTGCTGGCATGCCTTTCCATAGCACCATACCAAACTCTAGGTATGAGTTATAATGATTTGTTGCCTGCTTGTGCCCAGAACTCTATGGCATTGTTCCATTATACAGTATAGGTAATATTTGGAGCATGGACTTGCAGATGCTCCTTGTTTAGCACCTTCAGCAACTCCGAACACAATGTCCATGCCACAAGGCTTGCTGGAGGTCACACAGAACATTCCAGTCATGCTTCAGAGACTTCAGACAACTCTAAACCCCCCTGAGGATACTGTTAGAGTAGGCCATGAAAACCCGCTTCTCTTCCTGGCACTACTGTCTCCAAGACTTGCATTGCCTGAAACAATTCCTTATCAAATAGGGAGAACAAGCTGGAAAACCAGAAACACAGGGGGATTTTTGATTTTCTCTACAAGCTTGGTCACCTTCAGCCCCTCTATCTCTTGGGAAAGTCCTACCAAGGCCAGTGGGTACTGGATGACTTCCGATCCCAATTTACTCAAGTGAAGGGAATCTAAAGAGGTCAGATTGTCAGCTGAAACCAATTTAAAGGCCCCCATACACGGGTCGGATTCCGGGCCGATCGATTCCGGGCACGTGCACGCGAAACGATCATGCCAGAATCGTGTGCAGCCCACCTTGTCCGATCGATCACGTCCGATCGTTCAGGGGCCCAGAATCGGATCCGACAGAGAACCAACATGTTGGTCTTTTTGATCCGATTCTGCACACATCAGGGGGAGTTGCCATTTGTGAGGTGGACAATCGGACACGCAATCGTCCCGGAATCCGTTGGACAAGTTGGTATGCAGCGATCGGATTCTCTTAATTGGCCGATCGATCACACCTGCGATTCCTGCCGGAATCGATCTGATAGGTGATCGAGCGGCCATGGAATCCAACTGTGTATGGCTAGCTTTAGGATCCTTTCGCACTAGCTGCATTTGTGTTGCAATAACGCAACACAGCGTGGCAAGCATAAAGTCAAACTCCCTTAGTCTTTATAATGTGCTGTGCATATGATCGACTACTTCCTATCAAAGTTCTTATTACTTTCTGTATGAACAAAACGAATCAAAATTGCAGAAAATTATACTTGTGTATGCCCAACCTGTGGCCCTTTGGGAGTTCTTTAGCAGCCCCCTTCAGTCCTGCACTTGCGGCCCCCAAAACTTTATTATAAATACATAGGGTATAGGAACTCACCTGTTCCCCGATCCCCCGCTGACAGTTCCTTGTCTGTGAGAAGAGTGGGAAGAAAAGGAAAGGTAATGTAGGAGTAACAAGGAGTATGTAAAAGCCAATCAGCGACCCAGATGGCACCTAAGTAAGTCCATCGCCTCTACTACTCTAGTGTTGGCGGGGGATCAGCAGACAGATGAGTTCCTATGCTCCCACTATTACACCAATGAACAGGGGTGATTGTGTAATATATATTGCAGAACATAACCTGAGAAAAGGCTTTGATGATATCTATGAGGCACATAACCTTTGACGATGATGTATATGACACACAATGTGCATTACCACACCACAGTGTTCCCTTATGCTTTAAGTATCATTTAACACATAAATAATGTCTTCTAGTTTTGCCTTCTGTCATTGTTTTATAATAAAATGCTTATACAAGTCAGTATAGATTGAAAATGTTATGTGCGGCCCTTTAGTAATGCTGAGGGCCGCACTTGTGGCCCTCCATATCAACTCAGTTGGGCACCACTGGTATACTGTGTTTATCATTCCCAGCCAACTGGTTATAGTATAAATGTAATTGGTTGGTTTATTGGTAGCAAATCTGCTCATGTTCAAATAATAAAAGAAATGTGTGATTTTAACATTTAGATATCTGCTCACTTACAGCAGTGGATGTTGCAATGCATGCAATCAGATTATCTTTGCATGAATATTTAAACTTTCGAAACTTTGGGCTGAGAAACAAATATTTATCATCTTTGTGGTTATATCATTGATTAGAATGTTCAAATCAGCAAAGTATGGTAGTCACTGTATACAAACTCCCATGATCCTTCCCGGCCACATCAAAGTCTGACTCATGCAGCATACAAGGGGACAACAAATAACACCACATCCGACAAGTCTGGATGGGGAAAGGGGTGGCTCGTCCCATGAGAGTTTGGTGGTGGAGAAGGGCACAACCCAGATTGTAATAAAATTGCTTTATATAAATCAATTTAAAATAGTGATGATTTCATGTCCAAGTGAAAATCCGATGTACTGTATATTCTGGCGTATAAGACTACTTTTGAACCCAGGAAAATCTTCTCAAAAGTTGGGGGTCGTCTTATACGCCGAGTGCAGAAACGTCTGAGCCAGAGCAGTCTGCCTGTCAGACATCGGAAGAGCCCCCTTATCCCCCTCCCTCTCTCCCTCCTCGATGTGAAGCCGACATGCTCATTAAAGGCTGTGGCTCCAGTGGCTGAAACTAGTATTGCAGCTCAAAAACATTAAAACACCTTCACTGTATCATGTGACATGATATCAGTTACATTTTTGATTCAGTTACATTTGATTGAAAATTCTTTGAATTAAATTTATACAATTTATGTTACTTGAATAACCACAGGTAAACATTAATATGAAAGGTTGCAGTTAGGGGTGTGAAATTATAATGTAAATTACAAAAAAAAAATAGGACTTTTAAGGTTGTTGGAGTAGACATATGTAAAGCCCTGGGTCCACTGCCGTTTCCCTGAGCTGGCTATAAAAATGACACACGCCGACACATTTGCATGTGGATTTTACGTGACTTGCAGGCAGTTTTCCCATGTCATAAGAATGAAAATAACAATATTGAAAGCAAATCTGTTTTTTTTATTTGGTGTGCATTGGAAGGGGTAGTCTTATACGACGAGTATACCCCAAACTCTATTTTAACTGGAAAAGTTTGAGTCGTCTTATACACCCAGTCGTCTTATACGCCGGAAAATACGGTAATATGTTACAACATCCGGCTAGCCCTGTGGAGATCGGCATCCTTACCAGCACACCATAATAGACACAAGTAGTCATGGTACATACCTTTTCGTGAATACCTGCCTTATGATACCTTAGTACTGCTTGTACCTTGCTGGATGTGAGGTTTCTCTTGGCTCCCCCGTTCCTCGGCAGGGATCTATTTTTAACGGTCATGCATATGGCGGCTCCTCGGAGCTGAAATTGGTTCTATGGATTGAATTTCTCCTTTTGTGTACCACTGATAAAGTTTCCTCTGAAACGAAACGTACGTCGGGTTGGGAGTTTTCTTGTCATCCACCAACTCCTAGAACTGCTATTCAGCCGTTGAACTTGCTGATTTTTACTTATGTAGCCATATGCCAAGCTCATGATTGTTTTTGTTTTATTGTATTGTTGACTTTTATTGTAATAAATGAAATATTTTGTATACACCATTCTACCTCTGGCAAACGCCCTTGTTTGGAGCCTCTAAGGCTTTGTTTCCATTGTACGTCGGGAGCCCTCCGCTAAGCGTATACGCTAAGCAGGGGTCCCGACGTATCCCATAGACTCAGCCTGCTGGCGGATGGTCTGTTTAGACATCCGCCGGTGTACAGGCTGAACGTACTCTACTACGTTCAGCCTGACACCGGCGGATCGGGTCGGCGCAATGAAGACAAACCCGTCCGCCGAGCAGGTAAGTCTATCTGCTACGTCGGGGACCCCCGCTAAGCGTGTACGCTTAGCGGAGGGCTCCCGACGTAATGGAAACAAGCCCTAAAGTCCCCTAGCCCCTGTTCATTCAGGGGGAATCTTAAAGCTGGGTTAGTGGGTCTTGGCCCACTTCTCCAGTGATTCTTTGTTGTATGTTACAACATTTATATGAAACACAATCTTGCAGTTCACCACAAGGGGTTCTAGGACATGGTGTTTTATCTTAATCTTGTAACATATTACATAGGATTTTTACTTGGACTCTGCTATGCACATGAAATCATCACTATTTTAAATTGATTTAAATAAAGCAATTTTACTACAATCTGGGTTGTGCCCTTCTCCAGCACCAAAATCTTATGGGGCTAGCCACCCCTTTCCCCATCCAGACTTGTTGGATGTGGTGTTATTTGTTGTCATAGTTTGAATCAGAGATGGTGGTTTGGCACTCTACGAGTTTCTTCCCCAGTACCTTATTGCTCCACGTCATTTATATTTTCTTGAGTACAAGGGGACAAGTCTTTGACCAGTCTTCTCAGCACATATTAAACCTATGGCATAAATTAATCTTAATGCCTTTGACTGAGGGTGGCAGCTTGCAGTCTCTTAAAAAGTCTCAGAATAATCTCTTGAAGTACATTTTCCCATGGCCAATAGGTATTCTGACCTAGGTCATCGGTTCAAATGAGTTTGTAAGAGAATTGTTTATGAATCAGACTGACATTTTAATCAATGACTAAACAATGGTGTCTTGTGCAAGCGAATCCCGGCAAGTACATGTATTTATTGTGTGTGTATGAAGAAAGCATTGGGTTTATTCTACTTAATTAAGAAATTCTTATGATGATGATATGTTATGCAGAATGTAGCAAAAGTAGAGTGTTATGCTGTGTAAGGCTTAGTTTCCACTTGTGTGGAAGCCGGCGGCGCGGTTGCCGCACTAAGAACCGCCGCCGCTAAGAACCGCATCTCATGCGGTTTTTAGCGGCGGGCATTCACCCCTATGGCCGCGGTCAGTGCTGGGCGGCCGCGGAATCGCGATTCGGCGGACAGGGGAATAGCCCATTAAAATGAATGGGCGCGGATATATCCGCGCCGCGCACAACCGCGGGCTTCCGCTTCTAGTGGAAACAAGCCCTAAGGCTTTGTTCCCACTCGCGATTTTCAATCGTCTGCGGAATCGCTGTCAATCGCTTACACTTTTTTGAATGGGCTTCTCCCCATTGATAAGATCGCATGCATTTTTTTTCCTGATCGCTCCCATAGACTCCCATTGAAAATCGCGAGCACCGGGCGATTAATAAAAGTGGGAACATAGCGATTAGCTGCAATTCTAATTGCGGAGCTGCGGGAGATTGCTAGTACCCAATGATCTCTTGCTGGCTCCTGCGATTAAAATTTCAGCCAGGAAGTGGGGGGTGGGGCAGGACATTGTGCCCCTCCCCGCCTGATCCCATAGACAGTGAATGGGCGCTGTTTAAGTAACAAGCTATATTAACCACACCCATTCAAATCTATGGTCACGATCAGGGGGTGATCAGAATGTGGTGACCTGCGTTTCAGATTGCGGGCCGTAACCGCCGGTGCCCAGCCAATAGTTGAAGTGGGCACAAACCCATTAACCCCGACAAACATTGGTTAGATAATTCATTTTTCCCTATTTTGCATTAAGAATTTCCACCACTTGGACCAGTCATCCATGGATTCTAAACCAATTTCCATGTAGCATGCAGCTACACCTAAAACCTAGAATGTTAATAATAAATGATCCAGTCTTGGATGTTTTTGTAACAAATGTTTCCACAGTAGACATGTACCTTTCTATGTTGGGAATAAGCTTTCCTCCTTATTGCTGACAATCAGATCGACCTCATAACTAAAAGATCTTTGGACTTCCTATGAATAGCGTTTAGTGGTATCACTGCCCACTTCTGTGTGATGACAGAAATATTCTTCACAAGTCTAGGTTGACTCCCAGCTGGGTTTCCTGCATCCTAGGGGATGTCCGTAACACCTAACCATCAGCAAAAAGCAAAGCACATTGTCAAATTGTCAAATAGAAGACACATCTGTGGCATTAATTTCTTTAAAAAGTTTTTAAATAAATCTTGTGAGCCAAATATAATTACCATATTTTTCGGACTATAAGACGCACCCAGTTTTTAAAGCAGGAAAACCAGAAAAAATATTTGATATATAAAAGTGTTCACATCAATTGGGTTAATGCAATTGATTAAATTAATGCAATATTAAATTCAACCAGTAGATGTCACTACCAGCATTACACACACACAGCACATCACACCACCTCTTCACTGATCGGGAGGAGGGGGCACGAGGCTGCCCAGTCTCCTCTCCTCAGATCTCTCTCCTCTCTGGCTGTGTGTGTCCGTGGAAGCTGCAGTGATTGCAGTTCCCACAAACACAAAGAGAGGGATAGATGGCAGTTCATCTATCTATCTCTCTATCTCGGCCTCGGTACATTAATAAGTCCTAAGTGGTGGACATATATCAAGTTTGCATAAAAACATTCAACATCACTGTACCATTATCGTATCACATACAAAATTATTAAATATAAGATGCCCATTAGAACCCTGGTAGGGCAGACTTCAGAGGGAGTCCTTGGAATAGAGGGACTAAAATTTGAAAATCAGGGGGGGGGGGGGTGCCTGCATCTTATGGTCCAAATGCGAGACCCCTGTGGCTTAGTGGTCAAGCTTTGGCTCCCCGTCAGCTCTCCCGGCAAGGAGATTAGCCAGGGAGCTGTCAGATGTTAAGCTCCCATCTGAACTGTATTATTGCTTATGCCAACAGAGATCATAGCCCTGCTAGTATAAGCAATGAAGAGGGGAATAGATGAACTGCCATTTATCCCTCTCTCATGTCCGTGGGAACTGCAATCACTGCAGCTTCCACGGACACAGGCAGCCAGCGAGGAGAGGGAGAGCCGAGAAGAGAAGACTGGGCAGCCTCTTGCCCACCTCCTCCAGATCAGTAAAGAGGTGACGTGATGTGCTGTGTGTATGTACTGCTGCTAGTGACATCTACTGGTTAAATTTGATATTGCATTCATTTAATCAATTGCATTAACCCAATTGATGGGAACACTTTTATATATCAAATGTTTTTTTCCTGGTTTCCCTGCTTTAAAAACTGGGTGCGTCTTATAGTCCGAAAAATACGGTATGTAGGGCAGGCACATTGAGCTTATGTAAATCGACACCATTAGATGCTCTATTTATCTTTATACACATATTATACACATCAGTCCTGCAGCACACTATATTGTCAAGAGCAAAAGAGAATTGTAGATGCGTTTTATGTTAGAATAAACTTAATGGACCATGTTACAATTCACTGACGTAATTTTCCTGGAAACCAAATAGGAAGCTAATGTTTTTTTTTTTTTAAATGATGCATCTTTCCAGGAGCATCCCTCAGCCATAAACAGTACTTGGCAATTTTGACTTAATACAAGATTTTGTTATTTTTCAGAGGAAATTAAAATGTCATCTCTGGCCTTAAAATTAATGGATAAGACACTGGAGACCATCTGTGTCTGATTGTCACTGGGAATAGCCGCCCCAGCGCAATGTCGGGATGCTCCTGCGATCATCACACCGTTGAGTCTGTAGCTCATATGAAATGCTGTTTTGCTTTCAGTTATTGTTGCTCCAGCGTAAGTGTCTGGATAGGGATAAGTGTGATCCAATCTACTGCCTGCAGCCAGGGGATTACTGCTCCCTGAAAGGAGATTTCCTTTTTCCAAGCAGATCATTGGCAGATTGCGTAAAAGGCAGGCTTCAAGAGACATTGAAGAATTCCAACTGTGGTGTTTGGCCTAGGGGCATCTAATAGGTCAGATAGAAGTGCAAGGGTTAATGAGGCAGAAGACTCTGGTGTAAAGTCCAGTAATTCCTTTAATTGCACCGCAAACTTTAAAGTAAGATAAAAGGGGACAGTGATCAGAATTGTTAATTTTTTCCTTGCCATTTCTGTATTGCCATTAATATAACGACACCTACCCCACCCTATAAGCTACACAGCAGCTGGAAATTTATGTTTTGCTGCTTTGAAGCATAATAACTTTTAAATGTTTAGAATTTTTTCCACAAGTGAACACACCCCTTGGAAGAAATCATATCATGATGTGAAAAAAGTAATCAGTTGAAGAAAAGTATAGTGAATTTGAGATTATTTCATTTTTACAAACCCTTACCATAAACTCATATTTTCTGAGTTTTGGTCTTTTAAGTAGACAATTGAAAGCGGTCAATTGGGCAAAAATCGGGTCACAATCGGCCGTGCACCCTTTGTGTGCCAGCACTTAGGACATGTCCGTTGTGTCCCCCTAGCTGCTCGTGCCACCTTCAGGGCCCAAGCAGCTAGGGGGACCTGGCGGACAGCACCTAGGGACCCTGACCATGAGCAGAGGCTGCCAGGTCACTGAGGCTGTCACTGAGCTAGCAGCCTCTGATCACTGTAACAGCAGGAAGAGAGAGGGAGGAGCTCCCTTCCCCCGCTCATCAGCTTCAGAGGGAGAGCCGCTGCACACAGGTTCTGTGTTCTCATCCCAGTTGGATCCCCGACAGAGCCGAGGAGACATACCCAACCTATCGACCACCCGTGCCTGCCCACTGCTGGTATATGGTGCCGACCCTGATTATATGTGTGTATCTCCTGTCCAGCGCTTGCCTTATATGTTGGCGCGTATATAAAAACTAAATGATAATAATAACTGGATATGCATCGACAGCCAAAAAACATTACTCCGAATTGTAAAAAACGCGCCCACCTCACAACTCACCGAAATGCGTTTTTTGACACGCCCCCCTCACGGAGTGACAGAGCCCTCTAGGGAAATAGAAAGCCACGCATCGCGCCGTGAGTGTCCAGCCAATAATTCTCAGTGAAATTTAAGCTAGCAATGTTCAAGGTTACATTCGTGATGGCTGAACATCGGCCGTGTCCATACGGGAACAGGAACTTGAATCCCCGCCTGTTGGGGGAAATTTGGATGGATGACAGCGAGACGTCACATCTGGATATATGGGAACGACTTTTCCTGGTTCCAAAAACTGGGAAGTGACGCGGGTGGGACGTCACGTCCCCGACATGTGTCCGGTAGAACATAGAGAGGGGGGGGTTTTACCCGGGTCTATAGTGAACAATAGTTATTCCTCTGCGCACGACCAGGCACGGAAAAGGTCTGTCGGAGGGGGAAGAAATTAATAACTTCTTCTCACCGGCACAAAGTAGGGGGTGGGTCGAACACCCGTACTGTGCGCCGGCGAGAAGAAAAGCAAATACACCCATGTCCGTGTGACGCGTCCATTTAAGTTGAATGGCGATTCTGCCATGATACACCATGATCGCCGTGGCTATGTTTTTTTTTCTGATATGCCCATAGACATGTATGGATGCGATTTTTGATCGACGCTATTTTATTTTAATAAATGGGGGGCGCAAGGCAATAATTACTCGACTACTGGGCTTCATGAACTAGTGATGCGCGGCATAGGCAACATTCGTATTCGCGGCATGCCGCATGTTGGGAAAAAACATTCGGGAAAACTACTCATTCGCATTCGGGCAATATTCTTTATTGCGAATATCTGACAGTGTGATTGCGAATTTTATAATTTGCAATATATGTTTAAACTTGCATTGAGGGCGTGTGAAAAAAAAATTGCGAATTTGGACGCCATCTAGTGATTTTTTCGCGAATTTTCAAAGTGCCAATTTTGCAATATTCCGAATATTCGCATCACCCCATATGGATTTAAAAACTGTTGAAGGTAGCGCAGGGATGTTGCTCAGCTCTTGTTGCCAGCATTCCCATTGGTCCACTTGGCATTGAGGGGCATGTGTAATAGAAAAAAAAATACAGAATATCCGGGAATTGCGAATATTCGGCAATATATTACCATCTTTGCGAATTTCCGGAATTGCCCGATATTCGAGATTAAATATTCGCAATCCGAATTATTCGTGATAATCAATAATCATAACATAAGTTTAAACAGGTACACAGGCATTCCTAGGCAAAATCACAAAACTTTAAATAATAAGCTGAAGTACCAAAAAAACCCCCCGCTGATCTGATCCTGGCCAAATCCACTAAATATACCATATGGAGTTTGTTCTACTGGCCAAAGATTTATATTTTTGTGCATCACTGTATCACCTTGCACTACTTATTACCAAGTATTACCGGCTCACTGGTACACTAAGCATATTTGAAATAGAACAACGTCAGGGGTTTACTTCTCCACCCAGCAGCCAAAAGGGGCACCATTCTCTTCTAATCTAATCCAGTATTAACTATGAAAGCCTACATGGCTTATAACAATATCGGTATACTCCTCATGGTGAGTCATATGTTCCTCATGGCAATATTATATGTGCAGTCTATGATTGCAGTCTTGGTGGAGGGTCATGTAAAGCCAAACGTGTTTTGACATAGCCAGGCCGTGACTTGCGTCGCAACAACAAACCCAGGTGACGCTTGCTCCAGTAACATTGGGCGGACATTCCAGATGAACAGAAACACAATGCGCCTTATGGACCCACTCAATGGAGAAGGATAAATGGAACTTAAATGTAGGGAACAAAGTCCCTCATAGTAATTAATGACACAGGCGGACCATGTAACGACTTAACCTGACGGAGGGAAGGGAATCTAACTAATAGGTTGCAGGTTTTTCTATCTTACTGCACCCACAATGCACAACACATAGCAAGCGCTGAATGTATATATTGGCCTAAAAAAAGCCTGACCTGACACAGTAAAGCAGGGTAAGTGTGAGATATGGGTCAGATTGATGGCCGTGCAAGCGTCTATCTAGGCCATATCATATGGGCCATGCTGTTTTGAGCGGATCAATCAATCCCATTTGAAACACAGGCATATCGCCATGACCATTAAATACGGCCGATGGTATGTTGCTTGCATGGAAATGTGGGGTTCCATGCAAAGCATCGGATGAGCTGGAGAGATAGTAGTGCTGTGTCTTCAGCTCCTCAATATCTGACAGCAACCATGTAATATGAAGGACTTTCTAATCCTCAAGTCTACCCTTGTTCAAGCGCAGAGGACCAGCACTACATGAGTTATTGGTAGATTAAAGATATCAGAGAGAGATCTAAAGGTTGTAGGCCTAGCTTTACTGTTTCCGACTCCAAGCAAAAGCATTCAGGACGGGGATTAAAGTTTTATGGTTTCAATAAACAGAATCTTGACCCCCATTGGTATTTTTTTTTTACCCACCAATTGAAAGGGAGGATTATACCGGTTCCCCCCCCCCCCCCCCCCGCCCGTACAAATTTGCAGCCTTTGCAGCTGGAAATTCGGTATCTAAGTAAGGGGTCCTCACTTTGCAAAACTGGGAGGTTATAAAGCACAGGGGAATGCTATAGTCAGGGTGGGCAAACTGAGTGATTCCGGAGGGCCACAAAGTGCGGAACGTCGGCATCATTAGGGGGACGTACATAAATTTTTAGTCTATACTGACTTGTTGAAGCAGTTTGTAATGAAGAAGAAATGGGACAGCAGCAGGCTAGAAGACATGTTTTGTTTAAATTACACTTTGAAGCACTAGGGAACACTGTTGTAGTGTGGGTAATGTACATTTTGTGTCTTAATTATACTTGCGGCCTTTCCCAAAAGGTATGTGCCCGCAATAATTACTATACAATCACCACCCTTCATGGTGGAGGAGGCAGGTGATTCCACATGCCCTAGGCATTAACAGTTAAGTTGGGGGCCGAATGTGGAGACTGAGGGGGGGCGCATCAAAGAACACCACAAAAGGGCCGCAGGGTGGGCACCTGGGTGGTATGTATAGCGCTCATGCCATGGGTATCCTCGCAGTAGTTAATCAACATAGAGGCACTTCACAGGTAACAATGCCCTGTTGGTGCCAATAATGGCGTCAGCTCATCCGAGAAATGGATTCATGACCAGATAATAAGTAATCTAAAAAAGAAGATGGGGTAAAGGGTTAGGTGAGAGTTCAAATTGTTCCCAATGCTGGGCCTTGTAAATCTCCTGTTGCTTAATACAGCCAACAGGCCCAGAAAGAAGTCCCCCAAACATATTCAAAATAAATATTATAAGGAAATCTTGACTCCTGATACAAGGTACATTGCTAGATCTCACAATCATAATAGGTTCTCATTATTTATCACGGGTGATTCTGACCTATTGAATGTCAAGACATTGTGTTTTTCCTTTGTAAACACAAGAAGACTGGATTGGCTATTGTCCATGGATACAGTGCTTTAGAAACTTAAATGTCTCTTATAGTTAGGGTGGCGCGGCCGCATGCATCCAGACCTTCTGACAGCAGCGCAATACATGACAAGAAACGGGTCAGGGACAGTAATCAAAAGTGGTTTCTCTGTTATTCTTAGGAAAAAATCCGAGCCTGGAGTACTTCTTGGAAAACAAGCATTGAGTCCGCTAGCATCATTACGGGTGTTGGATTACACTACATGAAGTTTATGTATTCCATTCTTGAGGTTGTAGAGTCTTACGGCAATTTCATTTAAGCTGATGGCTGCACAAAGTTACATGGGAGCCAAAGGGAGGACTCACGTGGAAAATCTCACCTTTCTCCTATACTCTGTGGCTGCCAAGCTCCATGACCTAACTGCAACGGGGTCATTTCAACATGGCGGGAAGAATATGGCGGCCAGAGACTTATGGGCATGGTGTTCTCACATACAAAGTCACAGAATCCTACCAACAAGCATCCTTTGAGTCCTGTGTATCATACCCCAATCATCTCTATGAAAATACCATACCCATGACCAATGAAAGAAAAAACTAAAACTACCATCTACGTAGGGAAATTAAAGCTAGCCATTACACGTGTCGGATTCATTGTCCAATCGATTCATCATCGATCGATGCCGGGATTATGCGGGAATCGCAGGTGTGATCAATTGGCCAATTATTAAGAGTATCATCGCATGCATTACCACCTTGTCCCGAGCGGATCCGGCACTATCCGTGTGCGATCCACCTCCGGATTCCACATCACAAATGGCAAATCCCATGATGGGCAGAATCGCATGAGAAAGACCAAATGTGGTTCTCTTGTCGGACCGGAGTCTGGGCCCTGAACGATCGGACCCTGATCGATTCGGACAAGGGGTGGATGCATGCGATTACCGCACGATCGTTTGGTGACACTCGCCCGGGGAATCGATCTGTTGCCGGAATCCGGTGCGAATCCGACACGGTATGGGTGCCTTAAGACCAGATGCATCTCAACATGACACTGACTATAAGACTGAGCTTAATAGGTAATCACAACTGTAAAGATATAAACCTGACGTATGTGGCCCAGACCAATGTGCGTGCGTGCTTGTGGCGTTGGAAAATCGGCAAGGATCGCCCCAAAAAACAGACATTGTCCCGGAACCCTCTGGACGATGCCATTAGTTTGAATGGGGACTGACATCCCCGTCAAACTACAGGTGGCACCACAAAGGGTGCACACTGATACTTTGAGCACGGATGCAGCGTGATGTCGCTCGTCTGTTGGCCCTAGTGAAGTGTGTGGGGGTCTTAAGCAACATTACAGATTTCCACAGAGACAGAAGGTTTGAAGTAGGCATTAAAAAAATCCCACTGGCGGAGAAAGAAAAAGTGCATCTCTGTCACCTAAGACATAAAGATCATAATACATTGCCCCTTTCCTAGGTCCCCATAAAGGTGACGATACTCATATGTTCTTCTCAACGATCGCATGCTCGTTTCACGTGGATCGATTCGTGTAGGAAATCGTTTGGAGTACACCCTGATATCGACCCAAACACGCCTGTAGTATCGACGGTGAATTGTTCGTCCAGGGAATCCGCCACATGTAGTTTTTGGGGTTGATTCGTTAGCCTTTAAAAGGACGTTGGTGGTGCTCATGCCATTTTAATCCCAGAAACTTTCTAGAAATCGATTTGAGAAGTCGGATCATCCAAAAATCGATTGTAAGGTTGGGGCGTTTAATCGATAGTCGATCGGAGAAATCGACCCGGGTATGGGGACCTCCAGCTGTGACTGGGACAGTGGAAAGTAAAGAGGTAAAAGCTGGGAACACAAATGAAGATAATGGGACCAGAGCGATGGCCGCTTTGAGCGAACAACAGTGCACTTACAACCATCTGGCTCATATCACTATGCGGCCATCCCTGAAAACAGGGATATCGGAACATGCCGTAAACCATGTCAATTGCATGGGAATCTACATGCAAATAATCTCCATGAGCACTGCTGTGCCTTCAGCTTCTTCCCATATAGGGCAGCAGCGCAATGACGGTCATACCCTCCATTCTTGCAGAAAACCTCGAAATGCCTCCAACATCGAGCCGTGTGTTCCCAGCTTAGCCCTTGTGCAGGGGGGCTAAAGCCATTTTTTTGAAGGTGCTACATGGGTGCTAGGAGAGCTTGCCCTCCCAAAAAATTTGATTTCCATGTACAACATGGTGCGGGACACGGGATTTTGGGGGTGATAAGCAACCCCAAGCACCCCCTGGCCGCCGCCACTCACTTGTGCTGAGAAGGTAGAACGTAGGCTGAAACCCACTTAAACAAAAAAATAAATAAAATACATTTAAGTATGTAATAATTTAATTATAAGATCATTATTTGATATTTTTTATCTCGCCAATCAGTCAGTTTTAAGGATTGGCCAGGAAGCAAGGAAGCAGGAATTGTAAAACCCGACTTGCAAAGGTGCCGCAATGAGGCTCTTCAGAACAGTGCCGGTGGCTATGACGAGGCGCCACGACAAAGAAGAATTCCTTCACTGCTCACAGAGGGTGCAACGGGATTTGAGGAAGAGGCTGATGCAGGAGGTGAGACAAGAAGCTACGGGTTTGGAGAACGTTTCACGGCTGCTGCCCAGTTTCCACCCATTCATAACAAGCATGTGTGCAACTAAAAAGTCATCTTTAAAGACCCCGCAAAAACAAAAGCGAGCCTTTCCATGATGAAACATCTACTCTTCAGGACAAGGAAGTGCAAGGAACTATGCTGCTCCACACAACATCGCCCTTTGTCAAGGGTGGCTGTGGCAAAGGGCTGAAAGAATTCCTTCTTGCAAAACATTACATCCCATTTATGGAAGAGGAGGTTTTTCTTCCTGGAAGCTGCTGGACAAAATCTACTTTATTATTTATTTTTATAAAAGGCATATTGCTGCGGACCAATATAATTATACACGAATGACTGCTGTGATGGAGATAATGAAGCATTCGGATTTTTTCATACTTTATAAGTAAAATGGACACAGAGGAATGAATGTACAAAACGTTAGTAAAAATGTAATTTATTGTGAATTAAAAAGGACACGGAATATGGGGGGGGGGGTCGGGGCGGGGGGGGGGGGGGGGGGGGGGGGGGGGGGGGGGGGGGGGGGGGTGGGGGGCGGGGGGGGGGGGTCGGGGGGGGGGCGGGGGGGTGGGGGGGGGGGGGGGGGGGGGGGGGGGGGGGGGGGGGGGGGGGGGGGGGGGGGGGGGGGGGTGGGGGGGGGGGGGGGGGTGGGGGTTGGGGGGGGGGGGGGGGGGGGGGGGGGGGGGGGGGGGGGGGGGTGGGGGGGGGGGGGGCGGGGGGGGGGGGGGGGGGGTGGGGGGGGGGGGGGGGGGGGGGGGGGGGGGGGGGTGGGGGGGGGGGGGGGGGGGGGGGGGGGGGGGGCGGGCGGGGGTGGGGGGGGGGGGGGGGGTGGCGCTGTGCAAAAGCAATATGATACAAAAGCTCAGCTTTAACTGGGGGGACCGATGCCAGACTTGTCAGTGTTTTGATCGGGACTGTGAACCTTATAAAACCCAAAGTGTAGGTTTAAAACTCCTACAATATGTTTAAAATACAACATGTGTCTTTTTACAGTTTGCAGAGTTCTGTGATCCTTCCCATTTCCCGACACTACATCCCAGGTGCCAACCTGCGGCCCCGGGACCCCCACATATGCAGCCCTTTGGGTGTCTTCAGTGCCCCCCCCCCCTCAGTCCTAAGATAGTATCTATAAATGTTACAAAGTGTTGTATGTTGTAAATGTTGGGCAAAACACACCACGGGACATGACATATCCGGTTTGCCATTAGATAGGTTGTCTGACTGGAGATCCTATCAGAAACCTGTACAAGCACTTAATGTTGCGGACAGTTATTTTCAAATTTGCAAAACAATGTCTCTGCATGACATTTCATTACTTCATTGGTTGTAGGCCCACAGTCTTTCACCGTCATTGGGAAACACGTACACATAACAACAGGCCACTTGCCATGCTAATGGTAAATCAGCAGAACTATGGTGGCTTGGATTCAGATACTATATACAGGGGTGCACATACGTGATACTTTGAACTCAAAAGGGCCAAAACCTAGCTCTGCGTACCGGCATTAGTGTTACACAGCTCATATGTGTACTACCAAATTGGAGGCCGCTCAGTGTTGGTCTGGGTGGCCCAGTAAATGTTACATGTATGACAATTTATGGATCACTTGGTAACCGCCGGGGGGGAAAACATGAATAACTATGAAAGGTTGCCGTAGGGGTGAGACCAATTGGGAATGGAAATTTCTAATCCAGAAGAAACACAACATTGGATTTCTAAGGGTGTTGGAGATCTGGGGATGAAAGTCAGATTCAGGCATATTAAGGTAAAGCTGCCAGAGAAAAGCCACTGATCGTGACAGCTGGGAATATGACTATGAAAGGAGGACATTTGGACTGCTGGTAGTCTCAGTGGTTAGTTACTAAGTCAGGGAAACTTTCAGGTTGTACATGAGGGGTATTAGTTGGGGTTCAAACGTGTTTCTTTACTGTGAGAGATACTGTGACCCAAAAGCCAGCTGGTGGGCCTTGTGGGTGGAGAAGCTCCGGAGGATAAATCAGGCAACAGGGACGGTCCATCTGCAGCAGAATTGACCATGCAGGAGGCTGACCCAAGGGGGGGGGGGGGACAGTGAGAAGACCACCCAAACTAAGGGGTGAGTAAACAAAACCACCAGTCTCCTGGTACTCATCTGAGAAGCCTCACTAAAAAAGTTAGGTCCACCCATGACATATAGATCCTAGATCAGCACCAATCTCTAGGTAAGACATTTTGATATAGCTCCACTAGAAATTAATCAATAGGAAAAGTGTATTATAGTGAGACAATACAACATACAGAAAACATAAATTCAGGGTCTTCATACACTGTAAACAGTTTGACATGTGGATGGCATTATCTTTGAGGAAACTAAGGCCCCCATGACACCGTAAGATGCTCCATACAAAGTTCCATAGATCTACCAACAACTGTGTAAGTATAGTGGCCTCCTGCTAGTAAATACATAGTTATTCGGGAACGGGATATATCACTGCTATGTAGTGCTGGGTCCTCCCTGATAGATGCATAGTAAATTGGAAAGTATATATCACGGCTATGTAGCTGCCGGGTCCTCCCTGATAAAATACATAGTGATTGGAAAGTATATATCCACTGCTATGTAGTTGGGGTCCTCCCTGATAGAATACATCGTAAGTTGGAAAGTATATATCACTGCTATGTAGTGCCGGGTCCTCCTGATAGAATAACATAGTAATGGGAAAGTATCTATCACTGCATGTAAGTGCCGGATCCTCCCCCGATAGACTAGAATACATAGTGAGTGGAAGATATATCACTGCTCTGTAGGCAGGGTCCTCCCTGATTAGAATACATAGTGATTGGAAGGTAGATATTCACTGCTAAGTTAAGTGTCGAGGTCCTACCTGATAAGAATACATAGTGATTGGAAGGTATATATCACTGCTATGTAGTGCTGGGTCCTCACTGATATAATACATAGTGATTGGAATGTATATATTCACTGCTTTGTAGTGCTGGGCCTCCTGATAGAATAATAGTGAGTGGAAAAAGTTTATATCACTGATATGTAGTGCCGGGTTTCCTCCCTGATAGAATACATAGGGATGGGAAGGTATTATCACGGCTACTGTAGTGCCGGATCTCCATGATATAATAATACATAGTGATTGGAAGGTTATATCACTGCTATGTGTGCTGGGTCCTCCCTGATAAGAATACATAGTGATTGGAAGGTATATATCACTGCTATGTAGTGCCGGGTCATCCCTGATAGAAACATAGTGATTGGATATGATCAGAAAGCTCCCTCATATTACATGGTTTTGGTAGAACATAAGGGATTGTACCGAAATGTATGGAAAGATTGTAGGTTATGGGGGCCTAAACACGCTTAGAAATAAGAGGAGTACACATCAAAGAAGAAACAAACTTTAACGAGTACGTTTGCTAATGGCTCATTGTCAGTAAAGTTAAACTACCACTTCCACAGGTTGTTGTCTCAGTCAAGTGATCAGTTGAATTCGTCAAAAAGGGATGATCTCAATACTACCTGTAGCTATATTTAGGGCAGGCCTATACTGGAGCAGGGGGTTACTGCTACAAGCGTAAATATACAGCCTCAACATTCACCTGGGGAATGACATTTCCTAACACAGGTGCTAAACATCCTTCTCACGGTAGACATTACAAACTTCAGAAAGCCACACATGAGCTGTGGACTTGAAAGAAAGGGCGGGTGGAGGCGCAAGCACTTTAACTGGAAAGAAGTTGAGGACTTTAGAAAACCGTGATCGGATACAGGGTATTAAAGACTAACTGGAACTGTCAACAACCCACTTAGGACTATCTTTAATGCAGGATATAACATGCTGACATCCATTTCTAACTTGGGCTTTAACCCTCTAAATGATGCAGCCAAAAACACCATAATTACAATATAATTTATAAAAAAATAGTGTAATGAGTGCAAAGCTGAGATAGGGTTCCCTTTTGTCAATTAAGGGTATGGAATAGTAGCAAAAAGATTAGGTTTTTCACAAGTATGCCACTTGTCTCTTTTGGGGAGGGGGGGGGGGGGGTTTGTTTGAAAATACAGACATGTCACTCTTTTTCTCCACTTCCACTCAAAAATAATAAAATGTTCCGATCATCTAGGTGCTCTTTTTTCTGTCGATTACGCTTGATCTGATGCCAATTACAAACACCTATACAAACCTTACAGCTGAACTTTTACAGTGATCTCCACTTTGGCATGTTTCCACTTCAAGCAATTGGCCGCAATCACCCAGCGGTCATCATTTAAATGGAGAAAGTAAATTCCACAGCAATGTTTGGGATCGAGGACATGGGTGGTCTGGGGGGGGGGCGCCACGCACAGCTGTTCACTGCCATAGAGGGGAATGGACGCACCCTGGGTAATAAGGTAAAGCTAGCCATCTGTTCAATGACCTCAAATCGATCACAATTCGATCGAAGTTTTCGAACATTAAAATGTATGTCGATCTGTAAATTGAATCGAAAGTACACACACATTGAGTATGCAATCAAAGCCCGACTTCGATTGAATTTAATCGCTTTTTAAAAGTAGGAGGAATCAAAAAGCGATTGGTCACAGACGTGATCAAAAAAGGGACCTTGCTGTTCACAGAGTGGATCAAAAAGAGGCCAATGTGGTCACAGAGGGATCCAAAAACCATAGGTCATATCTTTGCATTTTAATCAAGGCATTATAACGTGGCAAAAGGAACACTGGGGGTGACACACTTACATGGGAGATGTATTCACACAAGGAGATCGCCATTTGATGCTGGTGGTCAGTGAACAGCAACAAGCCATTACAAGATGCTGCATGGTTTAAAATGACTGTATGCCTTCCCTCCTCCCAGAAGTTACAGTATGCTAATTGATGAATCGATCTCAATTGGACGGTCCAAACAACAGTACAAAAAATGATACACAATGTGGGGACAATCAATCAAAATTTCCAACTGGTCCGATCAAATTTCATCGAGCAAAAATGACAATTTTAAACGACATTTCAACGATATGTACCATGTGGAATGCTTCAATTTTCAATCGAGGACTAAAAAAAATTTGACATTGATTGTAAAGTCAATGAACCATGTGTGGCTAGCTTAAAAAAACAGGTCTCAATCCAATGGATTCTTAAATTTGCAGTCTGAGGGGACCCAAGATAAAGAAGGAAGTGCGTGTGTTTTCCCCCGGTGGCGCACATGTTACCAGCACTGAGCCCGCGGACACACCGCACGCGATCAACCACGGGCAAAACTGGCCCCAGCTTTATGTCGATGACATGCAGTTAGGCTGGTAACAAATTTAAGAATTTGTTTTAAAGTATGATGTGGGGTTTATTCATCTGCCTCAACTTACACTAAAATGTGTCAAATATTCTTAAAACTGAAGTGATGATCTTATATTTTACTTTCTTGGATCATGCTTTTTCTTCTTTTTTTTTTTGTATTATAAGGTTTATTAAAAGTTTTTAACAGAAACAAATAAAGAACATATTAAACTTGCGTAGTTGTGTATCCATAAATGGGGGGGGGGTGAGCAATGTGTCGGATTCGGAGGGGGGTTTAAAAGAGGGGTGGCTGCTTTTCACTCTTCATTAAATGGTAGGTCCGTCTAAATCAGACCATGGGCAAATATGAACCCAAGGGCCCTTAATTTTTTTTTTAGAGTTGTCACTTTGGGATGCACATTTGCTATGGTGGTGTGGTTCAAGAGCATCTTTGCCGGTTGTGGAGGTTGTGTATATAGCTTCCTGAAAAAACATCTGATGGTAGGCGGTCCATGATGTAAAACAACCCCAAGAGGGAAGAGAGATGGCCAGGAGAACAAAACAAACATGACAAGGAATGGGCTAAAGGATTTGTTTGTTTTTTTGTCCCTCCACCACCCCCCCCCACCAGTCTTTTTTTTTTGGTGTTTTTCTTTTTTTTTCTTTCTATTTCATATGAAAACATTTCACATTGGGAAGATTGCTCATCGACGTGCTGCTAGTGGCATTATGACCCCCAACAATGGATATTAAAGCAATCGAAACATAAAGGGGTGTTTTTCATGCGACACCGAGAGGGTTGGAAACAAAAAGGAAGCCCCCAATACACGACTTAGATTTCACCCAGATTTTCGCGTGTTAATCTAAGGGCTCAAGGGCCCAAACGGACACCAAAATCGATCTAAGCCCTTAAGGACTGTCCGTAATTCTTAAGCCCCCCCTACACCTTCCGATCCTTCCATACAATTTTCATGAGGACCTAACCAACAACTATGTAGTTATAGTGACCTCCCTGAGGAGAAATGACATTAGTTGATTGGAAGGTTGTTGTAGAAAGGGTCCTTCATATTACATGTTTTGGTAGAAGAACAGTTGGTTGTACAGGAAATTGCATGGGTACATGTAGTGGTGTATGGGGGACTTTAGATTGGTCTAATACAAGTCCACAGGGTATGTCTCTCGGCTCTAGTCGGGATCCAACTGGGATCGAAAACAGAACACTTGTTTGCAAGAGGCTCTTACTCCCCCTCCTCACTTAGAAGCTGATGAGCGGGGAGGGAAGGGAAGCTCCTCCCCTCTTATCTTCCTGCTGTTTACAGTCGATCAGAGGCATGCTAGCTCAGTGGGGCTTTAGATTGGTAACAATAC
>CM070040.1:5944688-5957545 GCA_036250615.1 Ptychadena robeensis | reverse complement strand
CCCCCCCCCCCTCGAAAATAAGACCTGTCTCATATTTTGGCTTCTAAAAAATCATCGGGGAAACACGGTAGTAAGCAGAGTGTTATATGACCATGTCTGGAAGAACAAATTTGAATGTTCAGGAATGTTCATTAAGTTATAGACAGAATGACCCAGACAAATGTACTTTTATAACTGACCTTAAAGAGACCCTGTCCAGTGATTTCACCAACGATGTTTTATATGTATTACCTCTTGTACAGATACGATTGTTGCCTTAAAGCACAGAAAGCAAGAAAAACAATATAAAGAAAAACAAAAAGAAGAATATACCGTATTTTTCGGACTATCAAACCAGAAAAAAAGTTTATATATTAATATTCACATCAATTGGGCTAATGCAATGAATTTAATTAATGCAATTTAAAATTCAGCCAGTAGATGTCACTAGCAGCAGAACTAGCACAGCACATCATTCTCAATGATCGGGTGGCGGGGGGACGGCTGCAGAGTCTTCTCCCCTCTCCCTCTCTGGCTGTGCCTGTGGAAGCTGCAGAGTGATTGCAGCTTCCACAGACATGGAGAGAGGGATAGATGCAGTTCATCTTTCTCTCTCTTCATTGTTTATATCAGCAGGGCTCTGCTAGCTTAAGCAACAATACAATTCAGATGGGAGATCCAGCCGTGGCCGCATCTCTCATGTCAGCACCTCTTGCTGGGAGAGGTGGCAGGAAGCTATTCGGACCATTAGACGCAGACACTTCTCCCCCGATTTTGGGGGTGAAAAAGTGCGTCTTATAGTCGGTATATACGGTATATATTTTTCTTATATGTCATATGAGTTAACCATCAACAACGTGGTCAATCATTCACTTTCATTACCTGTGTCATTTAAGGTGTCCATCTCCATAAATGACTGATGCTTCCAAACAAAAAAGGGGAAATGGGGAATAAGGAAGGGCTAAAGGGGTATCTTGTACAGATACTGGATTTTCATCATCTGGCGGTGGAAATCTAGCATGTGTACACATCTTTGCCATTGGTTGGTCCTTTTTAGATCACTAAGCAAATGATGGGAATGATGGCTGCTGCTTCCAAGATACACAGTGGGTTGCATCATCTCATCTTTCCCTCTTCATAAAACAGAACAGGCTGCTCATAGGAGAGCCAACATTTTATTCTTAGTGATCACTTTAGGTAACAATGTCATATAGAACGCATTCACGTGTGCTTACTCAGGAAAAAGCTGAAGCTGGGCATAGACATTCCAATTCCTGCACAATCCGAACTCCGATCCGATGCCATGCGCGCTCCCACGTCCCTTAGGGATCAGGTCATGCAGGAATTGGAGGCTGCAACCAACAAGGATTGGGCTGAAATCAGCCGGCATGTCCGATCGCACAGGACGGTAAATTTTAGCCCAATCACATTAGTTCAGCTGGGGACGGCTGCCCCCAGCCGATGTAATGAGCTGCACATAGAGTGCTGGCCGATTCTCGGCACTAGCGGGCGGGTGTGATGACATCATCACGCCACTCCTAGTGCAGAGAATCGGATAAGGAATAGACGGTAAATCGTACCGTCTATTCCCAGCTGGCCTGTCCACTGTTGATGTTGAGCGCCTCAAGTCCATGTTGGGTTATGAAGTTGTCCAAGCTTAACTATAGCAGAGAAAAGTCAGGGCACCAGAATGGCTAAGCTATCTGGCAGGTCTGTGGAAATGTCAGGACTAAAGCAAGGAACACAAGGCTCAATATTGGAACCGTCCGATGTTCATTACACTGCTGTACGATATCGGAGGAGCTGGGGACGCAGCACTGCTTATTGACTGTGATTTACAGTCATGTCCTATATCCTTGTTTTCGAGTGGGATCGGTTGGTCAAGCTCGAAAATAGCGATGGCCGCATTAGATATGGGCCAGATAGATGACCGTGAGCACGTATAGATCTGGCCCATATCTACACGTGTGTACCCAGCTTTAGTGAACAAATACGCATCCTTTGGCAGGTAGGACAGCTCCCATATGCTGCTTTTGTTGAATGTATTGGGGTTCAGCTTTTAGCAGTATTTTTAATTTCTCTGGATGTTCTTTCAACCTTTTGAAATATTTGTTGTATGGGCAGTTCAAGAGATCTATGAACCCCTCAACTGTGGCCCAATTCTAAACATTCGGTGCTGACTCAGCCCTGTTGTTACCAGTCCAGGCTAGAATCTGACTCACAAGCTTTGGCTGGGTGACAGAGCGAATGCTTCTACGTTGGGTCCAGCTGGACCAGGCTACACTCTCATGGTTTCGGAGACAAGTCATCCAGCAGGAAGATGGGAAACTCCTATACCTAGGAACTGTGAGAAACATTGAAGCAACTTCCAAATCATTAACACTCTAGAGGCCTCAATTGTCCGTGGAATACATCTGCAAATCAAGTATTTAATAAACTCTGTTGTCTGATCTCAGTCGGGTAGAATATTGTAAATGTTAGATTTGTGTTCTGGTTAACTTAAGATTAGTTTTATTAAATGTCTCAGCGCCTCTTAATTCAGAATAACATGGGGAACATTCTTAAAGCTCACTGGTTTAGGTGAGGCTGGTCAGATGCAAACAGCAAGGTGTTAAGGTAGCCATACACAGCCCGATTTTCGGCCGATCGACTGCCGTGCACGCTCCCGCCAATTGTCCAGCCGAAAATTGGCCCCACCTGGAACATAGACCAGGAATCTCCCACATGTTGGATCGCACGGTGATCCGACATGCCGGTAAACTCCCGGCCGATCCCATTTCATTGAATGGGGACGGCAGTCACACAGTCAGGCAGTCGGCACACAAAAGGGTGCCTGCCAATCAGCTGAGAGACCGACTGCAGCGGGATGACGTCATCCTGTTGAAGTCCATCCCTCATCTACCGTGGCAGAATCGCCTTGTGTATGGGGACTTTTACTTGGGTAGTTCCAGAAGTGTAATATACAAAAGATTAAAGTTCAACTAAGCCCTCAAACCTAAGAATACCGGAGGCCGCAAATGAATTTTGTAGTCCTAATGAGGAACCCTGAAGAATTTTGGAATATGAATAGCCTCAGGAGGCTAGCCACCTACATTCAATGGTTTCTGCAGGTGCAGAACGCAAACTAAAGTTAGCCATAGATAGGTCAATTTTTGCAATTTGATCAATTAAAATTACAGACATGTCCAATCAATGCTTGATCGATTTATTGTTTGATTGTGATCACTTGTGGTTGAACCAGATGGGCAGGATCCATTCCCATTGGATCAGCTTCAAAAAAGTATTTCTAAAGGCCCCCATACACGTGTCGGATTCGCACCGGATTCCGGCACAATCGATTCCAGGCGCGTGCACGCGAAACGATTGTGCCGGAATCGCATGCAGCCCATCTTGTCCGATCGATCAGGTCCGATCGTTCAGGGGCTCAGAATCGGATCCGACGGAGAACCAACATGTTGGTCTTTCTCATCCGATTCTGCCCGGATCAGGGGGAGTTGCCATTTGTGAGGTGGAATCGCACACGGAATCGTGCCGGAATCCGCTCGGACAAGGTGGTATGCTGCGATGGATACTCTTATTTGGCCGATTGATCACACCTGCGATTCCCGGCAGAATCGCCGGAATCGATCGGATGATGAATCGATTGGACATGGAATCCGACACGTGTATGGCTAGCTTAACAGAAATATGGCTACCCTAAAAGCTCTTTCTTTAGCTAATTAGGATGATGGTGATGATACATATAATCTGGGTATCGGGCCACTCTTGCTCTGGCATAAAGAGTCATCACCAAGCTTTCCCAAATCAATCAGTGGGTTTACCAGGAATAGGGTTTTCCAAAACTGTATTAACTGCATTTTATGATCTGAAATGGGCACTGGGAATAACTATGGCCTTATTTCTATAGACATACACTATAGGGTTTGTGGACACCCCACCAAATTATTGAGTTCTGACGACAGAATTGGATGGCCAGCACAGATCCCGGATGTCAACCCTACTGAACACCTGAGTACACTAATTTAAGCAAGATTCACTTGCTCGACATCCCTGGGTGCCTGGATCTCACAACTGGTTCTTCTGGCTAAATGGGCACAAATACCCACAAACACAACCACGACTCCTATGAATAGCATCACAGAATAGTGTAGGCTGTTCTAGCCTCAACTTTTGGACCCTGCAGGGGTGCACATAAGTGGTACTCTGATACTCAAAAGGGGCCAAACCCTAGCTCTGCGTACCGGCATTATTGTTACACAGCTCGTATGCGTACTAACAACTTGGAGGTGCTCCGTGTCTGGGCGGCCGCAGCTAAATGTTACATGTATACAATTTATGTCACTTGGATAACTTCAGGGAAACATGAATAACTATGAAAGGTTGCAGTTAGGGGGGTGACATTGGGAATGTAAATTACTAATCCAGAAAAAAAGATCTGACTTCAAAGGGTGTTGGAGATCTGAGGGAAGTCAGAGTAGGCATATGTAAGGGTAAAATCTGACAAGAGAAGAGCACTGTGTGACAGCTGGAATATGACTATGAAAAGATGACCTTTAGCTTGCAGGGATTCTCAGGGTTTAGTTTCTAAACCAGAAAAAAAGATTGGGCTTCTAAGGGTGTTGGAGATCTGGGGATGCATGTCAGAGTAGGCATATGTAAGGGTAAAATCTGACAAAAGAAAAGTACTGTGACAGCTGGAATAGGACTATGAAAGGTTGGCATTTGGACTGTGTGTAGTCTCAGGGGTTAGTTACTAAGCCAGAAAATTTCAGGGTTGCACTACTGAGGTATGAGATCTGGGGGTTCAAACGTGTTGTACTGAGAGTTACATGGGACCCAAAGCCAGCTGGTGACCTGTGGATGGAGACAGCTATTTGGAGGATCAATCAGGAACAGGGAGGTTCATCTGCAGCAGAGTCTACCATGCAGGAGGCTGATGCAGAGGACAGTGAGGAAGACCACCCTACATATAGGATAAGTACCAAACACCATCTCCTGGTACTCATCTGAGGAGCTCACTAAAAGACATATCTGCACCCCTGCCTGTAGAGTACATTGTCTTGAGGATATATATGGGACTTGCTGTCTTCCCTCCATTCACAGCACTCCAGATGTGCGGTCTTACTATATGAATGTGTCTGTGTGTGGGCCCTTAGCCAAGCACAACACCCCATCTCTCTCCCCTTATCTTGTGTCACATGTTTACTCCCTGGCCCCTCTTCTAGGCATTTTTCATTGTCACTTGCTGTTGCTCTATTTTGTCTCTCTCATTCATATAACTGAAACAGAAATGTGCTGCTCCTCCAGATACTTTAACTGTTTGCTGTGTACTGGGTTTTGGGTTGAGGAGGAGGGGGGGGGGGCAAGCGCGCTGGCATTATGTGTGATGTTTAGACTGAGAGTGAAGGATGTTTACATATACAACATGCTACCAGAACATCGGACATTGTAATACGCATGTAATGATGTACTGTGTCTCTCTGCAGGGTGAACAGGGGGAGGATGGCAAGATGGAAGGTGCACCCGGTCCCCCTGGAGACAGAGTAAGTCGTTTTAAAAGACATATTACTTTTAACTGCCAGTTCTTTTGGAGTTTTCTTTGTGTTTTGTGGACATTTTTTTTAAACTAACCTCTAACATACTCAGGAAATTGAAATAATTCATAATTTAAGAGGTAATGGCAAAATAAAAATGGCATATGCAATGCTGTCTATCCCTAGCATCAGCACCAGAGTTTTTTCTTCTCTCAGACCTGATGCCTGAAAACTGCTTCTGCTCTAGGGGACAATATAAGTCTAAAACAGCGCACAGACCTGCAGATATGGACTGGATCGATGGTCGCTTCGAGCACCGTGTGCGCTCACGGCCATCTATCTGGCCCATATAATTTGCCGCTATCGCTGTTTTCGAGTGGGACAAATCAATCCTGCTCGAAAACAGCCATATCGGACATGACCGTAAATATGGCCGATGTCCGATGCTTTGCCTAGAGACCACTGGTCTCCAGGCAAAGCTTCAGCTGAGCTGGGTAGAGCAGAGCTGTCTCCCCAGCCCCGCCGATATCTGACAGCAGTGTGATGACGTCATCACGCTGCTGCAGGATACATCGGACGGCTGAATAACTGTACCCTGCTTTAAGCAGTCGATTTTCAGGCGGTTACCCATAAGGGTAAAAAGGGGGTCGTTGTCAATATCTGACAGCCACCTCCCAAGCGCTCACACGGTGTGCAACTGATACACACAGGAGCACCAGTTTCACATTGTCTACCAACTATCAGCCGCTGTGAATTCAGCAGGAAGAAAACAAATGGAGACATTATTAAAAAATTTTACTCAAAGCATAGGAAGGTATATCCACAGTCAGAGATTTGCTTAACCCTCCTGCCGTTCCTGATGGTTCCAGCTCGTCCAGCTCTGACCTCAGAACAGCAGTGGACAAGCTGGGTTCGTGAGGCGGAGATTGGACAAACTCACTTCTCCGTGTGTCTCCGATCTAATGAGGCAGCTGCAGGAGAACGGATCACTCCCCCCCCCCCCCCCCCCCCCCCCCCCCCCCCACATGCTGTCCTATGTAACCTGGCACCTCTGCAGCGCCATCTAGTGGTCGCAGTGCTCATTTACCTGATAAAGTGAATTATTAAAATCTTCATTATGTGATATTGTGAGTAATTGATAAAGCATCTGAACATGTTATTATATTCCGGATGTCACCAGACTCCTGTATGGACAGACTTTGGGAAGTCTTACAATGTAAAAAAACGTTTTTTTCATTAAAGTCTATGGTGCGCTTTTGGTACAGAAATCTGTACCTTAGCAGTGCGCTAGGGGGGTTAAACAGAATTGACATTGAATTAACATTGCAAACAATTGAGTAAAGGTAAAAGACACGAGTAGCTAATTCGCACAATTCCCCATCCACAGCGTCCCCATCCAAAGTAATGTTCGGCACACAAGATGTGCTCCGATCCTCTGAGTGAACGGCTGCAGCGTGATGATGTCATCACGCTGCAATTGGCTGCGGGAGGGTATTGTAGTGCATATGGCTACCTTCAGGAGGACATTTTGTCCCCCTCCTCTTTCCAAATTCTCTCTCAGATGGGTGCAAACCTGGTGGTCAACTACAAGAAAGGCCTGACCTCTGATTGCTAGCAAAGTTATATGTTGTGAAGGGATAAAATACTTACCGAACAGGTTTACTCAAATAATCACTTTGTATATCTTTTTTCTCTGTATAAAGGGTCCTGTTGGTGATCGTGGAGATAGAGGCGAGTCTGGAGATCCTGGCTATCCTGTAAGTTACAGCATACAAAATTCTTACACCAAAGCCATTTGTAAGGTTCTAAGTGATATCCATTGAGTTAGATATACAGTGGGGAGCATGGTCAGCCTTTTTACCTCAGGGGAACCATTAGAAAAATGTTTAAATAACTTCCAAAACCAAATTATTGGGTAAGAAATGTCCTGATGTTGTTTTTTGGGAAGAATTTCCACCTGTGTAGTGGTGACCAGGAACTGGATGCTCACACAATGTATAGATTGTAAGCCTGTCCGGGCAGGGCCCTCTACTCCTCCTATGTCATACCTGTACCTGTGTGTTATTGTGTGTTTGTATCTCCATTCTAATGTATTATACAGAGCTGCGTAATATGTTGGCGCTATATAAATAAATGATGAAAATAATAATAATATAAAAATAATAATCTTTTTATTAAAGCATTTTTAAACACAAAATAAAAAACATACAATAAATCAATACAATACTCACCTGACAGTAGTTCAGCTTCTGGAAAACTGCTACACAAAAAAAAAACCATTAACATACTTCCCTTCCTCACGTCCAGTTCTAATGCCAGCATCTTAGATCCTGGAGAAGTGAAGCTACTTTGGCCATCACTGCCCCCCCCCCCCCCATCCACTCCACTCCACCTCCCCTTCTCTCCTACAGAGACTAGGCTGTCTGCACTGTCGGAGAGCTCCGTGGGGGGTGGAGGGGGGTATCGGCTGCTGCAATGTGTCTCTGGGCAGGAGAGACACTCTCAGCACGGCTAATTACCCAAATTTCACGAGACAGGGCAGGGGAGAGTTCCTACAGCTGCAAGGGGAACATGGCACAGATGTCCCAAATCCCATTGCCGCTGCCTCGGCGAGACGTCACAGCGGGAGGGTTGCCCTTGGAAAAAGAACCCCTCCTGCTGTCAGAAAAAGTTTTTTGATTTTCAATTGCGGGTCTCAGCAGTATCGGCTGAGCTGCAGCCAATACTGCAGAGTGACCTACGAGGTGGTAGGTTCGCTTTAAGTCATTAAGCATATGTGATTAAGGGAATTCCCACTAGTCTTTCCGGCTGTCGGGGGGTCCTATCCTGTCTTTTGTGTGCTGCATCTTCAAGTGTGAAACTATTGATTCAATTATGACTGACTAACCCCTCTAGTGTTGTTATTTACTTATTCAGCCTTACTGTGAATACGTCCTTCACAACACTAGGGGGCAGTAAAAGAAATTTTTAGACATCAATATTTCAAAGCACGCATGAACACACTTGAAAGGAAAGACATGCCAGGGAGAGGACCATGTTCACTGAGTTAAAATAAATGGTGTGTGTGGGAGGGGGGGAGTGGTTTATATCTAACATTTAGGTCACATCTTACATGAAATGTGTATTAAGTGATTTGCCCAGAGTTCAAGATTAATTAGAAAAAAGAAAGGAAGGTTGCACTAAATGTGAACAGGGGATCGGCCCCTTGTCACCGAATGGAGGGACTTTTAAGGCAATGAAAGTAAATACAAATACAGTGTAAAAAACAATCAGTTTATATGCAAGTAATCAAAGTTTTAGAGGTAACATAAACATTAACATTTCGATCCAGCAGTAGGGTTTACAGAACACATATGTCGCAAATCTCGCCGCGTTTCACTGATGATTCAAGGTGGTAGCATATGTTTTCTCCTGAGAAAGCGAGTGAACCTCGCGAAACGCGGCGAGATTACTTTGATTACTTGCATATAAACTGATTGTTTTTTACACTGTATTTGTATTTACTTTCATTGCCTTAAAAGTCCCTCCATTCGGTGACAAGGGGCCGATCCCCTGGTCACATTGGGTGCAACCTTCCTTTCTTTTTTCTAATTACACTTGGGATGTTGGCAACTCTACACTTCCTAATGCTGGCCATACACATACCGATAAACGGCCGTTTTTAATCTGACCGACGGGCGTGCGTGCTCTCGCCGTCGGTCAGGTTAAAATCCGGCCGTTTATCGGCATGTCCCCACATGGGGCGACAGATGCCTGTCGCCCCACTTCTCGGCCGGCCAGAGATCCGACATGTCGGAAAATCTGAGCCGATGGGAGCCGATTGCCATAAGCAGCAATGAAGACGGCGTCTCCATCGCTGCTTATGGCTGGCACACAAAGGGTGCCTGGCCGATTGTGGGGCCCCAGAATGCAATGGGAGGCTAACGTGATGACGTCATCACGTTAGCCTCCCGGAGCGACATCGGGGGTAGTCTGCCTGCACACATCGGTGTGTGTATGGCAGGCATAACGGGGATTGAATATCTCTTTCTTATTGTTCAAGATTAATCCAATCACCATAGTGTGATGTCATTTGTGAAGACAGATTCGAGTTCTGAGTGTACAGTATACATTCTGATTTAATACCAGTGAAGGTCTCCTTCAATCTTTGGATTACAGTTGCTCACTCAAAGAGTTTGTCTTGGATTTTAATGCCATTTGCCAACAAGCTAAAATCGGATTAAAAGTACAAGTTGTGTGCGCAGTCGCTGTCACATGCACATATTTGCATGGCAGTTCCACTGTTTGAAATGCATGTTTATTGGACTGAAGGGGCTTTGCGTGTTCTCATTCCCACATTTTCTTACTATAAACTGATGACAGAAGTGTATGTATAGAGAGGATTAAAATGCTGCATTTCTTTTTAGCAAAGTTGGGAAGAGTTTAACTCTCACTTGCTTTCCAGGCAACAACTTTGTCATAGATGCAGGGAGGGAAGACTCCCCAGAGACCTCAGACATGAAGGCTTAGGCTCCACTATGCGTTAAAACCCTGCGTTTGACGTACGTCACAAACACATCCCTTAACGCATCCCTGACTGATCCCTAAAGCTAGCCATACACGTGTCGGATTCCATGGCCAGTCGATCACCCATCCGATCGATTCCGGCGATTCTGCCGGGAATCGCAGGTGTGATCAATCGGCCAATTAAGAGTATCCATCGCAGCATACCACCTTAATCCAACGGATTCCGGGACGATTCCGATTGTCCACCTCACAAATGGCAAGTCCCCCTGATCTGGGCAGAATCGGATCAGAAAGACCAACATGTTGGTTCGCTGTTGGATCCGATTCTGGGCCCCTGAACGATCGGACCTGATCGATCGGACAAGGTGGGCTGCATGCGATTCCGGCACGATCGTTTCGCGTGCACACGCCCGGAATCGATCGTGCCGTAATCCGGTGGGAATCCGACACGTGTATGGGGGCCTTAACACATGGGTTGCATCTATTGGATCCGTTAACGCAGTACATCCTTAACACATAGTACGTACGTCAAGCGTAGGGTTTCACGCATAGTGGAGCCTAAAGCTATGTTTCCATTACGTCTGGACCCCTCCGCTAAGCGTATTGCTTGGTGGGAGGTCCAAACGTAGCAGATAGACTTACCTTAACTAACCTAGTCGAGTACGTTAAGCCTCTGCATTGTGTAAATGTGTAAACAGAGGGTCCCCCGGCAGGCAATGTCTAGGCAATGTGCTACGTCAGGACCTCCGCCAAGCAATATGCTTAGCGGAGGGGTCCCGACTTATAATGGAAACAACGCCCTAGGCTCCACTGTTCTTAACACAACCTTGGGCTTGATCAAATGCAGGGATGTTGACGCATCCATTGAAAGTATTTTAGTCCGTTGAGTCCGTTGAAACACAATGGTATGCGGTTTTCGATGCGTTGATCTATTGGATCTGTTAACACAGAGCATCCTTAACGCATAGTGGAGCCTAAGGGCTTGTTTCCATTATACGTCGGGACCCCTCCCCTATATACGCTTAGCAGGGGTTCCGACGCATCCCACAGACATTGCCTGCTCGGCGGATGGTCTGTTTACACATGCGACGGTGCAGAGGCTCAACCTACTCAACTACGTTCAGCCTTACATTGGCGGAGCGGCTCGGCGCAATAAGGACAGGTAAGTCTATCTGCTATGTTGGGACCTCCCACTAAGCGTGTACACTTAGCGGAGGGGTCCCAACGTAAGGGAAACCTAGCCTTAGCCTAATAAAAACACACAGGAAATCTTAATCCTTCCATATTCTATTGAATTTGTTTTGGGGGCTGGGGTTACACTTCAAACATTTTGTGTTGATGCCCGCTATAAAACCACAAGAAATACCTTTGAACACCATGGCTATGTAAGGTGCAGGATACTTATAAACATGCTAAAATCCAATATTCTAAATAGATTTAAATACTTTTTAAGGCCTCGTGTGATCAATCAATCATGTTCTGTTACTTCAATACAGGGCCAAGAAGGTCCTGAAGGCCCCAGAGGAAAAGCTGGCCAACAAGGTTTACCGGTAAGACATTTTTACTGTTGCCTGTTATGAACCAAACACATAGTTCTTTTGTGATTATAAGGGCTTGCTTCTACTATACGTCGGGACCCCCTGCGCTAAGCGTATTGATAGGCGGGGATCCCCAAGGGAGCACATAGACTTTACCTGCTCGGTGGATGCTCTGTTTTTACACGCCGATGCAGAGGCTCAATGTACTCGACTACATTCAGCCCTGCATCGGCGAAACATCTCAGGGCAGTGAAGACACAGCATCCGCCGAGCAGGTAAGTGAATGTGCTCCGTCGGGACCTCCTGCCAAGCAATGCGCCTAGCGGAGGGGGTCCCGATGTATAGTGGAAACATAGCCTTACTTTTAGTTCTGGGCTAGGTGCAATTATTAGGTTAACCCTCACAATAATTATAATTCTAAGCTTAATTCCCAATGGATTAGTAAGGACACTTAACTGCAGGCAAGAGGCAGTACATGGAGCATTTTGTACCTATATCACAACCTCGAAATATATTTGCACACAAACCTATAGCCAAGCTTTCTTTGCATCTCACACACTTAAGCTAGCCATACACGGTTCAATTGACTGTTCAATCAATGTATTTGATACAAATTTGATTGATTATTTTGGTCGGTCGATTGAAAATTGAATCATGTTCACATTGAACGATAGTTTCAATTTGATTTAAATTGTCAATTTGCTCGATCGAAATTTGATTGGACCAGTTGGAAAATTGTAATTGATTGCTACCACATCGAGTGTAAATTACATACTATTCCTTGTCCCGACCAATTGTGATTAGATCCAATCACTTTGCATACTGTTCTCTCTACTGGTCGGCAGAATAGGATGTGTGTATGTATGCTTTGTTTGGCTGTAGTCAGACCACTATGATGACCATGCATAGGTCAGGTTATCTTGAGACTGCTGTTGCAGTAATGGAAATGTTTAAGATCAAACACTAAAGATAATGATTGCTAACTTATCACTTTGGAATACCAGAGCAAATTTAGGGTTATGAGCGCTTTTGGACAAGTTATTTTCAGACGTTTCAGAATGTCTTTAAGCTCCTGGAAAAATAGTTTTATTTTATAAAAACACAAATAATAATCTGTCTTTTTTATGCAGGGTCACGCTGGATCACCAGGTTTTCAGGGGTTAAAAGGATCCAGAGGCGCTGTGGTATGTTCTGCTCGTTTACAAAAAATTTTTACATCTACCCTGTTTACGCGAAAACTCCCGAAGATACGGTACTGTAACTCTGGACAGGGGAGATCAGAGGGGGCAATCAAAATGAC
>CM070040.1:5919115-5931331 GCA_036250615.1 Ptychadena robeensis | reverse complement strand
GGGTAGTCTTATACGGCAAGTATATAACAAACTCTATATTTTAACTGTAAAAGTTGGGGGATCGTCTTATACGCCCAGTCATCTTATACGCCGGCATATACGGTATATCTTGCAATTATGATTGAATTTGCTCCTGGCTGGGAGTGCACAATTGGTCTCAAAGTGCCACACCCTAAAATTACAACTATCCCTACACCAACAACTCTTAGCACAGCTGCTAAAGGGCTTTTCAGGCACAAATTCAGTTATAAAGGGAAAAAACTGTCTTTATTTCCAAAATTTACCATCACATATCATATTTTTCGGACTATAAGACATCCAGTTTGTAGGGCAGGAACACCAGAAAAAAAAAAGATTTAATACGTTTTCGCATCAATTGGGTTAATGCAATATTAAATGAATGCAAAATCAAATTCAGCCAGTAGGTGTCACTAGCAGCAGTACACTCTCAGCTCAACGTCATCTTCCTCACTGACCGGGAGGAGGGGGGCCGGGGGATAACAGCTTCACAGTCTCCTCTCTGGCTGTGCCTGTGTCTGTGTTTTCACACATGGAGAGAGTGATAGATAGCAGTTCATCTATCCCTCTCTTCATTGCTTATAGCAGCAGGGCTCTGGGCTCTGCTGGCATAAGCAATATAGTTCAGATTAGAAATCCGAACACCAGCCGTGGCTGTATTTCTCATCTGACAGCTCCTCCAGCTCCCTGGGTAATCTCCTTGCCGGAAAGCCACGGTGCTACCTGATTTTCTGGGGTGAAAAGTGCGTTTTTATAGTCTAAAAAATACAGTAATTAAAACACAATTTTATCTTTATAACTGAATTTGTGCCTGAAAAGCCCTTTAGCAGTTGTTCTAAGAGTTGTTAGGTAAATATATATTCCTTAGGGTTTTGAAAAGCTCTCCGCCATAGTGACAGCTCAGGTGAGTAAAAATTTTTTGGGTGGGGGGGGGGTTGAGCCCTGCTTTGATAAATGTTCAATTTAGATGACTTTTTCAATATATTGTAAATGATGATATTTCAATAAAATCATTAAAGAGTGATTGTGCTACCATGCAAATACAGGACAGTCGCTGTATTTTCACTTGATTGATCCCTAATTAATAAAGATAATCATAGGTCTGAAGATCAACTATACGATAAGTTTTCCAACTAGTTGAGGATATACAGTATTTAGGAGTATTGCACCGTGCTGTTTGTAACGTAGGCACATATTTCTAGAGAGGAGTACATTAGTGGTATGTCTGCCTATGGCCAGGACTGTATATCATTTCCTCATAGCTGAGACACACAGACACTAAGCTGGGTCACACAAGGATACTAGAGAGACCCGGCTAGTCCCATCTGGTAAGCAGCCTCTTCCTGCCGTCATGGGACAGGCCATGACATTGGTATATTTATGTCTGTCACGTCCTCCACACAAGTCAGGTAATGGGTTTCCCCTTGCAGTTCACCCACTTGGACGTGTGACACATGACAGTTGTTGACTTCAATGTATGTAATGGACTCATGCTTAAAGGCCCCCATACACGTGTCGGATTCGCACCGGATTCCGGCACGATCGATTCCGGGCGCGTGCACGCGAAACGATCGTGCCGGAATCGCATGCAGCCCACCTTGTCCGATCGATCAGGTCCGATCGTTCAGGGGCCCAGAATCGGATCCGACGGAGAACCAACATGTTGGTCTTTCTCATCCGATTCTGCACAGATCAGGGGGAGTTGCCATTTGTGAGGTGGACAATCGCACACGGAATCGTGCCGGAATCCGCTCGGACAAGGTGGTATGCTGCGATGGATACTCTTAATTGGCCGATTGATCACACCTGCGATTCCCGGCAGAATCGCCGGAATCGATCGGATGATGAATCGATTGGACATGGAATCCGACACGTGTATGGCTAGCTTAAGGTTCTAATGGATGTTACAGCTCCATGCTTGGGAGTGGATTGGATTAGTGGTTTGTTGTTGCAGTCCTGCACATCAGCATCTATTTTTAGGGACTTTATGTCCATGTGGTGGTGGTCATTAAGACTTTATGCTGAATATAAAAAAACGAAATGTTTCTGGAGTGAAAAGTAATATGAAAATATCAGACATCTGCACCAGCAATCCAAATTGTTCTTTTTCAGCTGACCTCTCTACTGTACGAGTTGATTGGTGGTTTAGTGACAGCGGTTCCCAAACTTTCCTTGCAGGGCCCTCTCTTTTCTATTTAGGGACATTATCAAGCTCCCCATTCAAACACAGGTTAAGAATGAGGGCCAGTGCCCCCCTGGAATACCTTCGCGCCCCCCTAGTTTGGGAACCACTTCCATATGATATCAGTGCTGGATAATTTGTCTACAAAAAGTGTTTATCCTCCTCGCTCTATCCTGAATTTAGCATATATCAATGTAGAGCGGTTTTGTTGCAAAAGAAGAAAACTGGCTAATTATACATTTTAGTATGAATGAATATAGTGAATATAATATGTAAGTTATTCTAAGACGGGGGGTTTGGTTGTATTTGCCCGTTTATCTCTTTTCCAGCCCTATGTCAACATATTGAAAAGATGCTGCCCTCCGATTGGCACACCTATGGCAGGTCGGCCATTGCAGCTCTTGGTCCAGCTCCTCTATCAAATTAAGAAGCCAATGAGGCCTAATCTTTATAGTTTTGTAGCCTGAGCCTTTTAAAAACTCTGCTATGAGCTGGAATGACATGTTCTACAATAATGAATTCGTTGGCATATTTTAGGGAGAAAGGGGACTACCTGGAGAAGTTGGGGTGCCTGGTAACCGTGGCAACGAAGGCGGTATGGGACTTCCAGGAGCTAAAGGAGAGCCAGGGACCAAAGGCCAGCCGGTGAGTATTACTTATAATGTCTATCCAGTTTGGTTAAAGACAACCTGCTACAAATGAACTGATGTTAGGATCTCAACATTTCCTCTTTAGCAATATTTAAGTACAAGTTCAAGGTGCCTATACATGCATAGATATGCACTAGATCGATGGCTGTTTTGAGCACCGTGCACGTTCGCGGCCATCTATCTGGCGCATATCTATGCGTGTATAGGCACCTTAAACCTCTACTTAAATATTGCTAAAGATATGATATCCCTGGTTTTCAACAGGGATTTTGGACATGACCGTAAATCACGGTCGATGTCCATTGTTGCGCCTCCAGCTTCTTTGATATAGGGAAAGCTTCCTCAAATGGCTAAAATACCGAGCCGTGTATGCCCAACTTTACCCCCCCCCCCCCCCCCCCCCCCCCCCCCCCCCCGACACTGTCTTGTTAGCAGTGTCTGATGAGATGGTTTGCTCCGTGGATGAGTACCAAACACCATCACCTGGTACTCATCCGCGTAGCTCACAAAAAAATATGTATGTGCACCCCTGGTTATAAGGTCTTCCAATGCTCATTCATAAATCAATACTTGCCTCTTTTCTGTATGTATTGAGTTGTCTGTGCTTAATGCGGTAGAGGGGGATTGCAACTTGGCTCCCTGCCAGCTCTCCCGGCAGATGGGAGATCTGCACACAGCCAGATCTCCCATCTGAACTGTATTGGCTATATTTGCAGAGCCCCGCAGATATAACCAATGCAGTGTGTGCGTAGGGAAAGCTGCACTCGCTGGCAGTTTCCTCACACACACAGTGTAGAGGGGACAGGGAGACCAGAGTGCAGATTCCCCTGCCAGCAACCCCCCTCCCTTCCCCGTGTATGAGGTCGCCGAAGTATGCTCTCTAGTGACATCATATTTGTGGCTGAAATTGGGTACTGCATGAGATTATTTACCTAATTCATTTAAACACATGAAATATTTTTTCTCTGATTTCCTGCTCTAAAAACTGGGTGCGTCTTATGATCAGGTACGTCTTATAGTCCAAAAAATACAGTACCAAATTTATGGACATATGTTAATGCACGCAACACAGGAGGCCAGTGTGTACTGACCCCTGACTATTTGACTCTTCCACAAAAATATCCCCTATAGCCCAACTGGACATGTGATCTCTTAGGGTCATTTTAAATCTTGATCTTTCCCATCCTCATTTTGTTTTAAAGAGAACATGCAAATAGTATATAAAGAGTACATAACACAAACAGAATTCTGTACATAAAAGTAATAAATTGCATTATAGTAGCACAGCAGCGCCTACCAGATGTTTGATTTTAACAGCCATGTTCCATATAGTAACTGTACAAAAAAGACAGATTTATTGAACAGAAACGTGTGCTACAAATAGCTAGGCCACAGGACAATCAGATTTTATGACCTAAAAATCACACCATGTTCCATGACGAACACTGACAACTTTTTCAGCATAATCTGCTTACAAGATTAAACTACAGAGATGGACTTTGTGCATCTAGAGGGTTCTAGAGTTTTAAGTCTATGGGTCCCCCATACACCTTTAGATTTCTCTGTCAGATTTCCTTTAGATCTCCTTTTGTTTTACCAAAACCATGTAATATGAGGGACATTCTATACCATCAAGTCTATCTGTGTTCAATCGCAGAGGACCCGGCACTACATAGTTGTTGGTAGATCTAAAGGATATCTGACAGAGAAATCTAAAGGTGTATGGCCAGCTTATGTTTTCTATGTGACCACCTATGACATGTTCTTATTGTTCTTTTAGGGGGACCCTGGAGAGACTGGATTCCCTGGCATAGCTGGCCTTTTTGGACCAAAGGTATTTATTTGTGAACTCTATTTAGAACATTCTATGCTGAGTACCCTTCCTTAACTGTGCTTCATTGAAAATATTAGATTCTTTCTCATTGCGCACACTTCCAAATGGCAGGACTTTGTGGTGTGTTGGGTCGGTTGTCTACTGGTAATTGCAGGTTTGGATTTGTTCATGAACGAGTGGGTGGTAAAGGAGACTGTGGGCAATGCACGTCATGGATCGGGTACCATCAAAAATTCATTTGCTTTTTTTTTATCCCTACAGGGACCTCCGGGTGACATTGGATATAGGGGCATTCAGGGACCGAAAGGACCTCCTGGCTTAATGGTGAGGCATTTTAAACAACCAGTTTGGCATTAAACTGACAATAAAGCAAGCCATACACGTGTCGGATTCCATGGCCAATTGATCACTCACCCGATCGATTCCGGCGATTCTGCCGGGAATCGCAGGTGTGATCAATCGGCCAATTAAGAGTATCCATTGCTGCATACCACGTTGTCCCACGGATTCCGGGACGGATCCGTGTCCGATTCTCCACCTCACAACTGGCAGAATCACTGCAGAATCAATCTGATGGAACCAACATGTTGGTTCTCTGTCGGATCCGATTCTGAGCCCCTGAACGATCGGACCTGATCAATTGGACAAGGTGGGCTGCATGCGATTCCGGCACGATCGTTTGGCGTGCACGCGCCCGGAATCGATCGTGCCGGAATCCGGTGGGAATCGGACACGTGTATGGGGGCCTTAAGGATTTTAGTCTGGTTCATTGCTGATCGCGGAGTTTTCATTCTAAATTACAAGCTGCCCTAGAAAAATATACTCATTGAGGACGTTTATAAACATGTACATAAGCTGTTGTTGGAGGCAGACGAGGATGGTGGTTCGAGTTTAAGAGCTTTGCCTTGTGTGGACTGTTTACCTAGTCCTATGCTGTTGCGGAATTTGCCCGTAGGATGTCTCTATCTACCTAGATCGAGGGATGGATTGGGATCTGCAGGGTTATGGCAGCAAACTTACTATTTGAAAACAATGTGTTGTTCCAACAGTCAGATATGCTTGCATTGTTGAGGCCCCCATACACGTTTCAATGTCAGATTCGATAGAAGTTTTGGATCGAAGTTGGTTTGATTGATCGAAGTATGATCAAACTACCTCCCACATGGAGAATCCAATAGTTGATAGATTTTGGTTCGAGCGATCGAAAGAATAATTGAGGGAAGTCTATCATAAACACACCAAAATGTCTGCCACCAGATGTATAAAGCCCCCCATACACGTTTCAATTTCCCTACAATCGATGTCAGATTCAATCATAATTTATCAGCGCCGTTGGTTCGGTCGAACAAAGTACAATCAAACTACCTTCCACATAGAGGAACCGATATTTGGTCGATGTTGGTTCGATCGAAAGAATAATTGAAGGAAGTCGATCGTAAACACGCCAAAATGTCTGCCAATGGATGTATAAGTCAAACAAAAATCGGTCGTGCACAACAAAATAACATTCGATTGAAAACTAATTGGATATGTCGGAAGATTTTGATGGAACTTTTGTCCAATTTTGATCGAACTAGGTCGATGGAACCATGTGGACAGGCATCGATTTTTGATCGATTGACTTTAAAATCTATAGCTAGCCATACACGTGTCGGATTCCATGTCCAATCGATTCATCATCCGATCGATTCCGGCGATTCTGCCGGGAATCGCAGGTGTGATCAATAGGCCAATTAAGAGTATCCATCGCAGCATACCACCTTGTCCAACTGATTCCGGGACGGATCCGTGTCCGATTGTCCACCTCACAACTGGCAACTCCCCCTGATCCGGACAGAATCGCATGAGAAAGACCAACATGTTGGTTCTCCGTCGGATCCGATTCTGAGCCCCTGATCAATCGGACGCGAACAAATCGGACAAGGTGGGCTGCATGCGATTCCGGCACGATCGTTTGGCGTGCACGCGCCCGGAATCGATCGTGCCGGAATCCGGTGCGAATCCGACACGTGTATGGGGGCCTTATGGGTTTAGGTGGATGGAACGGGAAAATCGAAACGTGTATGAGGGGCCTTAAGGGTTTGCACACAAGCCAGATACTATTTACATATGAAGGAAGAATCATATCTGGTGTATCCATTATATCTGCCACACCCCTAATAATCAAATTCACCCAATCTTATCTCCTACTATGGAGCACTGTACTCGAGGGTTTTGAGTGGCAAAAGGCAATCTTGTTCATAGAACGTCAATTTGATATCATAAAGTTAAAAAGTCTTTCTTGTAATGCTGACCATATAAAACAACAAAACATCACTTCACATCATCAGCTCTAAACATACGTGAATGCATCACATCCCCATATTGATCTACAAAGGTTACATTTATACATTCATAATACATATCCATCAATGAAGGAAGACTTTAGAGAGCTGATCTATCTATGATAGTCTCATCGGAACATCTGACATGTGTACAGGCGTTGGGTCAGGATGTTGGTTGATTGTCCAGAATAACGGTCATGCCCAATAGTTGCTAGACCACCCGTCTACCCTCTTCACAACACAAGCACATTCTTTCTCTGATTGTTGGGTTAAAAAACAATTGTTCCCAACTTGTCTTGAGAGTAAATAATTTTTATTGCAAATATCGACACTTCGAGAATTTGCAAATATCTCTTATGTAGTGCATTTCTCAATCTTGAATATTGGAGATTCTGGGGAAAGTACCATGCATTACGTTCGCCATATACGCGTGTACAAGTGCCAATTTTCGCAATGAATTACTTCTCTGAGTGTTGTCTCGTGTGGCATTTACACTGCAGCTACTATTTCACATTCTGCCACTAGATGTCGCCATGACAATACACATTGCGTTCACAATATACGCATGTACAAGTGCCCATTTTCACAATGATTTACTTCTACGTGTGTTGTCTAGACAGCAGTGCCATCTGATGGTATTCTGTATATTAAACGAAAAGGCAGGACTAAACAAATGCGTAAAGTAATACAAATGTCAGTACGCATTGCTAGGTTTTCACTTTTCACTGTGTATTGTGTACCAGTTATGTGCAGCCCTGCTTCTAGAGGGCTCCAATATCCAGGACAAAGTGCATGGACTGTTGTGGGGTGTCCCTGGCGTACCAGTTATGTGCAGCCCTGATCTAGTGCTTCTAGAGGCTCCCATATCCAGGACAATGTGCATGGACTGTTGTGGGGTGTCCCTGTCTATTGCATAGTTAACCAATTCCCACTCCAGTTGAGACTGTCCCCTTTACAATCATGGCTGACATTCTTTACATTTAATTACATATTCTATCAAGTGTTTAAAGCATTAACACATACACAGAAGATTTAATTAAAAAAGATCCCCAAAAGATGTTTATCTAAATAAAATGACCATGCATATACTTGAGTATAATCCGACCCGAATATAAGCAGAGGTACCCAACTTTATCTACAAATACTGGAAAAACGTATTGACTTGAGTATAATGCTGGCCATACACATACCGATAAACGGCCGGATTTTAATCTGACCGACAGGCGTGCGCGCTCTCGCCGTCGGTCAGGTTAAAATCCGGCCGTTTATCGGCATGTGCCCACATGGGGCGACAGATCCCCGTCGCCCCACTTCTCGGCCGGCCAGAGATCCGACATGTCGGAAAATCTGAGCCGATGGGAGCCGATTGCCATAAGCAGCAATGAAGACGGCGTCTCCATCGCTGCTTATGGCTGGCACACAAAGGGTGCCTGGCCGATTGTGGGGCCCCAGAATGCAATGGGAGGCTAATGTGATGACGTCATCACGTTAGCCTCCCGGAGCGACATCGGGGGTAGTCTGCCTGCACACATCCGCGTGTGTATGGCAGGAATTAGCAGAGGGTGGGAAAGTCAGATAGTGGAGTTTTGTAATCGAAATTCCCTCATCTCCAGTAAAAATTAACAATATGTCCACAAGATGGCGCTGGCATTCAAGTACAGTTTTTTTTTTTTATATAACAAACATAACAATAAAATAGTCAGGTGAAACATGTACAACATATATATTGAGAATAAAGCTAGACATACACGGTTCGATTTTTAGCGTTCCATCGACCTAAAACGATTAAAGTTTACATTGAATTTAAATCGTATACTGCACTCATGGTTAAATCGGCGAAAAATTTTCGATACCGATTAAAACATCGAAAAGTGATTGGACATGTTGGAAAATTTTCGTCGATTGAACAACGATCAAACTAAAATCGTAGCATTGTGTGTGTTGGTCGGGCTATTGTATTTGATGAACCTGTTTATATATGACTCTTTCCTGTGTTTTGTGATCGAAACTTTGATCGCTTTTGGTCGTATTACAATCGGACCTTCTATGAGGTACTACTTTGGAGTCGCTTATGATCGGTTTACGATAAGAATACCAAGATCTAAAATCGGATCGGAAATCTATCGTACTAAAATCGAACCGTGTATGCCTAGTTTAACACCTCATTCAAAACAAAATAAATTGACATGTTCACCCCAGAAGTCGGCTTATACTCGAGTATATACGGTAGTTACCAAGTGGATGTTAACCAGTAGTTCCCAAACTTTCCTTGCAGGGCCCCCATTTCTGTTTAGGAACATTATCGAGCCCTTCCCCCCTCTCCCTATTCAAACACAGGTTAAGAATGATGGCGCCCCCTGAAATACCTTTGCGCCCCCAGTTTGAAAGAAAGAAAGAAACATATATACATAACTTACCTCTATGCAACATTCATCCAGGGACAGCAAAAAAAGGCAACTTCCAGCCTGCTCGCTCCAGCGCCGCCATGTGTCCAATCCTCCAGTCCGCAAGATGGAGGAGCGAGACTCTTCCAAACTCACTCCCTCCACCAATTTGGATCTGAATCAGGTGAGGCTCCACCCATTTCAGATGTGGTGAGCTGTGGGCGCAGGCGGACATAGGAAAGTAGACATCAGAAGTGACGTCTACTCTCCCAAGTCACTGAGGAGGTGGAGCGTCTCTGTATTTTGAACGTTTTAAACTTTTTTTTCCTTCGGACCTCTGAGGTGGTAGGTCCGCTTTAAATGGAGCGCCAAGCTGTACTGTTACCGTAGGATTTATGCTCAGTAATTGCAGTGTGTTAATGTACACAACATGTTAGCAAACAACCCGCAGGGATCCTCTGTCTACACTAGCCAGACTTCACTAGAATGATCTAGTTTCATGCTGGTACCTAAATGTGATATTATCTCTTACAAATTCACAGAAATTACAGATCACCCGCGATAGGCTCCTAACAACATTCCTTGAATTTATATATGTTTATTTTCAAGTAAGGTTTATTACTGCTTTTATTTGTTGATTCAGATTTTGTTTCCCTTTTTCTTAGGGTAATGAGGGAGTCATAGGACCAATGGGAATTGTTGGACCCACAGGGAATCCAGTAAGTATTTTTTTTTCTTCTGAAAAGATTTGGATGGTCTTTAGTGTATACAATTAAATCAACTGCTTCAGTTTGCTTTCAGTACTTGGGTACCATATTTTTTGGACTATAAAGACACACATGACCATAAGACGCACCCAGTTTTTAGAGCAGGAAAACCAGAAAAAAAAAAAGATTTGAAGTGTTCAAATGAATTGGATCAATGCTATGAATCTAATGCAATACCAGCTTGCTGCCACTAGATGGCACACACGCCATCTTTCTTCACTGATCGGGAGAAGAGGGGGGGGCGGGGGAAAGGCTGCAGAGTCTCTTCTCTGTGTCCGTGGAAGCTGCAGTGTGATTGCAACTTCCACACACAGGGAGATAGATGAACTCCAGCTATCTCTATCTCTCTCTTAATTGCACTTTGCTGGCAAAGCAATACAGTTCAGATTGGAGATGCGCCGTGGCCGCATCTCTCATGTGACAACTCTCTAGCTAATCTTGCCGGTAGAGCTGGCGTGGAGCCAAGATGCTACCACCCACAGCCGAGTGGCCCCAGTTAGTCTCTTATTCCAGGCATAAGATACTGGCACCTTTCCCCTTGATTTTTGGGAGGGGTGAGTGCTTGTTATAGTCAGAAAAAGAAGGTATATCCACCATCATGTTCCCGATTGAGAGCTTGATGTGAAAGTATGTGGCAGTCAATATTTTGTCTCTATTTTTTGAACCTTACTGCTCTTTTTGTGCTCTTCTACCCCCCCCCCCCCCCCCCCCCCCCCCCTTTAGATACTTGATCTGACAGGCAAAGCCTTTAAATACTATGCTGACATTTTTTTTGTTAACACATTCCTCAAAATTTTCCCATGGATTTCTATGGGGCCATCTTCCATGCGTGGTTAAAAGAAGACATTAGCAGGGATAGGTTGAGCTACTTTAGTTCAGAAGAGTGGGGGGGAAAAGTGCCTTTTTGACCTTACCTTTAAAATGTATAATCAACAACATCATCAACTGTGAACAACAACACAAATTTTAGCAGAATTGTGCGTTACTGTATTTCCTATGGTGAAAAGCCAAATGTTCTGGCTTGGAAACTTTTTGCAGCATCTTTTGCCATATCAGTACCTATTGATGGACTTTCAGGAGCACTTTCCCTAAACAATGTGAATGTAAACTAGATTTGGTAGGCAATGCTGTAACATTGCTTTTTGGAAATAAATTGTGATATACATGAAGAGAAATGGGAACAGATAAACTGGGAAATGAGGAGCTCGCTGGAGTTCTTTCAGGATCCGCATTTGTTAGCATTTGTATACATTGCTATTGAAGAAAAAGTGTGTGTGTGTATATGTTATATATATATATAATGGTTTCCTGATCCAGATGTTAATATCTAAGGTCTATGGGTGCCGTTACACATATGGTTGTAGTTTATATACTTAAGCTAGCCTTACACGCATCAACGTTTTCTCAATTGATCTGGTATTCAATTGACTTGCGCAATTTGAATATTCTTATCATACAAATATAAATTGATCGTACAACCAGTATGATTGTGAGATGACGCTTAAGCACTGCATTGTATATGCAGGACCAATTGGTGGAGCAGCAGCTCAATTAGCAGTGGAAACTTAGAGAAGGACATCTATACTTATGTCTGTTTGTAAAGCAATATCTAGAGGCATACCCAGCATTCAAAGCGGTAGCTCTAGACACTTGATATATTGTTATGGTGAATAGGGAGTCCCAATAGAATCCTATCCTCCCAGAAACCATGTGACTCCTATATAGGTTTAACACCGGGGCTCTTTTAAGAGGGGTAAACCCCCCTTTTGTCTGTTGATACACGCTGGGACTACTTCTTGGCACTACCTTGGGTTGGTGTATCAACATGTGCTCATCCGGGCGTCTTACAGGAGTATGGCGACCGGGAATTCTATTTGTGCCCTCAAAGCCCTACATTTGCCCGTAAATGGTTCTATGTTTTCTCCACAATGCATTGACCACATTTTCCATCACACGAACAATTTGGGCTGTACTCTAAAACTGCTGGGGAATCTGTTAATCCCCCATACACCTTAAGATCGATCCATACAATTTCCATTAGATCTACCAACAACTGT
>CM070040.1:5839219-5855629 GCA_036250615.1 Ptychadena robeensis | reverse complement strand
TGGCAAGATGTTCTGTCCCACCCCTGCCACTTTCTGTCTCATTGCACCCATAGACACGGAATGGGTTGAAGACTCCATGGATGGAGACACGATTTTTAACCGTATTCATTCACCTATATGGCTGCAATGAGCCACATGCATTCCAAGCCTGCGGTCCGCAATACAAACCGCTGTAAGCTTTCACATTGTGGGCTGCTCCACGTCTGAACGCAGCTGTAGGGATGGCCCCATTAAAATGTATGGCCGTGATATCCACCCCACGATTATAGTTGCCCAAGTGGAAACAAGCCCTTTTGGCGTTTCCAGCACCCAGTTCTCTCCATTACAATCTACGCCAACTCTGTCATAGCACAAGTCTCCTGCTGATGTAGTTTTTGTATTGTCTAAACTTAAAAATCACAAATTTGTCCCTTTGTCAGTCCTATCAGACAAGCCGAGCGAGGACTCCGAGTCACTGCTGGAAACACCAAAAGATACGATGGTGGGAGGACTTGAAACGCCAGAATATATACAAAACTTTCATATTCGGTAAACTGAACTTTAAAAACAGACTGGGGGTGGATGTGGGAGTATATAAAGCACCGAACCATTCACACTTAATTCTTATAACATTCTTCTAAAGTGCAAATTTTAATTTATGAGGTCTGAACAGATGGCTTATTAGTTTATGGATCCCAAAAACATTCAATTGCTCCCAATGGCCTCAAAACCAACTAGCAACCACTGACTTTGCGACTTGTGAAATGCGATCCCCAACTACTTCCCCTTCGGACTTCGAAAGTCCAACTTTCAGAAGGGAGCAGCTTTGTAGGTAAGAACTAAAGACCCCCCCCAGGCAGAGGCGACTATCTTATTGACCAAAGTACCTCAACTGCCTACTGTCTGCTCTGACACTTGTATACTCAGAAAAGATAAAACAAAATTAGTCAAATAATAAAAAGGCCATAACACTATATCTATAATTAAACATTTGTAAAAATATCTCACTGTTATTTTGTTTTAAATAAATATATAATAAATATACAAGCCAGGCAGTAAAAACCAGGACAAAAAAAAAACAAACATAAAATAGAGGAATGTGCAAACACACACTGTCCTGGATGGACACTGTCCTGTGTGGGACGACAGCAATTTGCTAATCTTAAGACACTGTGCTGCTAGGTTACTTTACAAAAGTAAATCTGATTGTAAGACAGCTGTGAGGCAGCGAAAGAAGCCAGAGGTGAGGATTGGCTGGTCAGCAAAGTTTGGAGGCATCAACTTTGTTAGCAGAGCCTCGGCCAATCAAAATGTCAGAGAATCGCGCTCTGATTGGAGGGAATTGGCTTGCTGGATTTGGGGATGTAGTGCACAAAAAACAGCATAAAAGACAGAGTACAATACAGGCCAAATCATTCCTGACCAATGAAAATTTTGTTTAAAAATGGAGGAAAAAGTAGACTGTACACTGTATATACCATTTGCCAGTAGTCAGTCACCGACCTTACAATAAGACGGACCAGGACGGCATCTTTCATAAGTAAATACACAGCAGCTGTATTACTTTTCCTCCATCTGGGATTTGTCAATTTGCCTTGAACAAGTGAACTAGGCAGCAATTTAACCCTCTGAGCGTTTGCCACGTGGCACAGTTTTTTTTTTATTACCGTGCCATGGGCAATCGCGGCGGAGCACATTGTGCTCCGCCGCGATTGCCTGCTCAGCTGAGGGATGTAAACAAAAGTCCGGCGGAGCTGGAGACGCCGGACTTCTGCTGAAGAAAGGCGACGCCCCTCCAGTTTGACGGAGGTCTATGGCGCCGCCTACCCCCGCCCCCTTCGCGTCACCAGTGACGCGATCGGGGGCGGACCCGGAAGCATCGGCATACATGCCGATGCTCCCGACCGCCGTCAGCAGACGGCGAGACCTCGGGCGTTCCTCCGGCTAACTCGGGCTGAGTTTCATGATGCATGAAACTCAGCCCGAGTTAATTCGGGGAGAACGCTCAGAAGGTTAAGTGGAAGATGTAAAACACCTCCGCACAGAAAACAGCCATTTATGTTTAAATGGTTCTGCCGACTGCAGATGCTGCTGTTATACTGAGCAAGGCAACTTTGGGTACCCAGGTTTCTATAGGCGCAGTGCACAAATAAAACACAACTGCAGCACGGATATTGTCAACGGGGCCATAGAGGTGAAGGGCTATGCACAAAGGGTAATCTGAAAGTTCTATTGTCCTCATCTCTAGCTGCTGCCTCAGCAGCAATGTCCAAATGTATGCTGCATGTCAGGTATTTGTTATTGTAAGTACATTCAGAGAACACATGCGGCAATGTCATGAGGTCATACATAACACGGAAGAGTGTAAAAAGGGGGGAAAGACAAAAAAAAAAACACAGAAATGTAAACACAGTTCCAGCTTGGAAGATGCTACTGGTCGCCCCCAAGCAAGGGAGCGTGGAATGAAAGCGAGTTCATTTGGGTGAAGAGTTCCTAGCACACAGAGGACAGTTCTCACATCCTTCTGTTCCTCGGCTTCTCACAGCTTTACTCCATTGCTTTTAGTGTTAAACACATTCACAGAATGAAGACGGGACCCTTGACATCCAGGGAGTTGCACCCCAAGACTGCGGTCTAATGTCCGGCGACGTCACGACATCTATTTGCTAATCACCGTGATCTCACTCCCAGTGTGAGCTTCAGATTCTCATACACCACGTAGCTGATGCTGACGGCGGGGATCACCTTCATGAAATTGGGGGCAAGACCCCGGTACAGTCCAATAGCTCCTTCTGTCTGCATAATGTTTTTGAATAGGCTGCTCATTGTTGCCTGTGGAGCACCTTCAATGGAAGCTGCAAGGAAACAAATAGCAGGTCAATATTAATGCTTCGGGCCCTTGAAGATTGCTTTAGATTTTGTAGATGGTTTTGACTATAAAGGTGTCCCTGTAAATGCTGCTGCAAGCATTAGAAATGTAAAAGATCTATTGTGTTTCCCCGAAAATAAGACAGTGTCTTTTATTAATTTTTGCTCCCAAAGATGCCCTACGTTTTATTTTTCGGGGGATGTCTTTTCCATGAAGAGGAATACGTCACTGGGGTATCAGGGTGGGGGTCACTTATAATGACACAGGGGGGATAAGATGGGGAATCAAAATGGCACAGGAGACTCAGAGGGGGGATTACCATTTTAGTAACCCCTTTCTGATCCTTCTGTGCCATTTTAATTGCCCCCTCTGTCCAGAGTTACAGTGCTGTATCTTCGGGGTTGCCTTATTTTTGAGGAAACCGGGTAATAGCAGTATATTATAGGCAACTACACCTATCAATTCCATTTCACCAGTTACATCTGTACTCACCCTGCGCCTGCATGCGTGTCCTGACCAAAGCCAAGGGATAGCTGGCGAGCTGCCCACACGTACTAGATATGGTCCCACAGGCAAGTAATACAAAGACACCCGGATCAGCACTGCTGGTGGCATACCGGTTCAGCCATGCATTTTTCAGAGTCTTCAAAGAAAGAAAAAAAAAAAAAATATTTAATATTTATATTAAATATTTATTAAACTATATCATGACATGAAAAGAGTGGTCATGAATTATAGCAAGGCATAAAAAAAGAGGGTAAATCACAGTAAGGTGGTAATCTTCCATTGTACAAGTCCAAGCTTAAATGTTGCACAGCTTTGGTTACCTACCTCATATACGGCCAAGTCGATACCAGCATAAGGAATAATCCCAAGCATGTTGGGCACATAGCCCTTGTAGAAAGCAGACATTCCTTCCTTCAGCAAAATCTTTTTGCCACAGTCCAACATTCCTTGATATTGTCCAGTCTTTCTCAGAGCCATCCTGGTTTTTAAGACCTAAAACCACGAGGAGAAAAAAAAGGGTTAAATTAAGCACCAATTTCACAATCACATGCAGAAAGCTTATTTCCAGAAGCTCATGTTCTCACCTCCATTGGGTATATACTGCTCTGAGCAATCACTCCAGCTAGAGACCCAGCCACCAGCCTCTCACGAATACCCAAGATCTCTTGGTCACTACCAATGAGACGTTTGATCTGCAAGTCAAAAACAACAAGGTTAATGGAGCAAAGTAATAGATTACAATAGTATTTACATTTTCAAACTGTAATTGTTAGGCTGAGGCTCCACTACGGCATTTTGGGAGCAGCTGCTGTGAGTTTTTTTTAAGACGTGCCTGCACTGTTCCCATTGTCCCCACAGCCACAGATTTTAGTCCTCATATCATAGATCATACCGTGCCATTGGGTGACTGGCTGTTTGCAACAAATATATGATATATGTATTCTCTGTTATGACAGTGTTGTTCCTGATTATCCCTGATGAAGCTGGCATTAGGCGAAACGCTTTGGAATTTTTGGAACACATCAACTGATTTTTGTAATTTGTCGAATATTGTAATGTATAGCCCCTAAATGAGCAATTGTATACGTTCCTCACCGTAAATGGTGAACTTGGTCCTATGTATTCTGTGTATAATAAAGACCTTTTAACTGATTAATGAGTGTTACTAGATTTACAAATGTGCCTTGAAAGCCCATATTGTGCTATTTCCGTATTTTTAAAACCACAGATTTTAGTCCATTGACAGCAATGGACCAATAAAGCAGCGAAAAACCACGGCTAATCTGGACAGAAAACACATGCTTACTGTATGTGTTTTGCTGTCTGCATTAGTGGAGCCTGAGCCTCAATGAAAAACATTTAAACAAACAAAAAAAAAACATCTATGTGGGGGGCTTAAGAGTTACACATTCAAGCAAACATACAGCCCCATCCCCACCTAGATTATAGTCTGTAAAAGGCATAGATCATGACACTCACCTGCTCATAAGCCATGAATTTAATAGCAGATTCGGGAGCGATTTTAATGACATTGATGCCATTTCCTCGCCACAGCGAGCGGAAGCCTCCTTCACGGAGCATTTGGGCGAAGCCACTAGCAATGGACATGTTGTTGCTGCGTGAAGCATGAACCTTCAAGAGAAAACACAAGGACATGCTGTCAGAATTCGCTGTTAATCCCAATACAATAGCTTCTGCCTGTTTGTTGGAAGCCAGCATAATCCTAGCAGGAATGTGTAATAACTGCCAGCACTTTGGCTAAAGGCATATTGCTCAGCAAGCTAGTGCGTCACGGCTATAATACATCCTTCACAAATGCACGATTAAGAATTGCAACACGTGGACCTGAAGCTGCTGCGGACCGCAATAAAGCGACAGATCATTACCACTATTTAGCAAGTTTGTGTATGGTGAGGGGCCATCTCCAAAACGTATTCTATTTCCCCTATTACCATCATTCTGTCCACATTCATAGGGACAGCCAGGAGTTTTAAAAACCAAGAACTTCAATATTCATATTGAAAAACTTGAAGGCTAAAAAGAGACTGAATGAAATGTAGATCCTTCCTACACAATTGCAGCTGCATTGTATCTCCTCACAAGAGGAAAAGTTTCAACCCTGAAACAGCCAAGAACCTGTCCTGTTTTATGGAGCACAGGTAACAGGTAATACCTGAGTCATTCATAATATTCAGAACAAAGTCCAGCATTCCTCGACTTATCTCCAACAGCGATTGCACAATTCTCTTTACCCTTGTGAGCACAATGCAATGTAAATTGCAAAAAGTGCTTGCATCATAAATCAATACTGAACATTCAACCACCGCCAAAAGAAGCAGCGACGTCAAGTTCCTCTGCATGGACTCCGATCGCTAAACTACTAACCTGCATGAGAACTTTCAGTCGATCCAGGGGAGCTGTACATGTCCGTGAAACAGCGCCAGCCCCACCACCAGCGACAAGGTGCCTCCACCACATTCCAGTTTGTTTCTCTTCCACTGTAAACTCGTCAGGCACAAGGAGATTCTCCCCAACATCAAATATCTGCAGAGGGAGAAGAGAGATCTGGTCAGTGTCCGCACTATCCAGCCAGTATGTATAAACCATGATCAGAAACCAGGCAGCCCAAGAGCTCTCCACTCCTACTTTCAACCAGTACTTTAGACTCAACTGGTAATGCAAATCTTTTTGTAGATCGTTATGTAAAAGGAAAGCATATCCTGCCGCTACAGAACCAAACGCTCCTGACCTCAGGGAGTGGAATAAACCAGTATAAGCAGACTGGGACAAGTTACATTTAACATGCAGATTGGCACCCGACTAATTATTCAGTTTTGACCCAACTTGCAGCAGATACAGCAGGTTTCTGTGACCGGCTTGCGGCCAGATCTCCTGAAGAACACATACGTCACAGAGAAAACTGAAACTGTCTGGGTCAGGTCAACATTAGAGATTTTTAATTCAGAAGGTAACATTTACTGGAGGCGCAACATTTTCATGTCAGTGCCAGGGAAATCTTTGATGACTGAAGCATTGTACAGAGGCAAGATGGACACTGGGATCGCTCGTTTTGTTCTATACAAAAGTGGGCAGAGGAAACATCATCACGCTGCTGTCAGATATCGGAGGAGCTGGGGAGACAGCTCTGCTCTCTCCAGCTCAGCTGATGCTTTGCATGGAGACCCGTGGTTTCCATGCAAAGCAACGGACATTGCCCGTTATTTAGTCATGTCCACTATACCTGTTTTCAGCGGTATTGAAAACTGCCATATGATATGGGCCAGATTGATGGTGGTGAGCAGGCACGGCGCTTGAAGCGGCTATCGATCTGGCCCATATCTGCATGCTTGTACCCAGCTTAAAAGCCCCCATACAAGTCTAGATTTTTCATCCAATCAACTTAATTCAATCAATTTTTTTTGGTTGATTGAAAATCTATGGCAGCCCACATGGTTAGATCAACTTAAACCAATTAAAATTGGGGAAAAAATGTATTGAAAAAGGATTGGACGTGCCGGTAAATTTTAATTGGTTGTATTGAAATTCATTACACTTTCAGTCGATCCCAAAAAAGTTGATCAAATATCTGTTACTACAGTTGGCAAAAATACAATCAATCACCAATTTCCCTGACCCCAAAAAATTTAGTTTTTTTAAGTTGATTGAACAGAAAATCTAGGTGTATGGGGGGCTTAAGTGTACTTCAAACTAGTTGTGATTTCTTATGTGGCATGTTAGTTATGGGTCAGTGACCCTGAGAGTTCATTCAAGGAATAGTAAGGCACAATATTTTTCAAATAGGTCAGTAATGGCAACCACAGGTATTGTAAATGGTGCAAAGGGAAAACAAGACCAGCAATAGACCTCGGCAGCATAATTCATGAAACAGGCCAAGGAGTGCAGCCATCACCCTATCTCACAAAATGGCCCATGCATGACAAAGGACGAATACACAAAGGGGTTTTAATTAGTGCTTACTGTAGAGTGTTTCCAGTAAAGGATGATCTCAGGAATGTTGTCGGCAGGATGCAAGAGATGGTAATCCCTCCACTCATTCCAATCTATTGTCATTGTACCATTCTTATCCATGCTGAAAAATAGAAGAAGACCGAAGCATTGGTCAAATACTAACCAAAGAGCAAGACACGGGCAAGGCATGCACACAACAAAAAGCACAGAAAGTCACAAGACAGAAGAGGAGGGTGACAAGAGGATAACATACTTACTGGGTGACAGGACCCCAGCTGTGGCCTGTTCTAATTCTGACAGCCACAGAGACGGAAGAAAAAAGGAAAGACAGCACAGGAAAAAGTTACTCTCCTGCCAGTGAAAGCTTCCAATACTCACATACATTATGATACGCCACTAAATGACCTCAAGTATTTGTGGACAACTGTGGTATTACTAGATTGTGTTCAGGTCCCCACACGAAACGAGAGGCCGCCGATCACGGGTGCCCATATGGGGCGACTGATCCCTTTCGCCCCACAGCTTGGGGTGGGTCCATAAATCTCTGCTGATGCCATTAGTTTCAATGGTGACTGGTGACCTCATCCAAACTAACAGTAGGCACCTGCCTATGCTGTGAGCGATGGAGAGCAGCATGACGACATCATCACGCTGCTCTCCAGAGCTGACAGCATCAGCGGGCACCCTTTGTGTGCCGGCCGTTAGCTTCAATAGAGACGCAGGTCTACATTGAATCGGCATCGGTTAGAGATTATCAGACATGTCCGTTCTCTGGCCGGCCGAGCTGTGGGACAACAGGCATCTGTCGCCCCATGTGGGCACCCCTGATCTGCGGCAAAATCAGCAGCCAATCGGTGCGTTTTTGGCAGCCTTTAGGCAAGACAGTATCCCAGAAGAGTAACACAAGAGGAGGATAGGTGTAAGAGTAACAAAAGACAGACTACATGGCTCAAAGACAGACTTCTTTCACACATGCATTCGATTGCTTACCGCTTCAGGATTTTCTCCGCTTGCTGCTGGGAGATATTCACTCCAAGGTCACGGAGAGATTGCATTATTTCCTGCACATCAATACGACCTAGGAGAGGAACATAGCGATTTCATGGTTGGGGGAGGAGGTACAAGATACAACCACACACTTCATTCCAAAAGATACACCCAAAAGGTTCTACCCACCAAAACATACTTTGAATATACATTTTGATGCCTAGGAATAGGTTGAATAATGTGGATAACAGCAAATGCCAAGTCTACAATGTGAGCTAAGGACATAATGTTATTATAAGGAGCCAATTAAACATAGGCCTGCAGCCTTAATGGACGAGGATACGATCAGTGTGCTTGTCAGGGCATCAATTTATAGCACGCCTTTATTAAGATGGGGCGCAGGAAACCAAAAGGTAATCACACCCTGGCTTGGCTGAAAACATAGCACCTTTTCAGATACAAGTGATACAAGTAGAGAAGTTCTACAGACTGCCTCATTATTTCTTCGCTTTAGATGATCTCTATGTAAAGAGTACTAACCATCGTTCTTTTTGTCCAGGCTGCGGAAGACCAATCTGAGCTTCTTTTCATGGTCGCGGAGGTAATGTACAAACTCCTCGAAGTCCAGCTGCCCGTCCTGGTCCTTGTCTCCAGCTTTCACTATTCTCTGTTTGAGGAGAAATGGAGAAAGCTTAGATTCACATCGTCATTCTGGATCTAAGAAGCAGATCATCAAGTCTAGTTAGTCTAGATAGTGCAGGATAGAACTGGAAATAACCTCAGATGCCGAAACAGCCAACAAACAGAACAACTCATGTTCCTCAGTATCCCACATAAACAAAACACCTGAGGATTTTATTAAGGAGGTGGAAAACCAGTACATCTTTATACTGGACCTTCCATGGAATTACCCAATTAGCTGTAAAAACATGGGGAGCTTTCATGCAAGTGAAAAGCATGGCATGAGGCATCCCCTGGTGGCTTTTCAGGCGTGTGCCCAATAGATAACAGGGGGGCATTTCTGAAACTCCCTAAAGCCCCCCATACACCTTAAGATCGATCCATACAATTTCCATTAGATCTACCTACAACTATGTAGTAAAGTGACCTCCCTGATAGAATATCAGATAGTATATATCACTGCCATGTAGTGCCGGGTCCTCCCTGATGGAACACATAGTGATTGGAAGGATTAGAAAGCTCCTCATATTACATGGTTTTGGTAGAACAAAAGTTTATTGTACAGAAATTGTATGGTAAGATTGTAAGGTGTATGGGGGGAGGGGGCTTAACACTGTGCCTGTGTAAATTCTCATACAGACAAGTAATTGACAGGTTAACAGCCACCTACCAGGGCATGAGCTCAGCGAGATCCTCCATGGGGAGATTTACAGTGACCTTTGTAAACGGTCTGAGCTGCAGTCACATGACTCCGTCCGGGGACACCGAGTGCCGACAGCTAAAGATAGCCGGGTGTGTGACATTACAACCCGGACAGTAGAGGCTAAATCCAATCTACAATTCAGCATGGTGATGAAGTGTCTAATGAATAAAACCTACCTAGAACATAGACAGCTCTATAAATTTATTATATATATCTAATATATATAATAATCTTATATATTGATAATTCAACATACATTGATTTATATTATAGACAAGAAAAAGTTTTTTTTAGGAGTACTTAAAAAAAAAAAAAAAAAGTGTGTGTCAAGGTTTACATCCCAATCACATATATTAAAACCAAACAGAAGAACAAAAGAAATGGGATTTCGTATATACCAAAACCACATGTGGTCTTGGTATATACAAAATCCCATTCCTTTTGTTCTTTGTTCTGTTTGGTTTGGTTTAAACATCCAACAATGCCCGATACAAAGGGTGCAACCCCCTCCCCCAGAGACTTCAACTACACTTCCACGAATAAGTTTATCTTGCGCTCATGAAAAAATACTTTTTGCTTGATAAACATGTAAAATCGTAGCTTTGAAGCCAGAACATGGATATATAATGCAAATCCAAAGCCATGAAGCTAGAGAGCTGGACCATTTCTATCTACAACAGGGTCCGACCCTTAAATCCATGGGGTGTAGAGCCAGTACATGGATATATAATGCAAATCCAAAGCCATGAAGCTAGAGAGCTGGACCACTTCTATCTACAACAGGGTCCGACCCTTAAATCCATGGGGTGTAGTCTTGGTGTTGTGCTTTCTTATAAAGTCTGTCGTCTTAAGCAAGTTCTAGCAAATTATACTATATAGTGTCACCATGCAGTATTTAAACTTCTATTAACTTTAGGAAATAGTTGTAGCCTAAAAACACCTTAATAGATCACTGAGAAAAGTGCTGTGCCCTATAACTTGGAGCAATTATATATTCTATATCTATATATCTATATACATACATATACACATATATACATATACATATATACACACACACTATTCTATATCTATACACATTCTATATCTATCTATTCTATATATATACATATACACACACACACACACACACACACTCTATTCTATATCTATACACACATTCTATATCGATAGCTACACACACATTCTATTCTATATCTATCTATTCTATATCTTTATACCTAAAACGCTTCTACATTAATCAAATGTATTGATATAGGAGTAATACAACCAGTTCCATGTACTAAAGAAACCAGAAAAACATGCGCACACAATGAGCACTCAAGAACACGCAGATGTTTGTTATATATGATATATATATATATATATATATATATCTCTCTGAGTTTTTGGTTATGAAAAGTACAAAATGTTAACACTCGATCTAAGCAACTTTTGCATTAAAATGACAAAGAAAGTAACTGTCACCATCAGACCCCCATACAGCAACCGTGAGCTCACCTGTCTCCATTGCCTGTAAGTTGAAACCTCCTGCGATGGAATAAAAAGGCTCAACCTGAAAATGGACTTGAGCTCTGAAGGTAATCCGTCGGACTCAAAGTACTGAAACTCGGCTGGAGATTGGTCAGGGACGGGCACGTACAGGCACAGACAAAGCATGGTGGAGATGGCGCTCACACCTGCAGCAGTTCTGTACTCGTCGGGTGATTGAAGCTTTCTCTACAGTGAATCCTGAAGCCGGCAGGTTACGTGCCTGTGCTCAGCTGCTATTGGCTGATGCAGACCAGCCCCCTCCCATTGAAGTCTGAATTACCCGGCAGAACCAGCCTTCTAAAACTGACCAATGGCAGGGAAGGAAAATCCCTGTGACCAGAGCTCAGGAAGGCAGCTACGTGACAGCAGCTGTCAGTGTCATCAGGGCAAAGGGAAAGAAGACCCCTTACTGACACCAATTATAGACACACATCACAAGGTGTCCTGCTTAGAATGTTCGGGATATTGGCTATCCAAATGTTATGAGAACAAGACACATGCTTGTGTCTGGCAACGCTCGCATACATATTTATACAAATAATCCAGCCGCCATAGGGTCAACAAATGCCAACAAAATGTGTGTAATATTCGCTAAGAAAATATTACTTTGCCATAAAAGCAGGAAATGTCAAATTAAAAAAGTCCCCTAAACCTCAAATATGTATGAGTATGGTCAATAGAGATGGTCAAATTTAGAGCTATGGTCCCCCCACACACACTGCAATCCACGGCCGATGGGTGCTCTATTAGTGGCAAAATCAACTGCGGATCGCGGGTGCCCACATGGGTCAACCGATCCATGTGGGCAGAATTCTCGATTGGCCAGGAAACTGACATGTTGGTAAATTCCTGATTGACCACATTACTTTGGATGTCCCCATTCAAAGTAATGGCCGACACACAAAAGGTGCCCGGCAGATTCTCGGTGATGATGTCGATCTGCCAGGCAGATCTAAACGTGTGTGGGCACCTTTAATTGCAAAAGCCCATGAGCATGGCATCACCACACTTGCTGGAGGTGTAGAGAAGGGTTGTGGGGGGAAATAAATACGTTTTGCTCAAACACAAATAGTTTTTGCATAAACCAAGTTCAAAGTCAAGTAGAAATGTCAACTTTGAACTTAATTTATGCAAAAACTGTGTGTTAAAGCAAAACCTTTATTTTTTCCCATAGTACACCCTGGACCCTTCCAAGCAATTTGTGAGGATACAATTTTAAGGGGCTTTGCAGTCCGCTCACCAAGTCAGCTAGTCAAAAAATCTCTAATGGTCAAGAGTTTATTTTTTATTTTTTTATTAATGTTCTGAAGATAATTAAATCTTACCTTGGCAATTTAATTTAAATGTCAATATTTCATATTTCTTATGAAACCAGACCATCATAGATGCTTTTAGAGACATGATAGCTCATCAATTCATACCGCAGTAACAGCTCTAGCTGTAGAATTATATTACCCAATATGTGTGTGGCAATATGATTGGGACTGGACATGGACTGGTTGAGAAATACAGCCTCCAGAACAGTGGTGATCAGCACATGGAAGGTCACTATATCCCCTCTTCACTGTGGACCCCCTACCCATGGGTGCATTGGGTCAGCACAGATGTACTCAGGAGGATTTACAACTGCCAAATCACATGAACACCAAAGCCCCTCTACACAGACTAACAGGGTTAGAACCCCCTCTCCTCCATTTGGCATTCAGTACCGAGCACTAAACTCCCATTTTCTATCCAGGTGATGAGGTCACAGAACAAATCTATCAAGTGCAGTTTTGACTTATTTCTCACCCTCAGTCTTGCGACCCTTGTGACATACAAACCTATGAAGCAGACAGTAAGCAGCACAAGTACTCAGCCATGCACACGTGCTGACACAGGAGCAGCAAATCCTATGCCCATGCCCTTCGAGACCAGCATAACCGCCAACAGAATCATGAGAGCGCACAAGCAGGAAGGTACAGACTAAGCTAAGGCTCCACTGAGGCAGAGACTCCACTGCTGCAGATTGCCCACAGTGCAATGTGGACATGTGCCTGCACTGCACAGTGGGCAATCTGCGACTCAAAAACCCCCCACAAACCGAGGTGCAACCAGAAAGCGGACAGAAAAACACATGCGGTCCACATTTTTGCCCTCTCGTGTGGAGTCTTAAGCTGGCCACACATGGGTAGATTCTCGTGCAATCAACCGGCGATCAATTACAGCATGGTGACGTCACCGCACTGATTTATCGACGGTCACTCAGACAGTAATCAATGTGCACAACATGGGCACATCAATTACCGTACGATGGGGACCCGGTTTTTCGGTCCCCTGGGTCTCTCCACAGCCTCAGAAGCAGACAGCAGAGCTAGGTCTGTGTTGGCCACGCCCCCTTCGCACACACACAGAGCAGCTAGCTGAACACACAGCTTGTGTGTGCGGCTCAGCTCTCAGCCTGTCCATGACATTAGATGGGGACAGCGCTGTCCCCTATTCAATGTAATGGATTTCGACCAAGGCTTTCCAACATGTTGGAAACCTGTTTGGTCAAGTTTCTTCAAGCAGGATACATTGATCTTGCCCGAATGGATGGCTCAGAGGAAGTAACAGATTAGAGGAACATCGGGAGCCGTGAGCGTGCACGGCACCCAATGTTACTCTAATCTGTTACTTCATCAAGCCGTGTGTGGCTAGCTTTACCCATACAGAAGAGCTGGGACCTGCTCCCCAAAGCGATTGGTCAGTTTTGGTGGTTTTATATGATTCAGGAAATTTTATGCAGAAAAGGAAACACTTCCTATACTATTTATATCAGGGAAATTCTTCATTTTCCATTCTAGCACTTAGCATGGCAAAGCCCATGTTTTACTGGTAAAAGGGTGCTTTCCAGAATCCTAATAAAAGGCCATAAAGGGGACCCCAAACTTCAGTGAAGAATCCCCCTTCTGCTTCCAAGGACAAAGGAAGCAGCAGTGCCCGGGATAATGACTCCTTATGCCGGCCATACACATGCCGAGCTGGAGCGATATCGCCCTCCGATATCGCTCCGGGAGGCTAACGTGATGACATCATCACGTTAGCCTCCCATTGCATTCTGGGGCCCCACAATCTGCCAGGCACCCTTTGTGTGCCGGCCATAAGCAGCGATGGAGACGCCGTCTTCATTGCTGCTTATGGCATCGGCTCCCATCGGCCAGAGATTTTCCGACATGTCGGATCTCTGGCCGGCCGAGAAGTGGGGCGACAGGGATCTGTCGCCCCATGTGGGCACATGCCGATAAACGGCCGGATTTTAACCTGACCGACGGCGAGAGAGCGCACGCCAGTCGGTCAGATTAAAATCCGGCCGTTTATCGGCATGTGTATGGCCAGCATTACTGGTACACAAGTCCAATCAGTACATTATTGGCTTACACACATTCAGGTATTTGCAATCGGCTTAGGCAGACATTGTCCGCAACAAGAAAATAAATCTTCCGTGCAGCTAAAGAGATACTCCTGGGAATTCAAAGCAAGTTTTTGGAGAATCTCAGCCAGATATTCTAACTAAATCTTTATTGTTAAATACTGCTGTAGGGTAATCCTTAAGAGTAGATCAAGTCATGATAACCTTCCGGAGGCACCTACCGTATTTTTTTCCCAAAGTTTTGGAAAGAAAATTTGGGGGAAAAACAGGAACACAGCCATTCAAGTGAATATCCAGAATGTTCCAGCAAAGTAGGCAGGACTGGACGACTCATATTCCTCCAGCAAAAAGCCCAGTGCCAGGAGGGAGGTCTGCAGGACTGAAACTTCACCATGTGTCTGTACACTAGCACTATTCGCTGAACCCACTGACCAACTTATGAAGAGACATTCTACAATCTGGCACTGAACAACTTACCCATGAGCAGCTATTTACATACGAGGGGAGATATGAATGTCACAAAATGTATTTATAGCAGTGTAGAATGTTAATGTAAATACACAACTCATGCTATCTAATTGTAAAATATCTCTCTCCATAAGTTGGTCAGTGTGTTCAGAGAATGGGTACTGCTAGTGCTAATGCAGATAAGATCTCTTCTTGGCAGTGACTTTTTTTGGCTTGGCTGGAGGAAATGGGACACATTTCAGTCCCATGGGATGCAGAGCTATTGCTGTCAAGATGCATGGGCCTAACAAATAAAAAATATATATATATATATATATATATAATATATACATACATATACACTATTTGGACTATAAGACACAGGGACACTTTCCCATTGATATTAATGGTAAAAAAAAGTGCATCTTTTAGTTCAGTACAGTATTCCACCACCCCCATTATTTTCATTTACATTTGATAAAATTATTAGGTCCACTCTTAAAACCGGATACAATTAGTCATCAACTGAGATGAATATATGTGGTGCCTGCTTTATGATGAATCAGCTCTTTGTAACTTGTCTCATAACGAGCCCCAAAATTTTATTAATCACCATTAAATCCTTTAAAAGCCCAAATGTCGGTTACAAATGTGACAAAACTAAAAGGTAAAGGGTGTGTTGGAACTACCGGACATAGACCCATCACTGGGCAGGCAATCCGTAGGAGCTGGAACAGGCCTTGTGTCATGCGACACAGAGGTGGTTAATAATTAGGAGATAAAGCATCTGTGATGCAAGCTAATGAAGATCAGACAGATAAGATCAGATCCACGTGAGCGTGTCCTCTGCGCATTTCATCAATGCTGCTACCAGGAAGAGCCAAAGCAGTAGCTGAACATAGAGGATCAGCCAACAATGTGACACCCCCTGTACATTCTGACATTGACCAAAGAAGGGGTCAACACAATTACAACATACTCCTTTATCTAGTTCTAAAACCTGAACTGCTGATGAAAAGGTAGAGGAAGTCAGTGATCATATAAAGTCAGCCACAGGTGACTGTTCTCATAACGCCAACTTGCTTGCAGTCTTTGATCTCAACATCTTAAAAGCTCCCCACACGTAGCGAGCGGGGGACCGACAGATGAGCTGTTGGGACGGGGAAGCCGGTCCCCATTCAACCTAAGGAGATTTACGGACAGCATGATTCATCCTGGGCACCTCCTAAAGGGCGTAAATCACGGCAGCATTTTATATGCTTTGCTGCAATCGACCATGGCATGCTTTAACCTCCCTAGCGCACTGCTGAGGTCCAGATTTTTGTACCAAAAGCGCACCATAGA
>CM070040.1:5771712-5782761 GCA_036250615.1 Ptychadena robeensis | reverse complement strand
GCCGGTTCCTCCCTGATAGAATACATAGTGATTAGAAGGTATATATCACTGCTATGTAGTACTGGGCCCTCCCTGAGAGAATACATAGTGATTGGAAGGTATATATCACTGTTATGTAGTGCCGGGTCCTCCCTGATAGAATACACAGTGATTGGAAGGTATATATCACTGCCATATAGTGCCAGGTCCTCCCTGATAGAATATATAGTGATTGGAAGGTAGATATCACTGCTATGTAGTGCTGGGTCCTCCCTGATAGAATACATAGTAATTGGAAGGTTTAGAAAGGTCCTCATATTACATGGTTTTGATAGAAGAATAGTTGATTGTGCAGAAATTGTATGGAAAGATTGTAAGGTGTATGGGGGGCTTTACAGAGCCGATTATTGACCACTTAAGCAGGGAACACAAGTATAGATATGGACCACATCGATGGCCATTTCGAGCGCCATGCGCACTCACGGACATCTATCTGGCTCATATCTAATGTGGCCATCCCTGTTTTGGGACCATTCAATCCTGCATCCAATCCGGCTCCTATATCGATCCGTGTGTTCCCAGCTATGAAAGCAACTTAAACCTAACTGGTAGATATGGCCAATGGCTTAATTGATATTCACATGGTACCACTGACAGTGCTGGAGGCCAATTTAGAGACAATAATGGAATAAATGTTGTGTTTTTAAATGGCATATTCTACATAAAAAGTATGTTCGGTTTCAGTGACTGGGTTACATTTGCTTTAGGATAACTTGATCCTGAAAATGAATTGGACGCTACCAGTAGAAGAGCCTGAACATTGCTATGTAAAGGCTGCCATACACACCCCGACGGGTGCAGACAGACCTACTCCGATATGCACCGGAATGCAAACATGACGACGTCATCACGTTTGCACCCCGGTGCATTATGGGGCCCCTTCTGTCGGCCGGCACCCTTTGTGTGCCGGCATTAGCTTCAATGAAGACGCCGGTCTTCATTGAAGCTAATGCCATCGGCCAGAGAATATCGGACATGTCCGTTCTCTGGCCGGCCGAGCTGTGGGGCGACAGGGATCTGTCGCCCCATGTGGGCACATGCCGATTAGCGGCCGATTTTTCCGATGGCGCGAGCACGCACGCCCGTCGGTCAGGTGAAAAATCGGCCGCTTATCGGCATATGTATGGCAAGCATTAATGTCTATCAGTCAGATGCCTTTCTGTGGCTGATGACTGGAGAGGTCATCACCTTAACCCTTTCACACTTGTCCGATCCATAAATGCCAAGCGTGAACATTAACAACCTCCCCCCCTTCTCTTTGTAAAATAGTAACAAGCGTTTACTTAGAATCTCTTGTTATCGCCCCCTAGAGAATATAAACACCAGCTGTTCCTGGCCCCAATTTCATGTGAACCGAAAACATAGCCCAAAGTGCAGCCACCTATAGACATTAACGAGTCCATCCGCATCCCAGCCACAAGTCTAGTCACAGTTTTCCCCAAAGAACATAAACATCTGATGCTGGCGCAGATTTCTGGTGACCATGAAGTCACCCTTAAGCTAGCCATAGACTAGTCGATTCCTGAGCGATCGATGGACGGTCCGATCAATTCCGGCGAAGTCACAGACGTCGATCGATCGACCATACAAGTCTGTGCCTACCACCTTAGGCCACCGATTCCTGGCCGATTCTGTTACCAGTCGATTGATTCACAAATGTCAGTCGATCGGAAATGCTCATCAGGATGGGTGTATCCATTTCCCAGGAAGTGATGTAGGTTGTGCAAATCTGTGCAGATCTCCTAAAGATCAATCCGTGGGCGTCCACCAACGTCCCTCGATGTGTGCCCGATCGACCAGAAAACACCGACAGGTTGGTTCCCTGGCCGATGCGATTTGGGGGCCATGTTGATTGGTCGGGGTCGATCTGTCAAGGTGGGCTGCACTCAATTTCTCGTCGATCGATCGGCGTGCACGCGCCTGGTGATCGATCGGCCAGGAATCGAGTGTGAAATCGACCTGTGTATGGCTACCTTTAGGGCTCGTTTCCACTATCCACCATCGGCTGCGGATGATTGCTCCCTTTCATTGGTTTCGATAGAACAAATGTTGATATACAAATTGTATGGTAAGATTGTTAGTTGTATGAAGGGGCTTAACCTCCCTAGCTTTATTGGCTTTTCGAGACGTTTTTTTTGGCAAGAAAAGCCGTTTTCGGGGCAATCATGGCGGAGTACACTACTGTACTAGTTCATTCCCCGCCCCTCCATTAACTTCCCTAGCGCACTGCTCGTATCGGTACGGTACGGGCAATCGAGGCAGTGTACACAGTACACTGTCTGTCATTTCCTGCCTCCCGCCGCTGCTCTCCACACAGCCAGTGTCATTATTGACACCAGCTGTGTGAGAGGGAAAGCCGGCGCTCCTCCATTAACATCGAGGTCTATGGCGCCCCCCCCCCCCGCCCCCTTCCGCGTCACCGTGACGCGATCGGGGCGGTGCCGAAACCCAGGAAATGTTGCAGCGATTAAGACAATCGCTGCAGCTCTCCGGGGAGGCATCGGGTCTCCCCGCTTTCCCTGCGGTTGAGACGACCCTGAACGGCGAACGAACAGGGTTTGTCTCAACCACTAGGGAGGTTAACATGGAGGTCTATGGCACCGCCCCCCCCGCCCCCTTTGGCGTCACCAATGGCACCGAAGACACAGGCCGGGAAGGCTCTGTGTGCCTGCAGTTCTGTAGAAATGCTGCAAGCACACGGAGAGCCAGCGGTTGCCCCCCGTTCTCGGCACGGGAGCAGTTTGATTCACGATCGAACTGCGCCCGTACTGGCTTCGGGCGTAACGCTAGGGAGGTTAAGACTGGTAAATGATATTACAAGGTAGTTGGTGGTACATAACCCCCAAAACATTCACAACATTCAGTTCCCATATAAGCGCGGTCAAAAATCGCGTCCCCAGTGAATAGGGACACGGGCCCAAAAAAATTGTGACCACATCCCTTCATTTTCTATGGGCGCGTTTGGGCACGATAAAAAAGGGCAGATCGCATACAAAATCGCGTCCGATCGCATGAACAATCGCGTGCAAACACGGGAGAAGCAATCAGCATCTAGTGTAAACGAGCCCTAAAGGTGGCCACACACGGTTCGATATTTCCATTCAATCGAGCGGGAACGAAAGATTTTTCGTTTGGTCGAACGAAACTCGAGCACCAAAAACTTGTTCGTTCGATATCGAACAAAAAATCGATCTGAAGTTATCAGACATGTTGGTAAATTTTGATCGAATTGGTATCCATCGAATGAAAACCAAACAATTTTAATTGGATCTTTTTTGTTCGTTCTAATACATTTGGATGAAGCTATTTCCTGTTACAAAAATCGAACAATTTTTTTTTCGAGCAAATCCGAACGAAATTTCATTCAGTCGAACGAAAATAGAGCGTGTACATTGGATATAGGCACAATCAATATTGGATTGAGATATCGAACATCCTGATCGAATCTTTTGTCGATTGTGCAAAAATCTATACGTGTATGGCTAGCATTAAGGTGGGAATACACTACAGATTTTTGCACAATCAACGATAGATTTGATGAGGATTTTCGATATTTTGATCGAATATCGATTGTGCATTTATTTAATGTGTTCACTGTAGTTGGGTTCCACCTAATGACATTTTATTCGATTTTTGAACAAGAAATCGCTTCATTTATATTTATTCGATCGAACAAAAATTATCGAATGAAACAATAGTACGTTCGATTTACATTCGATTTTTACAAGATAGATGAAAATTTACCAACATGTCCGATCAGCGTCACCGGTGACGCGATCGGGGGCGGACCCGGAAGCATCGGCATACATGTCGATGCTCCCGACCGCCGTAGAAAGACGGCGATACCTAGAGCGTGGCTCTAGTTAACGTGGGCTGAGTTTCATGATGCATGAAACTCAGCCCGAGCTCAGAAGGTTAACAGTCCGATATGGCTGTTTTCGATGGCCGCATATTATATGGGTCAGATGGTGAGCGAGCATGGCGCTCGAAGCGGCCATTGATCTGGCCCATATCTGCAGGTCTGTACCCTGCTTAAGTGAATTCATGTGTCCCACTGAGAGGTCAGGAGTCACCATTGCCCCCTAGGGTATAGAAACAACAGCTGATCCCATTTCTTGTGACCCCAAAGCATCGCCCCCATTACAGGTAGACAATATTTTGTAGACAGTTGACAATATGAACTCCATATAAAACATGGTTTTCAGGGAGAGAAATAAATGTTGATTCTATTCGGATGTGGACACAGCCTTGTACATTGCTCTGATGGATGTCCGGATAACGCTTTCTCTTCCAGCTGTTTAGGTTTTTGTGGTACAGTGATGTGTTTGTTTTGTTGCAGAGCTGCTGGTGATGATCAGGGGATGATGTGCCTATGAGAAGTGTCCTGGATACAGCGAGCCGCTCTCCACCCCCTCCACCTCCCACAGAGCCGGTAGAGGAGGAGTCTTTAGCAGCCCTGTGCTGAGTTCAGATTCCTCATACTTACTGGCTGAACCTCCACAGCCTGAGGAGCTCTCCCAGACAGCACAAGCCTACATCTCCGAGGGTTCCTGCTCGGAGATAAGAAACCTTACTGGAATCTCAGGCTACAGGGAACACCAGGAAGACATCACTATCCTTCAAAGAGAGGGACAGCACAGAAGATAGAATCCAGGGACCCGTCCTCTGCTGGTTTGGAGCTTTCGGGTTCTCTCCTCCTACCCCTGGAGATGCTCCAAAGACTGTTCCTCTCTTCAGTATATTCTTGGATCACCCATTCCCAAAGTAGGGCTGGACAACCTAACCGCAGGTACTTAGAAGTTGACGGACGATAAATATTCGAAGTCTGAAGGTTACGTTTTCTACAAGAGGACATTTCTGGACGTCCCCCGCCTGCTCATACTTGGCACCCCATCTGCTTCTTTTCCGAAAACCTCTGGAGAGATTTCTGCCTTGGGAGATCACTCATGGCTTTCCTGACCAAGAAAAAGAAGTTCAAGTTTCAGACCACCTTTACGTTGGAGGAGCTGACGGCCGTCCCATTTGTGAATGGGGTCCTCTTCTGTAAGGTCAGGCTGCTAGATGGAGGGGACTTTGTCAGCGAGTCTACCAGGTAAGTCAAAGTACAATAAAAATGTAACTGTTTCCTATAGCAGCCAGTCTACTTCCATGTTGCATTTCAAAGGTAAATGTGTTTGCCAGGACCATTAAGTCAGGGTGCACATAACATTTTTAGTGAGCTCCTCAGATGAGTACCAGGAGATGGTGTTTGGTACTCGCCCCATATGTAGGGTGGTCTCCCTCACTGTCCGCAGCATCAGCCTCCTGTATGGTAGATTCTGCTGCAGATGTAGCTGTCTCCATCCACAGGTCACCAGCTGGCTTTGGGTCACACGTAACTCTCACAGTACAACACCATTTGAACCCCCAGATCTCATACTTCAGTAGTGTGACCCTGACATTTTGTGGCTTAGTAACTAAACCCTGTGACTACCTGCAGTCCAAGTGTCAACCTCTCATAGTCATATTCCAGCTGTCACACAGTGCTTTTCTCTTGTCAAATTTTACCCTTACATATGTTACGCTGACTTTCACCCCCCAGATCTCCAACACCCTAAAGCCCCCCATACACCACATACAATTACCATGCAACTTCTGTACAACTAACTTTTCTTCTACCAAAACCATGTAATAGGAGGACGTTTCTACACCTTCCAATCACTATGTATTCTATCAGGGAGGTCACTATACTACATAGTTGTTGGTAGGTCTCATGAAAGTTGTATGGAGGAATCTGAAGGTGTATGGGGGCCTTTAGAAGTCCAATCTTTTATTTTTATTATTAATTTACATTCCCAATGTCACACCCGTAACTGCAACCTTTCTCAGTTATTCACATTTTCCTGCAGTTATCCAAGTGACATAAATTGTATACATGTAACATTTAGCTGCGGCCGCCCAGACACGGAGCGCCTCCAAGTTGTTAGTACGCATATGAGCTGTGTAACAATAATGCCGGTATGCAGAGCGAGGTTTTGGCCCCTTTTGAGGACCAGAGTACCACTTATGTGCACCCCTGGGTATAGCTCTGTCATTTCTGTTGCCCCTGTTTTCAGTCAGTGCCTTGGTAGCTATGTCTGAATAGCTGCCCTGTTTGCTGACAGCACAATGCAAATAGTATCAATCGAGCCTTTTGTTGTGTACATATTTAGCATTTTTATTGCTCTATTTTCCATTGTAAGCTAAAAATAAATACTGGCTTGGCAAACTAATTGAATACATTCTATCAGTATAGAGTGCACATGCTGAGCAGACTGCCTAATACCTGACAGCCCTGGGTCTTGATGACTTAATAGATTTAGCTCTCTGATAGAACTGACAGCCATCTCAGTCTGTAGTTTGTAAAGGGGTTTAGCGGTAAGGAATGTTAGGATAGACATAAAAGGATCAGAATAAAAAACGATTATATGTGGGTTGACACCATGAAACACCTACAGTTTTATTAAAGATTTTTAAATGTAATTTTTCTTGCCATAAACAGGATAGGCCAGAGTTCTCTACTAATAGCTCTTTTCTGAATACCTAGGCTAAGGCTATACACAAGTGGTTCCTGTAAAGCCCCCCCATACACCTTTACATCACTCCATACAATTTCCTTTAGATCTACATACAATATTGTCGTGCCGGGTTCCTCTTTGCATAGAAATACATTTAGTGATTGGAAGGGTATATATTCCACTGCTATGTAGTTGCGGGGGTCTTCCAATCCACTATGTATTCTATGTAGTTGCCGGGTCCTCCTGATTAGAATACCCATAGTGATGGAAAGGGTATATAATCACTGCTAGGTAGTTGCTGGGTCCTCTCTGATTAGAAGACATAGTGATTGGAAGGTATTATATCACTGCATGTAGTTGCTGGGTCCTCTCTGATAGAATAATAATTGATTGGGGACGGTAATTATTTCACTGTAGTGTAGGGCCGGGCCCCCTGATAGGCTACATGGTGATTGGAAGGCTTATATCCACTGCTATGTAGTGATGGTACTCTCTGATTAGAGTAACCTAGTGATTGGAAGGTATATATATGCTCTTTGTAGCTTTTGTGCTGGGTTACTCCCGATAGGAAATACATAGTGATGGGAAGTATATAATCACGGCTATGTAAGTTTTTGCCGGGTCCTCCTGACAGAAGTTACATAGTGATTGGGAAGGTAGATATCATTGCTATTTCGGCGGGTCCTCCCTGATAGAATTTACTAGTGATTGGAAGGTATCTATCATTGACTATTAGTGCCGCGGCCTTCGATAGAATACATAGTGATTGGAAGGTTTAGATAGGTCCTCATATTACATGGTGTACACAAATTGTAGGGTAAGATTGTAAGGTGTATGGGGGACTTAAGATTTATATAACAAAGTAGTTGGTGGTACATTAATACGCAGGTAACCCCAAAACATTCACAACCACCTGGATTGTTAGGGTGTAAATGTTTATGTATGCAGGCAGTGCTGCAAGAGGTTACTTTTAGTCACTTTGCTAGTAACCATTACCCCCTTCCTGTAATGTGTGTCTGTCTCTTCTCACAGAATTTTGTCACTCAGTTGGGTAGTTAGTTCTGTGTTCTGTGACTTTCTAAGTTCTATCTGTCACTACAGAATACTGTAATGTCTTGAGAGTTGAACATTACCTGGCCTCATATTAACCAGACACAGGTGCCTACACACATGCAATTTTAAAGCAGGCTCAAGGCGTGATGATGTAATCCCGCTGCTGCCCGATATTGAAGGAGCTGGGGTGCAGCTCTACTGTGTCCCCATGCAAAGCAATGGACATCCACCTTGGTTTACGGTCATGTCTGTTATCCCTGTTTTCTAGCGGGATTATTTGGTTCAGTGGAAAATGGGGATGGCCGCATTAGATATGGGCCAGAAAGATGGCCGCAAGCACGGCGCTCAAAGTGGCCATCGATCTGTCCCATATCTATGTGTGTGTTCCCTGCTTAAAAACCTATTACCTCAATGCTTTGATAAACCGTTATGCATGTAAAATATGTCTATTTTCCAAAATGCATTAGTGCTGCCAATAATCTATACTTACTGTCAGTACATGTTAACAATCACAGCCACAAAAGCTCCAGTTCACTGGATAAACATATGTAAGGGCACCTTCACACTTGCAACACTCATATCAACTCATGGCGTGACTATAGCGGAATATTTATGTACAGCTCAATTTTCTTATAAAGATTAAATAATGAGTAAAGGCCCCCATATCTAGATTTTTCGTTCAATAAACTTAACCTCCCTAGCGGTTTGCCCGAAAACCGCCGTCTCCCTGTGTGCCGGCGGCTCTGTAGAAGAGCCACCGACACACGAAGCCCTTCCGGGCCCATGTCTTCGGCGTCATCTGTGACGCCGAAGGGGGCGGGGGGGGCGGCGCCATAGACCTCCATGTTAATGGAGGGGGCGGCGCTCTCCTCTCCACACGCCGCCGGCGTCTATTTGATGTCGGAGGTATGTAGAGGGCTGGGCGGAGAGCCGGCAAGCACGGCGCAGTACAGTGTACTCCGCCGCGATTGCCAGTGACATGAGGTTTTCGTGCCATAAAAAATGGCGCAAAAACCTCAAACCACCAAGAGGGTTAATTCAATCCATGTTTTTTTGTTGATTGATTAAAAATCTATGACAGCCCACATGGTTAGATCAACCTAAAATGATTAAAATTGGGAAAATTTGCGATTGAAAAATGATCGGACATGCTAGAAAATTTTAATCGATTGAAATTCAATTCCGCTTTCAGTCCATTCAAAAAAATTAGATCAAAAATCGATTACTTTAGTGGGCATACATTACACTCAATCACCAATGTCCCTGATCCCCAAAAATTATCTTTTTTAAGTTGATTGAAAGGAAAATCTAGACGTGTATGGGGGGCTTAACTGTAATAACCTGAAAATGTATTCGCTATAGTGTGAACAACATTTAGCTGCTCCAATTCTTAAAATGAACCTATCACCTAGAGATAGATCCGGTTGTAAAAACTCCTGCTTGTCTGGTCGGAGTTCTGACCCTCAGGCCTTAACACTCTGAATCACTGGCCTGGAGTACACAACTAAAATTTTCAGATAATTTACAACTCGTCTGGTTATTTATTTATGAACGTGTTAAAGATGCCTGTGTGCTGGTTTTAGGTGTCTGACTGAAACTTACCAGAACGTCAGGTTTACATCAAGGTTATTACCGTTCAGCAGTGGCGGCTTACATAATCTCTCAGTGGTGGGTTCCTTTAGTGTAGTGGTTCCTTTAGATCCGCGACCCCGGAAGTGATGCCCTGGGGTGTCGCTTCCGCTTTCCAAGTACCAGAAGTTAAAGTACCCATAGACTCCTCAATTTGTCATCGATCGATCCCTGATTGTGGAATCAGTGATTGATGGTTGTCGAATCGATGGAACACCACCTTGGGAATCCGATTTGTGGTGATTTGGACATAAGCCGATCTCCAAAATGGCCGATTCCACAAAATCCATCGATCGGAAAGGCTGCTGCATAGGGCTATGGGTCCACCAATGTACTTCGATTGCCAAAGATCGACCTAAAAAAACGATCCGAATTTTAGTCGATTCTCATTTAGTTTAGTTGATCGTTCACGGTGGGCAGCACTCGAGGTGATGCGTGGTGATCGATCGGTCAAAAATCAAGGAAGTTAGGAGGGAGGAGGCATTACTCTACCTCCTAACTTCCCACCCTGCTTGTGGGCATCAGGGCTGCAAGCTCTGGCAATGGAGTTGATATGGAGGGCCACAAGTGCGGCCCTTAGCCATCACTAAAGGGCCGCACATAACAATTTTAAATTTATACTGACTTGTATAAGCATTTTTTTTAATGACTGCATTCATAGCTAGAAGACCTTGTTTAAAATGTTTAAATTACAAAATTTGTATTAAATGATACCTCAAGCATTAGGCAACACTGTAGTATGGTAATGCATATTTTATATATCATCAGAGGTTATGTGCCTCATAGATATCCTCAAAGCCTTTTACCTTTTGATATTTATGGGCACATAACCTTAAGCCTGCCATACACACACCGATTAGCGGCCGATTTTGCCGCTGACCGACGGGCGTGCGCCAATTGCGACAGATCCCTGTTGCCCCACAGCTCGGCCGGCCAAAGAACGGACATGCCCGATGTCCTCTGGCCAATCCAAGCCGATGCTGTTACTTTAAATGAAGACCGGCGTCTTCATTAAAGGTAACAGCGGGCACACAGCCACCGCCGCCGACAATGCAGGCAGTTAGGGAATGCAGCGTGATGACATCACCACGCTGCATTCCAGAGCTCATCAGGACTAGTCTATCGGCACCCAACTCGGTGGGTGTATGGCAGGCTTTAGATTCAAAGGTAATGTGCCCCTATTCTCAGGTTATGTGCCTCAATATATATTATACAGTCAATAGTTGCATAGTGGGAATTGGTGGTGAGTTCCTATGCCCTATACATACATAACAGTTGGGGAGCGAGTGCAGGACCAAGGGGCAAAGAATGCCCAAAGGGCCGCAAGTTGGGCACCTGGGCCTTAGACCTTGCAAATACAGAAAAGTATTGATTGATCTTCTGTAAATGCACATCTAATTAATTTTTTTTGTTCTATACTCCATATTATATGATATTCAGAGACCACAGTGTAATCTCTTTATTGTAATTATCAGAAAAATATTAATGAATCCAATAGGAACATTCAATGCTACAGCCCACACATGTTTAAATTGATCCAGTGTATACTGGTTGCTGTGGCTACTAAAATGTGCACGTGGCTTTTCTTTGCATTGACTTGAAGTGAATTGATGAAGTTCACTGAAGCATATGTAAAGCCCCCATACACCTTACAATCTTGCTGTACTATTTCTGTACAATCAACATTTTGTTCTACCAAAACCATGTAATATGAGGAGCTCTCTAACCCTTTCAATCACTATGTATCCTATCAGGGAGGACCCGGCACTACATAGCAGTGATACATACCTTC
>CM070040.1:5653650-5668317 GCA_036250615.1 Ptychadena robeensis | reverse complement strand
GAGTTCAGCATGACAATGAACCAAAAACACATAAAGTGGAAATGGTTAGCAAACAAAACAATAACGTTTTGTGGCCCAGCCAGAGTCCTGACTTGAATCCAATTTGAGAATGTGTGGGGAGCTAAAGATCAGGTGATTGATGGCCAAGAAGACCTAACCTGAGGAATCTGGAGCTCATTGCTGAAGATGAATGGGGAAGAAATCCCTGTGAGACATGCGAGGCGGCGGTCTGCCAATTATAGGAAGCGTGTATTGCTGTAAAGGCCCCATACACGTGTCGGATTAGCACCCGGATCAGGCAAGATCGATGTCCGGGGCGCGTGCAAGCGAAACGATCGTGCCGATGCGATGCAGACCCACCTTGTCGATCGACAGGTCCGATCGTTCAGGGGCTCAGAATCGGAAATCCGACGAGGAACCCACATGTTGGTCTTTCTCTCCGATTCGGCAAAGATCAGGGGGAGTTGCCATTTGTGAGGGGGACAATCGGACACGGCAATGTCCCGGAATCGTTGGAACAAGGTGGTATTGCAGCGGATGGATACTCCTTCAATCGGCCGATTGATCACCACCTGCGATTCGGCAGAATCGCCGGAATCGATCGGTGATGACTCGATTGGACATGGAATCCGACAGTGTATGGCTAGCTATATAGCCCAATAAAGGTTTTCCCTATTGATATGAGAAGGTTCTGATAATTTTGGACACTTTTTGCTCAAATGTAATAAAAGCAGACAAATGTTTTCATTGCCAAAAATGCCTCTTGTACATAGTACTTAACATCGTCAAAAAATCGCGCTTGCTGATTAAAAGTAACTTTAGGTCAAAAATTTGTCAGTGGTGGTTTAGGAATGATGGGATCGGACCGTACGTCACATATAATTATTAATGGCTCGAGTCACATCTGTGTGTGGCGAAGTTCATATGTTTACCATAGATGTGCGATACAAGACTCATGATGGTCAATGGCAGGCACATGAAGATGCATGGATAAAAGCATAGACCAAGTTATATCCAATGGGTACAGATTGCCGGAAATAAAATATCTTCTTTGGTTTATGATATTCAGCCAACATTAAGGTCAACGCAGCCCATGGAAATGCATGTAACCATGATGTTTAGTATTGCCATCTTGTGGGTGTCTTTCTAATTTTTCTAGAGATGGTGACATTTTCATTTTGAATATTCCACTATCTGACTAAGTACTAAATTATGAATACTATTATGAGTTACTTAATTATGGTTCATCTAAATGTTTACCTCTTTTGGTAAGGAAACAAGACTAAAGCGGGCCATTAAACCTTTAGATTCTCCTGTCAGATATCCTTTGAGATCTACCAAAACTATGAAGCGCCGAGTCCTCTGCGATGAACAGAGTAACTTGATTTGTTTAGAAAGTCCCTCATATACGTGGTTTGGTAAAAAAAAAGGAGATCTAAAGGAAATTGAAGGAGAAATATGAAGGTGTATGGGGGACACTATGTTGGACATACCAGGGGGGTGCGTTATTTCTAAAGGTAGCCATACAACAGGCGATTTTCACTCTAGATTTTTGAACAGATAAAAACACTGCACGCGGTTCACGAGTTCGATTGGCATTGATCGGCCGTTCAATCGGGTTGATCACTGAACATCGAACTAAAAATCGAACCGGACACTGATGAACCGGACATGTTGGTTTTTGGTCACGGATAGTTTGGCAATCGAAGTTAGGTGGTGGACCGATAGCTCCCCATGCAGGCAGCCTTTCGATCGAGGATTTGTGGAATCGCCCTTTTGGAGATCGGCTCATGTCCAAATCGACCACAATCGGATTCCAATGTGGTGTTGATGCTTTTTATATAAATCAATTGCAGATTCCTGATCGCCTGGAAAGATGGGATCAGCATCGATCAGCATTGATCGCTGACAAGCGACCGGTGTATGGCTACCGTTAGGGCTAGTGACTAAACTATGCAATTCCAATGAGCGCAAGATCCCCTTTTTCTCCGTTAGGGCAAAGATATCGGGCTGCACTACATATCGAATCAGAAAAGTCGAAAAAATTTAAAATGAAAGGGCCCTTCAGTAAAAACTAATGTGTTCAGGCACGTGCTCCTACCTAATAGAAGTTGTCCATTGATATCCATGGGTGGTCATTAGTCAAGCCTCCGTGTGTACGACGTGGAGCCCTGCGTTGACAAACAACGTGGAGGTCGGACCAACAGATCAGGGGCTATGATGGGCTGCACTGCGTTTCAATGCAACATAGGGGAGTAAAGTCCTGCGTTTCTTGATTGTCAGTTGGGGTTTCTTTGTGAGGTCGGGGAAGGGACGATTGGACTGCAGGTCTGGGAGGGGGAAGCCCACATAACATAAATTGCTATGGGGCACAGTCATATTTTAGCTACGCCCCTAATCAAAACCCCAAGGTTCTTAACCTAAATAAAAGCCAGCAACACTATCACCAAAAGAGACAAGCGGAAGGTGCATTGACAAAAGGTTAAAGATAAATCAGGAAATAAAACCTACACCACCACCCCCCCCCCCCCAATCAAGTAATCTACCGTTGCCAGAGTCTCCTTCAAAGTAATAAATAATGAAAAGTAAACAAGTTTGAAAAGACAAAACACATATATATTGAGCCGGCAAGCGCAAAAGGACCAACGAAAACTAGGATATTAAATAAATAGATATATGTATATCTGTTCCTGCCACATGTCACGCTTAACATACAGATTAAAGGATTGGATTCTTGAAACAAAAAAGTTACAGAGCCATGTCAGAGTCACATTGATTGCAATGTGGTCTGGATCCATACTTGGTTGGAAGGTATATGTCACTGCTATGTGTGGCCGGGTCTTCATGATAGAATTAAATGCGATTGGAGGGTTACAATCACTATGTATTCTATCGGGAGGACCGACACTACATCGGCAGTGATATATTTACCTTCAATCAATTAGGTATTCTATCAGGAGGACCCAGCAATACATAGCAGTGATATATATCATTCCAATCACTATGTATTATTATCGGGAGGACCCAGAACTACATCGCAGTGATATATACCTTCCAATCACTATGTATTCTATCAGGGAGGACCCGGACACTACATAGCAGTGATATTATACATTCAAATCACTATGTATTCTATTCAGGGAGGACCGCACTACATAGCAGTGATATTATACCTTCCAATCCAAATGTTTCTATCAGGGAGGACCCAAGCAATAGTATACAGTGTTATTATACTTACAATCAATATGTATTCTATCAGGGAGGACAGGACACTACATAGCAGTGGATATACCTTTCCAATCAAAGTATTCTATCAAAGGAGGACCAGCACTACATAGAAGTGATAATATACCTCCCAACACTAGTATTCTATAAGGGAGGAACCTAGCACTACATAGCAGTGATATATACCTTCCAAATCACTATGTCTTCTTTCGGGAGGACCCGGACAACATAGCGTGATCTTCCTTCCAATCACTCAGATATTCGATCAGGGAGGAACCGGGAACTTACCTAGCAGTGATATCTACCTCCAATCACTATGTATTTTCAGGAGGACCCAGCACGACATAGCAGTGATAATACCTTCCAATCAGAGGTATTCTATCAGGGAGTTGTGGACTGGCACTACATAGCAGTGAGTGATATAACCTTCCAATCACTATTTATTCATCAGGGAGGACATGACACTACATAGCAGTGATATCTATCCTTCCAATCAACTATGTATTTTCTATCAGGGGACCCGGCACTACATTAGCAGTGTGCTATATAACTTCCACTCACGATGTAGTCTATTCGGAGGCCTGGCATAAATAGCTGTGATATATACCTTCCAATCAATATTATTCGATCAGGGAGTGAATGGACACTAAATAGCCGTGATATATTACCTTCAATAACCATGTATTTATCAGGGAGGACCCGACACTTACATAGAGTAATATATACCTTCCATCACTATGTATTCTATCAGGGAGGACCCTGACACTGAATAGCAGTGATATTTACCTTCCAATTACTATGTATTATAGCAGGAGGACCCAAAGGCACACATAGCAGTGATATATACCTTCCATCACGATGTATTCTATCAGGGAGGACCCATACCGAGACCTGTAATAGGCACATTTGATGGGACCCTTATTTGGAGCCCTTATGTAGAAACTTGGTTGGGGATGGGGGGGGGGGGAGAGTCTCACCTTCGGGTGGTCACACTTGGACAGAGTAAGTCTTGCTTACCAGTATCAGACCAAGTGCTCAGCACCCACGTGTTTATGTCACGCGTGGCCCACAAGAGTTACTTGCCCACTTCTGCTAGTTCCTGAATGGGTGAAGGCTTCACGATGAATGGAGGGTGATCTCCTTGTTGCCCATGTCCTGGTCCTTTTTATCCCTGACCCTCCCTTCTCTTTGCTCTAGGCACATTAGGTTTACACTAACTTGACAGTTTCTCCTCCAGGCCTCTTCATAGTCAGTGAGAGTGGGCAGCAGGCTGGAGGGTCCGGTGATCTGCACGCTTCTCTACCCAAATATTGAGATTAATTAACCCAATTAGATAGGACCCTCGGCCATAGGGATCATCATCTTTCCCTGGGACCAACTGCTACTGTATATTCTACAGTCGTCTCGGATTCCCCACCCCGTCCTGTTAATAGACTGTTCCTAACAAATCGAGCAGTAACCGGGGGCTGACACCCACACGCGCACACCACACACGGGGCGTGCCGAGGGAAGGTCAGAGAGGGAAGCACGCTGACCATGGACAAGACAGAAGTGACTTCCCTTCGTGATGTAAGCATCCTAACCCTGGGGATTCAGCCGTGAACGTTAAAATCATTTCTGAACAGGTGATTTGATTATTTTAAATCACAATCTAAATCACTGTCAGTTAAGCCCTACAATACATTTAGATCACTCAATACAATTGCTTTAGATCTACCAACAACTATGTAGTTACGGGACATCCCTGATAGAAGACAATAGTGATTGGAAAGGTATTATAACACTGCTATGTAGTGGAGGTGAATCTCCTGATAGCAGTTGTGATATAACTTCCAATCACTAGGTATTCATATCGGGAGGACCCCGGCTATACCATAGCAGTGATACATACCTCCCAATTCATGATGTTATTATATCAGGGAGGCAAATTTATGACCCAGGGTTGGTAGATCTAATGGAAAATTGTATAGATCGATCTTACAGGCCCCCTACACGTGTAGGATTCCATGCCAATTGCTCACTATCAATGATCCGGCGTCTCAGCGGGGAAGGGCGATGCGATCAATCTGCCAAGTAAGAGTATACGCTCACTGCCACCCCCTTGTCCAACTGATCACGTCCAAATGATCGGGGGCTCAGAATTGGATCCGACAGAGACCAAAATGTTGTTCCAGTCAGATTGATTAAGGGGCCGATCGGGCAGTTCTATGTCGGATCCATGATGAGCACCCCATCAATTGACGTGATCAATTGGACAGGTGGTAGAAGCGACGGATATCTTAATGGCAGATTGATCGCAGCCTCCCATTCCCACTGAGATCGCTGGAATCCAATGGATGATGTGATCAATTGGCCATGGAATCCTACAAGTGTATTGCTAGCTTAAGGTGTATGGGGGACGTAAGTATGAGGGGGGGGGGGGGGGGGGGGGGGGGGGGGGGGGGGGGGGGGCGGGGGGGGGGGTGGGGGGTGGGGGTGGGGGGGGGGTGGGGGGGGGGGGGGGGTGGGTGGGGGAGGGGGGGGTCGGGGGGCGGGGGGTGGGGGGGGGGGGGGGGGGGGGGGGGGGCGGGGGGGGGGGGGGGGGGGTGGGGGGGGGGGGGGGGGGGGGGGCGGGGGGGGGGGTGGGGGCGGGGGGTGGGTGGGGGGGGGGGGGGGGGGGGGGGGGGGGAGGGGGGGGGGGGGGGGGTGGGGGGGGGGGGGGGGGGGGGGGGGGGGGGGGGGGGGTGGGGGGGGGGGGGGGGGTGGGGGGGGGGGGGGGGGGGGGGGGAGGGGGGGGGGGGGGGGGGGGGGGGGGGCGGGGGGGGGGTGGGGGGGGGGGGGGGGGGGGGGGGGGGGGGGGGGGGTGGGGGGGGGGGGGGGGGGGGGTGGGGGGGGGGGGGGGGGGGGGGGGGGGGGGGGGGGGGGGGGGGGGGTGGGGGGGGGGGTTGTTTTTTTTGTTTTTTTTTTGTTTGGGTTTTACTTTGAGGGAGGCTCAGTTTGCCTGGATAAAGAAAAACGGAGAGGTACGGTACTGTGTACATAATTGTTTTTAAGAAGTTGTTTTTTTGGCCAACCACTTAAGCGAATTTGTTTGGCATACCCCCTCCACCCTGTAAACCAGTTCACTAAAGTAATCCCAGGGGGGGTATAAAGCACCCAGTGACGCTTACGGCTCAGAGAAGATGTTGGGGCGGATACACAAGCAATCTATGACAGTTGTTGGGTTCATTTATCCAACTTGGTACTAATTTACTAAACAGACATTAACAAAAGTAACCTGGCAACGGCCATGACAGCCACGCAAGGCAACGCAACTAATCCTAATGCCCTCCTTGGAGCCAGTTCATCAATAGTGCTGTGAGGTAGGTGACAACATTGTGATACCAGACATTAGATCCTAATAAAATACCGTTTACTTCACAAAAAGGGAACGGACCCCAGGTCACATTTATCACAAGCACAGGCTGGAGATGTGGAGGACTGAGGGGTATGTTTTAAGTGTAACAAGGGTGGGAAGGGGGGGGGGTGTTGTTGCTTTTTGATGCTCTTTTTGAAAATATTACTATCCTTACAGGAACCTATGCTGACAGACTGACAACAGTGTCCCCTAAAGCTGGCCATACACTTCAGATTTTCTGTAGGATGTCCTTCAGATCAGATTTTGTTTTACCAAAACCATGTATATGAGGACCTTTCTACACCTTCCAATCACTATGTATCTATCAGGGGGGCACCTATACTACATGGGGTTGTGGTAGATCTGATCTGATTCTGAGAAATCTGACAGAGAAATCCTGAAGTGTATGGCCAGCTTAACTTAAGACAATCGTGTGAAATTTTGACGATTTGTATTCCAGTTTGTACCTGACACTTGTTTGGACTGGAGTCTAACACCTCCTGTCTAGATTGCCCATGTTTGGGTGATATGGCTCAGTTACGGCTAACATTGCTGGTTCTTTCAAGGTCTTGTGATATGCTGTTCTATTGACTTATTGTTTGAGTCACTGTATGTTAAGCTGGCCATACACCTTTAAGCTCTCGATGTCAGAATCCTTGAGAATCTACAACAACTATGTAGTGCGGGGTCTCTCGATTGAACACAGTTAGACTTGTTGTTTAGAAAGTCCCTCAGATTACTGGTTTTGGAAACAAAAAGAAGATATAAAGGAAATCTGACAGTCCAGCCAGCTGCTCTGAAGATGCTCTTGTTGGTTTGTTGGTTGAAGGGGGCGTGGCCCAGCACAGACACAGCTCTGGCAGAAAGAGGAGGGGGGCCGGCGGTTCAGACGGACTGCTCTCCCCCAGATGGAGAAGCTGTTGTCCCGGCTGTGGAGCTCCCGATTCCCATCGTACAGTAATTGATTGTGATGTGATAGCTGCACATTGATTACTGTCCGATGGTCAGCGAATCAATACTAGCGTGGTGAGGGTCCCAGCTGTAATTGATCGACGGTCGATTGCATGGGAAATATACCCAGTGTGTAGCACTTTAGCAAGGTAAAGACGTGCGATATGCGGCCGGATCGATGGCGTTTCGAGCGCCCTGCGCATTTAATAAACCAATCTATCGGCCATTTCTAATGCACCATCGCTTGTTTGTGGAAAACCAACCACTCCGCTCAAAACAGCCATATCGGACATGACTGTTAAAAGATGGCCATGTCCGTTGCTTGCCTAGAGACTGGGGGTCTCCAGGCAAAGCATCGGTCGGAGCTGGGGAGAGAGCAGAGCTCTCCCCAAGCCGGTCGATATCTGTCAATTGAAGTTATCATGGTGCTAAAGGTGAACATAGGACGGCTCGAAATCTAGCTGTCGTACCTGCTTAAAGCAGGGACGCGATGGCTAGATATTCAAGCAGTCGGATGTTCCCTGTAGCAGCATGATGATGTAATAACGATGCTGTCTGTGTCAGATTATCGGAAGGGAGCTGGAAGAGACAGCTCTGCTATCTATCCAGCATCAGCGATGCTTTGCAGGAGACCAGACAGTCAATGGTCCCATATACCTAAGTTTTCAAGACAGGATTGATTGATCCCGATCGAAAAACAGGTGCCGACAGAACTATTGGGTGGGCCAGAAATGGCGTGAGCGCGACATGGCACTTAAACGGCCACGATCTGGCCCATATCTACATGTGTGTCTCTGCTGTAGAATGTATTAAATCCAAGTTAGTCATTGAAGAAGACTTCTTTACTTTCTGTATTGAACAGGAAATGTAGCTGAGATATTGGTGTCCAATAACGAATTCTTCACCTCCCTCTTGTTCCAAAGTTACATTCCCTTGTCATTGTCTTGGTGTGATAGTGGTTCCAATGATAAAACCATGAGTCACTTCCAAACAAGGGAAAACATGACAGTTGGTACTACTACTTCTCCTACTCTCAAACTAAAAATAAACTTTTTCCTTCACATACAGATTAACTTGGTGATAGTCAAGCAAAGTCAGGACTAAACAGATTCACATTGACTACATCAAAAAACGCAAAACATTTCCAGGCACAAACATTTTTCTTAAATATCAATTTGCCTGTTGTTTGACATTGGTAACAGAATCTGGGATTTCAAATGGCACCTCAAGGTCTGTCATTGCCTCAAAGCACTTCTGGAAACAAAAAAAATATTGCCACACTCCTCAAATAACCACAGAACACCTTTGCCATGCATAAGAGGGACATGTACAATAGGGAGGTCAGTATTTTTTATTTATATTGGATAGGGATGGGAGGCTGGGAAGGGGGGGCCAATGAACAAGTGCAGGTCATACTAACCCACTTAGGGTTTGTTCCACTGATATGGATTGCTGCGCTTGTATCCGCGCTGCTGCAGATGCTCCAGCCCGCACCCACGTGTTGTCATGCGGATTGCATGCGGACCGTCCCGTGCGGTAGGATGTGGAATAGGGATGCCCCATGTTAAGGGATGCGGTCGGTTGCCGCACCGCAAGAAAACACTTTGTAGAGACCGTTCGGAATCGCACCGCATCTGCACTCGGCAGAAAAGGGAGCATAGGCTACATGACCTATGGATGCGACAGAGGGCGGCACGCCGCGCGGATACAACCGCCCCCAGCAAACAGCATCAGTGGAAACAAGGCACCTAGGCATAGAGATGGAAAGAAAACCTCATGTGATAAACGACTGTCACCCCACTACTCGAAGGGGCTTCCATTCCGTCGCGGTATTTACCTCGGTTGTCACCTCGGCAGCTTACCTTGGCCGCCTTGCGTAAATCACAGCCATCCTCAGACCTGTCTCCATGCTTGCACCTTGTGCCAGGCTGCCACTAGTGCCACGCACACGGGCTACCGGCTGTCCCCGGGCGCAGGTCACCCGGCGCTGTCCAACAGTCGCATCCAGTCTCCTCACGCCTGCGCTCTCGAGCAGGTCCAGCCTGCGCCACTAGGTCTGCACGCAGGTCTCTCCATAGACCTGTCATAGCTGCCAGTACACAAAGGGGGTAAACCCTCAGTCTGTCTTCTCAGCAGCAGCAACCGCCAGACGGGAGCGGGCCTTCCATCCTGTCCCCTATTTAAGGCAGCAGTGGTGAGCAGCCACTTTGATGCTGGATCCCGTCTACTTCCGTATCCTGTGTTTAACATTCAATGCTCCTCGTGATGTCCTTTGACCCGGCTTGTTACCGATTCTGATGATTCTCTGGCTACCTTGACTCCTATTAAGTCCACGACTACTCTACGACGCCGCCTGCCAAGGACCCCCTGCTTTGTTAATCGTCCTGATAGCCGCCTGCACTACTGGACCCTGCGTGTTTTGACCATTCTATCTGCCTGACCCTCTGGTACCTCGTTTACCTGGATTCTCTCCTGAATCGGGACCTGTTCCTATGAGAGGCAAAACCCCAAGGGGGTTGCACCCGGTTTCGCGAGACCTGGGACTCGGTTAGGGGAAAAGTAACGGGCCCCCAAGGGGCCTGCCTATTCCTCCCATTAGGGGGGATCTGGGGTAGGACCGCCAGTCACTTAGAACTTGCGGACGGGTGCCCCTACCAGTTGTTGCCACGCTCTTGGGTGAGCCTAACAAGCCTAGAAATTCTCAAGCAGTGAAACCCCAAGATAAAGTTAAGAAAGTCGCCAAGTCGAAAAATTTGACCATCTCTACTGTTTGGGGTCTTTGCATGAGCCTAGAATTGTTGGGGAAGGGGGGGGGGGGGGACACTTGTTCATTGCCCTTCTCTAAGCCTTCAGGAAGCCTAGACTGACCTAGAATGAGAATGGCCCCCTTCCCTAGGCCGTGCAAGATCCTACCACAGTTTTGGTTCTGGTTATGGGTTACCTTTTTTTAAAAAAATCTAAATCATATATGTTGTATGGCTTGTCAAGCATCCGCTGGGCCCACATAAACGGTCTGTGCGAATCTGTCTTAACCCAATATGATGCCGGCTTAGTGGATGTTGCGGACTATCATCTTGACCTTTATGGTAGCATTAAGTGCACCCATACCATGCCCCCGATTTTCCGTCTGATTAAAAACAATCAATGTTTCCGATACGAGGATCTTTGACGATCGGAACGGGATTTCATTACCACCCCAAATAAAGCAACCGTATTGTCCAATGTTACCGGACTGGTGATCAAACATTTTCATCGGCCGATTTTATGTTTGATGGGAAGTGGAAGGGTTATGGCGGGAGTCAGCCAGCTGAGGCGCACAGTGGTACCACACAGAATGCGGAGTTTTGGCAGGGCCAGGTTATCTGTGGGTTGTGTCTGTTATGGGGGTGGGGGGATGTCTGGGGGGGGGGGGGTTTGCCTTCTTGATGGGGATGGCTAATCATGGTGAGGAAAACAGGGTCTAAACTTCATACAGAATGTTTTAAACAATCTACATCTAGCACAACCTGCAGCTGATTATACACACACCCACAATGTTGAAACAGGAAAGGAACGATGAAATTAGGTTAGATCAGACCCTAGATTTGGCGGGTCATAAGAAATAGTAGCCGATTGAATACATATTTAGATCGATCGAGAAAATTTTCCAACATGTCCAATCACAGTCCGACCCGATTATGTCCAAAAGTTCGATCGAAGTACTCGGACGAACCATGTGGGCCCATTGACCGATTTTGGCCGCCCCGATGCAAAAAAAAAAATGATGGTTTTTATCGACTCGGACGGAACAAATCGGGGGAGTGTATGGGGGCCTTATTGTTTTGAGAATGCACATGGCCGATGTCATTTTTCATATTACTTATTAATACCAGGTGCCCAATCTTATGGCCGTTCTCCAGGGGACCCCCCTCAGTCCACCATTGCCCCCCCACCTAACTTTAATGCATTAGGGCATAGGAAATCAGGGGTGTCTGCCAACCCCCCATGGTGGACAATTTTCTGCGCCAGGGATCTTATTTTAAAACAGAAGAGGAGGAGATGGCGAGGGGACTTGCCAGGTTGGCCGTTCTGGGTCACTGCTTGGCTTTCACCTACGCAATCAGGCTCTCAGAGAAGCAGACAGGCGAGTGGCCTATGCTTTCCACTCTCCACCAAGGAAAGGGGTGAGTGTTTAACTTACTAGCGCACTGCCTGTTTCAACGCCGTTTTAGAACGGCGCGGTACGGGCAATCGAGGAAGTGTTACAACGTACACTGACTGTCACTCCCTCCCTCCGGGCTCTTCACGCAGCCGGGTGTCATTGTTGACACCAGCTGCGTGAGTTGGGAAAGCCCGGCGTTCCTCCATTAACAGGGGGGTCTATGAAAGGCCACAATTACATCTTCCAGACCCTTATAGTGAAAGCAACCATTCTGTAGAATCCTGGATGGCCCCAAGGTATGGTGTGTTCCCACCGGTTGTTAAAATCTAGGGGGTCGTAAATGCTCAGAGGACCCTACTTTCAAAGCATGAAAATAAACCACTTTATTGCCACCCCCCCACCCCTAAACCCATCTAGTTCTGGTGAAAAGGGAGGGGGACGAGGGAGTCTTCAGGGGACACAAAGTTAAATTGACCCTGATTCAAACTGTAGATAACGATTTTGAAGGAAGATTACCTAGACAACCATATTTCCATGCATGCGGGGATACTGGTAACTCGCAGAGTTGTCTCTCTATAGGAAACACAGTTTGTAAGCAAGGTGGAAGGTGTGTGGCGTGCCTGGGATGAGATTCTCCAGAATGGCATCGTGAGATAAAATTTTATTCATGTGGAGGCTTGAGTAGGGTCTCTGAGCATTTACGGACCCCTAGATGTGTACCAAGGTGGGCACAACCAGCATGGGGCCATTCCAGGATTTCTACAGAATGGTTGATTCAACTATGAAGGTTGGGAGATTGTAATTGTGAGCTTTCGGAAAAGATATATATGTACAGCGATACATACGATTATTCGTCACAGGGATCCATAACCTTTGACTGATAGATATTAAACAAAATGTGCATTGCATTCTAATATATGAAGTATCATTTAAAAATGTTTGTTTATTGAAATTAAAAACAATGTATTCTAGCTCTGATGCTGTAAGTATTTTATTATAAAATGCTTAGGACAAGTCAGTATAGTTTGAACCAATGTTATGTGTGGGCCCTTCAGTGATGCTGAGGGCACAAGTTGCCACTACTTACTTAAAATGCGGCAAGAGAAGTAAGAGACCACCCCTTGGGTTAATGATAAGCATATAATTAGGATTTGTAATGAGGCACCTATTGAGAGAAGCATGTGTGTAGTACCTTTGTTTGTAAAGCTGGGCATAGACGGGTGTGTTACCGTCCATGCCCAGCCGACATAGCGGAATGATGACGTCGCAGTCAGGGCACCTTTCCCGAAACGAATGGAGGATCGCTATTAATATTGACCGTCATTTCGGATTGTGCGATCCAACATCGGGCAGGAGATGCTAAGCAGGCAGGAAAGGAAGGTAGGGGCGAGCCCGCGCCACCGCCAGTCAAGATGCTCTGCTTGGTATGAGCGAATCCTGAATGAAAGGGGTGAGTTCGTGATAAAAGGGACCCCACCCCTTTCCTCCTGTGTCATTCTTGATGGCCCCCTCTAGATTCCATTCCCCGGGGAATCAAAAAATACACAGGGGGGGGGGGGGTCAGAGGGAGGCAATCCAAAATGACAGGAGGATGAGAAGGGGGAGGATGAGAAGGGGGAAGGGGGACTACCATTTTAGTAACCCCTTCTTATCCTCCTGTGTCATTTTGATTGCCCCCTCGGATCCCCGTGTCATTTTAAGTGCCCCTCTGATCCTCCTGTGTCATTTTGACCCCGCCCCCTTCTCATCCTCCTGTGTCATTTTGATTGCCTCCTCTGATCCCTCCTGTGATGGGGGGATTCTTAATGGAAATATAAGACATCCCCTGAAAATAAGACATAGCGCATCTTTGGGAGCAAAAATTTAATTTAAGCATAAAAAAAAGACAGTGTCTTGTTGTTGGGGAAACAGGGCAGTATTAAAGCCTAAAAACAGCCGGAATAAACCCCAAATCTAAGATGCAACCAAGCATCCAGCCATTTATGAGCTATTTCTGCTGTGCAAAGCCCTGAGGAAGGGAAGTGGGATTAAGGAGTCCCTGAAAAATGTTATCCTCCCCATATACGGCAAGATGCACGGCTGATCGACCGTGCATGATGACGCCATTATGCATGGGCGGTAATTTAGATCATCAGCAAGCACCCTTTGTGTGCCAACATATACTGGTCCCCATCCAAAGTAATGCCTATTGGCCGACTGGTTGCTCCAGGTGGGTGGCTTTGATCGAAGCATCTATGGTGGGGCTTTAGATACTCCTTCATTTGTATTTACTCATTAATAAAACCTGCCACTGGACTCAATATGCATTACTGCATGAGTCCAGGGGGCAAGCTGGAGATAAGTTTCTCCAGGGAAAGTGATTGAGTGACTGATGCCCCTATGTGTGTCTATCAGTCACTAAAATATTAGCTGTGAACCCAAAATGGAAAGCCTGGATCCGGGACACAGGCTAGGAAGAGGGCAGCTTGACCCAGGGAACTGGCCTGGGACGTCATGATGAAGTGGGGCGTGGCTTAGGTTAGGGGAGGGGTTTAGTCTTCTATTTAGCCCGGCCAAACAGTAAGTGCTTCCTCTTTGGACCAGGATCGTCACCCACCCACCCTCTGTTTTTGGGTTTGCTGCATTTGTCTTTTCTTGATTTGCTGTTATTTTCTGTTTTCTTTGTCACAGCAAGGTGGAAGCTCGGCAGTGCCGCAGGTGTAAGGTGGATGTTGGAGATTTCCTGGTGGCGTGTGAGTACTGAAAGGGCAACCACTTACATGGTTAAAAGTTTTGGCTTATGCCCCAGTTATGTCTCTCTCTGGAGTTGAAATTAAAAAGGTACCCATCCAGCTGGTATTGAAAGGCTGGTGGCCGGTACGGTTGGGAAAGAAGGTCGAATGGGTGGCACTGTCGAAGCATTCCTGTATTTACCGTATTTTTCGGACTATAAGACGCACCGGACCATAATACGCACACAGTTTTTAGGGCAGGA
>CM070040.1:5630159-5648359 GCA_036250615.1 Ptychadena robeensis | reverse complement strand
GTATATATCACTGCTATGTAGTGTCGGGTCCTCCCTGATAGAATACATAGTGATTGGACCCTCCAATCGCTATGTATTCTATCAGGAAGGACCCGGCACTACATAGCAGTGACATATACCTTCCAACCAAGTTATGGATCCAGACACAAATTGCATCAATGTGACTATGACAGGTCTCTGTAAACTTTTTTTTCAAGAATCAATCCTTTAATCTGGTATGTAGCGTGACATTGGCAGGAACAGATATACATATATATATTTATTTAATATCCTAGTTTCTTTGGTCCTTTGCGCTTGCCTGCTCAATATATATGTGTTTGTATTTTTAAAATTGTTTAATTTATTATTTATTTTGAAGGGAGACTCTGCAACGTTAGATGAATGGTTGGGGGGGGGGGGGGGGGGGGGGGGTGGTGTAAGGTTTTATTCCTGATTTATCATTTAACCTGTTGTCATGCACCTTCCTCTGGGCTCTTTTGTTGATAGATGTTTCTGGCTTTTATTTAGGTTAAGACTTGGGGTTGAGATAGGGGCGTAGCTAAAAATGACTGGGCCCCATAGCAATTTTATGTTATGGGGGCTCCCCCTCCCAGACCTGCCAGTCCAATCGTCCCTCCCCTGGACCTCACACCCCAACTGACAATCAGAAACGAAGGACTTGACTCCACTATGTGCATTGAACGCAGTGCAGCCCATCAGAGCCCCTGATCTGTTGGTCCGAGCCTCCACGTTGTTGTCAACGCAGGGCTCCACGTCGTACACAACGGAGGCTTGACGAATGACCCACCCATGGATAATCAATGGACACGTCATAATTAAGTATGATCAACGTGCCCTGACACATTAGTTTTACTGAAGCCCGTTCATTTAAATTTTTTCGACGTTCTCTGATGCGATATGTAGTGCAGCCGATATCTTGTCCCTAACGGAGAAGAAAAGGGGAGCTTGCGCTCATTGGATGTGCATAGTGGAGCACTAGCCTAAAGGTAGCCATACACAGGTCGCTTTGTCAGCGATCAAATGCTGATCGATTGCTGATCCAATCTTTCCAGGCGATCAGGAATCTGCAATTGATCGGATATAAACATGCAACACCACATTGGGAATCCGATTTGTGGTCGATTTGGACATGAGCCGATCTCCAAAATGGGCGATTCCACAAAATCCATCGATCGGAAAGGCTGCTGCATGGGGAGCTATCGGTCCACCAACCTACTTCGATTGCCAAACGATCGACCAAAAAACCAACATGTCGGTTCAGTGTCCGGTTCGATTTTTAGTTCGATCGTTCAGGGTGATCAAAACCCGATTGACGGCCGATCAATGGCCAATCGAACTCGTGAACGCGTGCAGTGTTTGATCTGTCAAAAATCTAGTGGAAAATCGACCTGTGTATGGCTACCTTTAGAAATAACCCCCCTGGTAGTCCAACATAGGGTCCCCATACACCTTTAGATTTCTCTGTCAGATTTCCTTTAGATCTCCTTTTTGTTTTACCAAAACCACGTAATATGAGGGACTTTCTAAACAATCAAGTCTACCTCTGTTCAATCGCAGAGGACTCGGCGCTACATAGTTGTTGGTAGATCTAAAGGATATCTGACAGGGAGATCTAAAGGTGTATGGCCAGCTTTAGTCTTGTTTCCTGTACCAAAAGAGGTACATCATTTAATGAACTCATAATTAAGTAACTCATAATTTAGTAACTCATAATTTAGTAAATTAAGTCAGATAGTGGAATATTCAAAATGAAATGTCACCATCTCTAGAAAAAATTAGAAGAACACCCACAAGATGGCAAGTACTAAACAGCATGGTTACATGCATTTCCATGGGCTGCGTTGACATTAATGTTGGCTGTAATATACATAAACCAAAGAAAGATATTTATTTCCGGCAATCTGTACCCATTGGATATAACGTGTCTATGCTTTCCATGCATCTTCATGTGCTGCCATTGACATCCATGAGTCTTGTATCGCACATCTAGGGTTAAACATATGAACTTGCAACACACAGATGTGAACTCCGAGCCATTAAATAATATATGTGACGTACGGTCGATCCCATCATTCCTAATACCCCTGACAAATTTTGACCTAAAGTTACTTTTAATCAGCAAGCGATTTTTTGACGATGTTAAGACGATGTACAAGAGGCATTTTTGTGAAGGAAAAACATTTGTCTGCTTTTATTTACATTTGAGCAAAAAGTGTCCAAAATTATTCATAACCTTCTCAATAATCAATAGGAAAACCTTTATTGGCTATATAGCTAGCCATACACGTGTCGGATTCCATGTCCAATCGATTCATCATCCGATCGATTCCGGCGATTCTGCCGGGAATCGCAGGTGTGATCAATCGGCCAATTAAGAGTATCCATCGCTGCATACCACCTTGTCCAACGGATTCCGGGACGATTCCGTGTCCGATTGTCCACCTCACAAATGGCAATTCCCCCTGATCTGGGCAGAATCGGATGAGAAAGACCAACATGTTGGTTCTCCGTCGGATCCGATTCTGAGCCCCTGAACGATCGGACCTGATCGATCGGACAAGGTGGGCTGCATGCGATTCCGGCACGATCGTTTCGCTTGCACGCGCCCGGAATCGATCGTGCCGGAATCCGGTGCGAATCCGACACGTGTATGGGGGCCTTTACAGCAATCACACGCTTCCTATAATTGCAGACCAGCTCCTCGCATGTCTCCACAGGGATTTCTCCCCATTCATCTTCAGCAATGAGCTCCAGATCCTTCAGGTTGGAGGGTCTTCTTGCCATCACCCTGATCTTTAGCTCCCTCCACACATTCTCAATTGGATTCAAGTCAGGACTCTGGCTGGGCCACAAAACGTTATTGTTGTTTGCTAACCATTTCCACTTATGTGTTTTGGGTCATTGTCATGCTGAAACGTCCACTGGTGCCCAAGGCCAAGTTTCTCTGCAGACTTCCTGATGTTGTCGTTGAGAATCCTCATGTATTGCTCTTTTTTCATGGTGCTGCTTACTGTGATTAGGTTCCCTGGTCCATTGGCTGAAAAACCCCTCTAAAGCATTAGGTTCCAACCACCATGTGTGACAGTGGGGATGGTGATCTTTGGGGTGGAACCAAGCAGTGTGCAGTGTCTGTTGGATTGTCTGCCTTGAGACATTGCCACCAGCAGAGCCCAGATTGACTAGGATGGCCTTGGTGGTGATCCTTGGTCTCTTTTTCACCTCTCGCACTATCCTAGAACAGCTAGGACTATTTGGAATGGTATAGAACTTTGGATTTTCCCAGTGACTGTGACAGATTTAGAATGGTAGAAATAATTTTGGACATGACACTTCTTGCTCAAAGGTAAATAAAAGCTGAGAAAATGCCTCTTGTACATCGTCTTATCATCTTTTGGGAGACACTTATGTCATCTCCCGTCAAAAAATTACTTGCTGGTTAAATAAAAGTAACTTTAACCCCCTACGTGTTACAGGCTTTTCGTGCCATTTTCTGTGGCATGAAAAGCCGTTTCCCCGGCAATCGTGGTGGAGTACACTGTACTCCGTGGCCATTGCGGACTCTCCCCCCGGCCCTCTACACATCGCCAGTGTCAGATAGATGCCGGTGGTGTGTGGGGAGAAAAGGGGTGCCCCTCCATTAACATGGAGGTCTATGGTGCCACCCCCGCCCCCTGTGTGTCGAAGTGTTGCAGGCACACAGAGAGCCGGCGGTTGTGCCCGATCCCGGCTTTGGGCATAACGCCAATGAGGTTAAGTCAAAATTTGCCTGAGGTATGAGTAATTATGGGGAGACATCGCCCATTTACCAGATCTTTCAAATATCTGACCGTGTATGGTCAGCCTATGTATATGATTCAACAGCCGGGCCTCTTTTCAGTGATGGGGTTCCCCTATGGTCTGCTACACTCCAATTACAGAAAACGATCCTAGTATTAGGGTGTCCCTCTGACTTCATGTACTTGGCAAGTTGGTGAACGGCTGTCTGCAAGTCTTTGCAGAAGGTCTGTGTACCCTCTGTTGGCTTTTTATTGCCATCTGTGTCTCCTCCTCTAGTGGCCATTATCACTGGGACACCGAGTTCTAGGTATTGCTTACATTTTAACTTGTCACTGAAACAGTAATGTCTGGGTTATCATTTGACATTTGCTAGGGACTCGCTATTAATTTGATGGTACCCAACCACCATAGAACAAACAAGCATTGTACATGCAGAACTCGTTCTATTTAATAGGGAGGGGAGGATAAGCGTGCGGCACCCCCCTGTGTCCTCCCCCATTGAATACTATGGGCGTTGGGCAGGATGCTCACACCTATGATATTCTGTCTATGTCTAATTTAATCGTCTCTGCCTACTTTTATCTGATGTGTGTATGGGGCTTCAGAGAGAATTCCCCTAACTTTGTAGAAATTTTCTCTACTTTTCCTCCTCTCTTTCTCCCCTCCCCTACATCACTTGTGCTCATCTGTCCATCTATATTCTGCTGTATACTGGTCAGCCTGGCTTTTGTCCCCGACACTTTCACAGTTGATGATGTTTTGCTACTTTGGATGAGATTCTGTGTGCATAGAGCTGACGCCACAACGCTCACATGCTCGGCACCACTCCCGGTTACAAATACTGTGACTATTGTGTCGGCCTCACTCTTCCATTCATTGTCGTTCTTTCATGGAGAACTCTGTGGTAGTAGCAGTATTCGCCATCCGCTCTTAATCATTGTCCATCTGTCTCCTGTGTGCCTCTGATACAATCTGTCTATCCCTTTTTATTTATTTAATCTAGCTTTCCTCTTGTTTTAATCATGTTCATTCTGAATTGCTGTGTGTTAATCTATGTTTTTTTAATCTGTAATACGCTACCTTCCCTCTGTTTATATCAGGCTTTCTCCCCTAAGATTTCGTAAAGGAGATTTTATGTAAGCCCCTTGTGTAATATCCTGGATTGTAAACACTTATGGGCCAGGCCGTCGTATCCAGCGAGATATGTATGTTCTACAGTGTTTCTCTTATACTTAACACATGTATATTTACCAATAGATGATAATAATGTGTCCATTTCAGGGGGAGTCCCGTGGCAGTACCAGGAGGCGTCGTCTCTTTTGGAAACTCAGACAAAGATGGAAACTTCTCGGGCTTTTTGAAATTGACAAAGAACATGAGTTTTACGCTTTGACCTGTGACCTTAAGGAAGGTCTTAGAGATGCCATTCAGGATGGTACCCAGAGTGATATACAGGTAAGGTGTGTGTGTTTACATTAGAAATAACACTTAAACATTCGCTAGTCCAGACCCATCCATGGACCTGTTCACTAAAGTTCCTTGGCAGTGTTGGGTTACAGAATACAAGTGAAGGATAGCATAACCATGTCAACCAATTATTGGGGATACATTTGCCTACATCAGTTGAGTTCAGGTCTTTTCAATTTTTTTAATCCCTACAGTTGTTGGCCAGCTGAGTATAATGCTGCCCGCTATGCAAAGTTACACTGACCCCCAAATCCATGCAGGCACCATCACCACGGGGCATCACTCAGCCATAGCACAAGAAACCACTAGCAACCTCTTAGAGGACCTAAGGGTTCAATGGTTGACCCTTAGGTCCTCTAAGAGGTTGCTAGTGGTTTCTATAGGTGGTTAATCTAGTCATTTTCAAATAACATTACCTTGAAAAAGTTCATCTCATGTAACAAAAATTTTGAACCCATTTAATGATTTTTAATTTTAAAACTGTACCCATTGCAGTCAGCATTAATTGAAATGGTGATCTATAAAAATAGCTAATTACTAGAGTCATCAGAAAAAATTATTTCAGCTATTAATTTTATCATTGTTTCTTGAATTAGGGATAAAGGGAAAAGGCCCAACACGTAGCGATCGGGGGCCGACAGATGAGCAGGCACCCTTTGTGTGCCGGCCATTAGTTTGAACGGGGATGCCGGTCGCCCATTCAAACTAATGGCATCGGCTAGAGATTTATGGACATGTCTGTTCTGTGGCCGACCAAGCTTTAGAGCGACAGAAATCTTTCACCCCATGTGGGCACCCATGATCCGTGGCCGATTTTGCCTCGAGCACGCACTCACATCGACCGCAGCTCGTTATGTGTGTGGGGTCCTTATGGGTTAGTCCTGGAGTTCAGAAAACTTCACCATTTCTCTATGCATCATTATCCTGGATAACCAGGAGACTAAAGAGAAGGAAGACTGGGCATCAGATAACTATGCTTATGGCTTAGATAAAAAATGGTACATAAAAAAACAAACTAGAGAGTGGTAAAGGTCATATCAGAGTTGGGCTAAAAGGGGTTTTAAATCAAATGTTACTACTACCTAGAGAGAAAAATCCTTAAGTTAGCCATACATTGCCCAATTTTTCATCCACCGTGCGTGTTCCCAATAATTAGCCAGTGGACGCTCAGCTAAAAATCGGGTGTGCCCACTTGGCGAGATCGTCAAGAAACTCCCGCATGTTGGATTGCATGCTGATCCAACATATTGGTAGATTCCTGTTGGATCCCATTAACATCCAAAGTAAAGTCCGGTGCACAAAGGGTGCCCGTCAATCCTCTGAGTGGCAGGTTGCAGAGTGATAATGCTGACACTGCAGTCTGTCCCTCATCTATCCAGGGAGAATCTTAACAAGTATGGCTACCTTTACAAAGTACTGGCATAAAATACATTTAGTTTATTTATCTGCCCACTACAGTTCAACCATCATATAGCATAGATATGAAAATATCACGTCTGTCCTTTTGGATATAATGCAGGACTGAGGATTGGTGGGTCCTAGGACAACTCCAGTCCTATGAACGGGGGAATGCACCTCACAATCTAGGATCAACACCACCGTTGGAGGCATGGACCTGAGGGGATGTTTTCATATCAATGTTATATGATGGTTGAGCTGTAGTGAGCAGCTTAACCTCCTTAGTGTTCATGACGAGCCCATCTCGTCCAGAGTTTGTGTGAAGAACAAACTCTGGATGAGCTGGGCTCCCAAGCTGCATATCCCCGGAAAGCTACGGCGATGCGGCTTCCAGCCACAGCATTTCCGGAGTTCTGCGGCTTCACTGATCGCGGAAGGGGGCGAGGGTGAGCAGTGCCATAGACCTCCATGTTAACGGAGGGGCCTCTGCTTTCCAGCCCTCCCAGCTGGTGTCATGAATGACACTGGCTGTGTGGAGAGGGGAGGGAGGAAATGGCAGGCAGTGTACCTCGTACACTGCTGCCATTGCCTGTACCACACTGTTTAAATTGGTGCGGTACAGGCGGTGCGCTAGGGAGGTTAATAAACTGAATGTATTTTATGCCAGTACTTTGTTGGAATTACTTTTGTGCCTAAAAAGTCCCACTAGACCTAGGAGGAGCTAGCAATATACTAAGGGGGTTTTCCCTTTAGGTAGTAGTAACTTTTGATAATAAATTGGCATGTGGCACACTATCCTGGGTAATTTTACCTTTTTCTTCGGTCACCCAACAATACTTTTATGTATGAGCGGATAAAAGTTGATGCGCAAGTTGTCAGATTAAAAATTCTAAAGAAAGTGGTATGTTAAGGGTGAGGGTAAAATATTCAATTAAGTGTTAATATTGAAGTATATGTGAAGCAGTGTTCTCCCCAGATTTTTTTTTCAGCCGGGCGGTGCGATGACGTCATGACGCGATGACGTCATCGCGCCGCCTGCACCGGTCCGGCGGCACACAAGTCCTCTGACAGGCGGCGCTTCCCCATTCTTCAGGAGCGCGCCGCAGCCACTGAAAGACTCCGGCCCGCGGCCCCGGTAGTATGCCGCGGGCCGGAGTCTTTCAGTGGCTGTGGCGCGCTCCTGAAGAATGGGAGGCGCCGCCTGTCAGGCTGCTCGCTGCTCGCTGTGTGCCGGGCGGGGACCAAAATCTCCCGGGCGGGCCGCCCGGCCAATCTGCTTTGGGGAGAACACTGTGAAGGATAATAATAAATTTCACCATTGACCAAGTTGTAGATTCTATGGCTAGTAAGTAATCTAGCCGTTACAGTTTGGCTCTTGTCAGCCATCACCATGCTTTTCCTGCTTACAATATATGATCTATATGACAGTCAGAAATTAACTGATCTTTTTTATCCTTCTCACTTGCATTCCTTGATGACATTAAAAAAAATATCAATGTCCTTCACTACAGCTTTGAGTGGCTTTAAAGTTTTGGCTGACTAGAGTCTATCATACAAATCAACGATTGCTAAACATCTATGTAATGGAAAGTACCGTATTTTTTGGACCATAAGACGCACTTTTTCACCCCCAAAATTGGGAGGGAAAAGTGCCTGCGTCTTATGGTCCGAATGTGCCGCCGCTGGTGATCGCAACTTTGCTCCCCGACAGCTCTGCCGGCAGATAGATCAGCTGTGTGCAGAGGAGATCAGCTCTGTGATCTCAATCAGCACACCTGCTGTGTGCCGAGAGATCACACAGCTGATGGGCTATGTCAGCTGTGTGATCTGCATCTGCCGGCAGAGCTGTGGGGAGCTGAACTGTATTGGCTATATTTGCAGAGCCTCGCAAATATAGCCAATGCAGAGTGTGTGGACGCAGCAGATAAGTGACAGGCAGACTGTCTCAGACTGCAGATCCCCCCCTTCCTCCCCCTCCCTTCCCTCTCTGAGCTCTGTGTAAGAAGAGACGCTGAAGTCTGCTCTCTAGTGACACCATTTTGGTGGTGTGGCTGAATAGGGGTACTGCATGAGATTTTTTTCACATTCATTTAAACAAATGAAATATTTTTTTTCTGATTTCCTGCTCTAAAAACTGGCTGCGTCTTATGGTCAGGTGCGTCTTATAGTCCGAAAAATACGGTATATCCCATGCATATACTAAAGTAATGGAAAGTACATCTCATACATATACTAGAGTTGTGGAAGGTATATCCCATGCATATACTAAAGTAATGGAAAGTACATCTCATGCATATACTATAGTTGTGGAAGGTATATCCCATGCATATACTAGAGCAGTGGTGGGCAACTGAGTTGAGCATCTCTAAAGGGCCGCACATAACATTTTCAACCTATACTGACTTGTATCAGCAATTTATTATGAATAAATGAGAGCAGGCAGAGCTAGAAGACATCGTTTTACATTTTTAAATAACAAAACTTGCTTTCATTGATACTTCAAGAATAAGGGAACACTGTAGTCTCGTAATGCACATTTTGTGTCATGTGTGCACAAGGATGTGTTTTTTTAATGCCCAGTGTTTTTAACCGAGATTAGAATGTGTAGTGACAGTCATTGTCAATTACCTTATTGCCCAGGGCACTGTGAAGCCTGGGACCGCCCCTGGTGATATCTGTCATATGTAGACCTAGTTTTTCAGAATAACATTGACCATTTTATTGATGTCAATAGGAGAGCCAAACTTGATTAGGAAAGCCAGGTCAGCGGCATCCCCTGTTTGGTGGGATAGCGGTAGAATAGGCACTCACCTGTCTGCCGATCTCCCGCTGATGCATCCTCGCCTGTAATCTTCATGGGAAGAGGAGTAGAGGCGAGACTTTCTCAGATGCCATCTGGGTTGCTGATTTGCTTTCACATATGCCAATCATACGTACAAGTCAAAGCCTGAGACAGTCACTCACCTTTCCTCCTCTTCCCACTCTAAGATCCCAGAGGAGGATGCATAAGGGGAGATCAGTGGACAGGTGAGTTCCTATGCCCTATGCATTAACAGTTAAGTTTCTGGTGCCGCAGGTAGAGGTCTAAGGGGGACCACTGAAGAACGTCTGAAGGGCCGCAGATTGGGCACCTGGGTACTAGTACTAGAGTAATGGAAAGTATATACCATGCATATACTGGAGTAATGAAAAGTATATACCATGCATATACTGGAGTAATGGAAGATACATCTCATGCATATACTGGAGTAATGGAAGATACATCTCATGCATATACTGGAGTAATGGAAGATACATCTCATGCATATACTGGAGTAATGGATGGTGCATCTCATGCATATATTTAGGCAATTAGTGTTATATTCCATGTATGTACTAGAGTAATCTATGGTACATCTCATGCATGTACTAGAGTAATGGATGTTATAGTCCGTGCATATACTAGAGTAATGGAAGGTACATCTCATACATATGTGTCTCCTGCATTGGTGTAAAATATAAGCATCTTGTTTTTATCTTTACAGCCCCAATTTACAAATGAAGATTATACTGCTAAACTAACACAGGGACACGAGGTAAGATTTGTCAACATTTCTATCTAGTTCCAGGTTTTTGTTCACTTTCTGTTCTGAGGAGAGGTGTTTGATAACCCTGGCTTAGATTTTAGACTTAACATCACGTTTGTCCAAAACTCAAGGCTGCCACACACGCACCGAGTGGCGGGTGATTTTGCCGCCGACTGATGTGCTCGGCCATCGGCACAGCTCGGTCGGCCAGAAAACTGACATGTCCGTCAATCTCTGGCCGATGCCATTAGTTTCAATGGAGACGGGCATCTTCACTGAAACTAACGGCCAGCACACAAAGGGTGCCTGCCGATGCTGTCAGCGATGGAGAGCAGCGTGATGCCGTCCTCATGCTGCACTCCATAGCTGATCTGTGCTGCTCTGTCGGTCCCCACTCGGTACATGTGTGGGGGCCTCAAGAGATGTTATTGACTTATGTCTTTGTATTTAAAGATTGTCTATTGAACACATGTTTATGAAACACATTAAAGATGCATGTCTGGAGTTCTAAGCAATTGGCAGACTAAAGGTAGCCATACACAAGCCGTTTTGTCACCGATCAATTGATGCAACACCACCTTGGGAATCCGATTTGTGGCTGATTTGGACATAAGCCACCAAAATGGCCGATTCCACAAAATCCATCAATTGGAAAGGCTGCTGCATATGGCTATGGGTCCACCAACGTACTCCGATTGCCAAACAATCGACCAAAAAAACCAACATGTTGGCTCAATGTCTGATCCGATTTTTAGTTGATATCGTTTTTTTTGACGATCGGGCAGGATGAGCAGAACTCGATTGATTGCCGATCAACCTTGTGAACACGTGCGGTGATCGATCTGTCAAGAATCGAGTGAAAAATTGATCCATGTATGGCTACCTTAAGGGCTTGTCTTAGGTGAAGTTGATCAAGAGCTGTCGCGGCTAGCATCTAGCTACATGTTAATGGAGCCACTAGGGGCTGGCTGTGGCTCGTGGGCAGCTGCACAAGAGGGGACAGCCCCATTAAAAACAATGCCCTGCATGATTATAATTTAAGGTGTGGCTGGGCCATAAAACATGGACAGCTTTGGTCAGTAAAGAGCATTGTGTCTTTGACATGAACAGGATCAGAGATGGTTGAAATTTTTTTTACTACCGCACAAGTGGAGAGTGGCCAATGTATTGCCTATGGTTGTGGTCGGTAGTGGCCGTGTGGATGGAACTGCATCCATCTGCATCTGACTGCTGTAGTAGCCTCGGGAAAGTAATGGGAGTGTCACCTCAACCCTATAGGGGATAGGCCCCCATCCTAAAATATGCAAAAACACCAAGATGGGTGGGGAGAGAGGCCAAAAGTGATGGCCTATCTTCCCACCTAGTTTTCCTTGTTGGGACAAGGCAAGGGGACTTTGGCGGGGCCCCCCTATATTTACTATATGAACCTCCTGTAGAGGATTTAAAGAAAAGTATTCAAAATAGGGTCCAATCCAACAATAACAGAAATGAGGCTCCCACTCATGTGGAGCTCAACAGGAAATGATTGAAATTCAACACAGTTAAATGTTTATAAGATAATGGTTCTTGAAATTCAGTTGGTTTAAAAATTTCGTCTTTTAATTCCATGAATATAAAATCGAAGGATGGGACCCAAGCGTTGGGGTTGTCCAATCAGACAGCGGTCATATTCAAAATCCCAGGTCCATAGGGAAATAGAAATGATAAGGGCACCTCGATGTACGTTTCGGCTATCTTCTTCTGGAGGTGTCAAGAGATTCTTTAGTAGGACCTGATGGGAATAAGTACTGGGCCACTGTCATCGGGCCACGTGAGGAACAGGGGGCGATCCTGTAGAGGTGGTCAATTGTAGGTTACGATCTTCCCAGTGGAGACGGTGTCCACAGGTTGGGGGTAAATCGATGTTGGGGTCATTGGGTATGCTCCTGTCCTCCCGTGCTGCAGTAGCCCCTACTGTGGGTCCCCTTTGGCTGAAGTTGAAGGCTTTATATGATCCCAACCCTCTGGCCAAGCTCCATCTGTTGCTGGGCTTAGGAACAAAAGGGGAATCATATGAAAAGTAACAAAAACACTGTTTAGTCAACTAGTCTTTTCAGGCCAGGTCAGCTTCACATTAAAGCCCAACTCTATTCACAATACTTCCCACAGTATGTATGTCTAGTAAAATGTATATGAATAGCATTGGTCTCTACACCAATATTATTATCTTGCACACACCAGGGCTATGAGATGAGGACCTACGCAGGCCCGGTGTTCCGACATTTCCGGCAGTCTCTTGGGATGTCTGAAGAAGGTTACCAGCGCTCGCTCTCATCCTGTGGCCACTACCTACAGTTCATTAGTAACTCCAAAAGTAAAGCAGACTTCTTCCTGACGTGAGTCCAAAAAACTTCTTAATAGTACCAATTCACTGATAATAGGTTTAACCACTTAACCCCCCGGCCTTTCCTGACCCAGCTCGTCCAGCTCTGACCTGTCAGAACAGCAGTGGATGAGCTTGGTTCGTCAGGCAGAGATCGGAGCCACAGGAGCACAAACTCACTGCTCTGTGTGTCTCCGATCTAATGAAGAGGCTGCTGCGGATCACTCCCCCCCCCCCCCCCCCCATGCTCTCCTATGAAACCTGGCACATCTGCAGCGCCATCTAGTGGTTGCAGTGCTAATTTACCCGATACAGTGAATTATTGAAATCTTCATTATCTGATATTGTAAGTTATTTACAAAGTATCTGAACATGTTATTATATTTAGGATGTCTACCAGACTCCTGTGACAGGAAATTACAGGACTGCAATGTAAAGAAACGTTTTTCCCATTAACGTCTATGGTGCGCTTTTGGTACAGAAATCTGTACCTCAGAGATTTCCCTTCCTGATGAATTGATCAAAAGTTAGAATATTTGCTTGCATTAGATAATTTATTGTCACCTCTTGTTCTAGTTATCTTTAAGAACCTCTTTCTCGGTTTTGTTTTTAGAAATGACAAGCGTTTCTTTCTTAAGACTCAGAGCAAGCGAGAGGTTCACTTTCTGCTACAAATCCTGCCAAAGTATACGCAGCACTTCCAGGCCTATCCTCACTCCCTACTGGTGAAGATCTTGGGTGAGCGCAACACGTACAGTCCTTTAAGTAACGCACTCATTACAGTGATCAGCTATTGTGTCTGGAGCTTTGTTATGCTCACTTACAAGTATCACAGTGTGATTCCACAATCAAATGATTTGTATCCCTCAATAACTATGTATACTGCTTTTCGACCAGAATGCAAACATTTTGGTTTATACACATTAGTCCACTGAAGGATTGTGGGAAGCTTCTGGTTTTCAGTGGTGAGGGGGAAGGATTTTCATTACTAAGAACCGGGCCACCGGCAGGCAGGGAGCACTAGGGGGCTCTGAAGTCCACTGCCCGGTCTTTTGTTCCCCATCCTTCTGACCTGCAGTGTTCCCCTCGCCCCCCCCCTAATGGTAAGTATCATTTGAGCCCTCAGACTGGCTAGTGGTAGGGGGCCCCCAAAAATGTATAAGTATTTCAAGAAAGGGGGGATGGTGAGGCAGTGGACACCGAAAGTAAATCGGGTCCAATCCTGTTTGTTTGCCTCCTTGCCCAAGGGCAGGACAGGGGACTTCGTAAGTGGGCCCGCCACACCACTAAGATCAGAACCCTCGTGTTGAGGGTTGGGGGGGTTTTATAAAGCACGTATAAGAACTCAAAAAGGTCCATATATAGGCAAAAATGCATAGACATCAAGTGTGACAATAATTGTACCAGATAAATACAAAGATAAATAAAGAAGGTTTGTCAAAGTCTTTGTTGTTGCCAAAGACATCTTGAACAAACCCTTCTTTATTTATCTTTGTCATTTATCTACAATTCTATGCGTCAACATTGATTGTCTATGCATTTTTGCAATATATGACCTTTTTTGATTCTTATACGTGCTTTAAAAAAACCCCCCCCAAACCCTCAACACGGATGGGGTTCTGATCTTAGAGGGTGTGGCGGGCCACACTTACAGGTCCCCCTGTCCCTGTTCCTTGAGGCAAGGAGAAGCAAAAAACAGAGAGGGAGACCGTGGACCCGATTTACTTCGGTTCGTTTTGTTGGTCCACTGCCTCCACCATCCCCCCTTCCTTGAAATATTTGCTTGGGGGATGGTGGCCCTCCCCAAAGTAAGGCAGTAGTGGTAAGTCCCTTCTATGTAAAAATGTATAAGTAGTAATTGATGGCGGCCCTGACTACTAATACCTGCTGTTTATGGGTTCCATTTGACCTCCTGGGCTATTATCCCCAGTTATTTTGTTTACTAACAATACTCACCCCAAAATAACCTCAAGCATATTGGCCTTTCTAGAGGGAACTGTGGCGTCCCTCCTCATCGTTGGACCTGCAGATCTTTCCATACACTCCACCACTACCGGAAAGGCAGGGCATAGTGCCATTGACCTCCATGTGATGTCGTTTTGTTTCAGCACATCGATGTCAGGGACCTGAAGGCAGGAGGAGGGAGGTCTGCGAATTGTGTGCATCGCCCAGAGATTTAAAGCTGAACTCTTGCCTCACACAGTTGTACAATATACTTTCCTGTACTGAAATTGGTTATTTTGATTGTGTTTCACACATCAGTTTCTCACTGTTTGCATTAGAAGCTTCGCGGTCTCTGACCCGTCTCTTTTATTCACTGGATTTCTGTCCTGTCAATCATGGAAGCTCAGTATTCACATGTTCCTCCCCCAGGGCAGTATGCATGCAAAAGTTACCTAGTGCAACAATTAAGAACAAATTAAGTTCTGTAATGGAAAGAAAAAGATAAAATAATGCCCCCACACAAAAATGTAGGTACATAGAGGCAGTAGTGTTTTCCTACAGGGACATGAGTTGCTGTGTGTGTGTCACTCTAGCAGTATGGATACCAGAATTACATCACTTACTGGTTATGGATGATATCAGTTCCTGGTCAGAGGTGCTGTATGGATACCCGCAGGGCAGGCCTTCACATTCAGTGGGATCAATGGAATTGATTTCAAGTGGCAGCCCTTTTTCAACCGGCTGCATGAAAGAAGCTCCCATTCCTCAAAATTACATTGGTTCATCAATGCATTGTGATATTTGTATAACCTCTCTCAAGAGCCATCCCATGAGCATCAAACTATTAAATGGAGTAGTGAAGCAAGGAATGTTGTGTTTGTATATAATATATATGACTATATACAGTATGTAACATTGTTTAAGTACAAAGATTTATTTTCACTGCTTTTCAGGTGTTCACAGCATCACCAGGGAACAAGAGAAAAAGGTAACTTCACTACAAACACAATAGAAAGGACTGTGTGATAACATGTAACTACTGATGGACGAACATCAGTTGGGCCTGTTCGCGAACAGGCGAATCAAACTTCTTTAAATACCCGCCTTTTGCTTGTTCGCGGCAAACCTCTATTGACTTTAATGGAGGGTGAACTTCTCAAACCTTCATAATTGTAGCCAAAATACCAATAAAAAAGGGGCAAAGGGTCATGCCAGAGGGGGATCAATGGCTAAACTTCTCCCCCAAAATACAGATGTTTAAAAATGCTATTTTCTTCAGGTCTAGTGGCCGGAAATCACATACAGATTACAGATTTTGCCAAAAGTTACCGGACAGCACCTTCTGCAGAGCATCACATTTAGTCAGATCTCTCTGCAATGCATAATACTGCATACCCCACCCCCAGTAAGGACTTTTGTGACTCAGTAATGATGAACTACATGCAACAGAATACCTTAGCTATAGCTACAGATCACTGGATGGAGTATTACAGCAAAGTAGCTCAGCCATCACTCAATCAGCAGTAGCTTTCCCTATCTATTTAGTACTGGAGACACAGGATAAATGTAAAATGGATGCTGGGCTGCTTCTTTTATAAGGGGGGGGGGGGTGTCCTCCAGGAGCGAAAAATGTGTTATTGGCTGTACTGTCCCACCTGACTATAGGGTGAGGGGGTCGCACTTTGTCTCCATGTTAAAGTGCACCTTAACCCACCAGACAAACTTTGTCCTCCTCTGTGTGAGCATCTCCTCAGTGCCGCGGTGGGCAGCCGACATCTCCAGCAGCTATTCACGTTGATTTATTTACTTATTTTTCTCATTTTCACTTTGTATCCATTAACATACATTGTATCTGGCGGCCCCCTGGTGGCTGCCTGCGATATTGCAACCTCCACTCATGCAAGCCTGGAATCAAATACTGAATCTAAAATGGCGGCTCCCACAGGCATCAGCATGATTGCTAAATGAATATTGTTTGGTTTTTGAGCACATTTAAGCTATTGGCACAGTTTAAAGGTAATTAAAAATGTAATAAACATTTTTTTGTAATTTTTTATTTTTGAGTTTAGGTGCGCTTTAAAGGTATAGGGGGCGGGTCGAACACCCATAATGTTTGCCGGCATTGCGAACATGCGTGAGCTGTCCGCCAGGCGAACCTTTCGGCCATCACTACATGTTACCCTTACCAATTACTTTCAGGAACTTTGTGTACCTTGATGTAATATAAAGCTGTCTATTAAAATGTAAATATCAATATCATTTTGGCCTGAGGCCTTAAGCACTGTAAGCAGGAAAAAAAGTGTGATGCTTCATCTGCTGTATGCATAATGAAACATAACATTTCACATGTGGTACATTTCTCACATCTGGAGATTGATTGATGGTGATTGAATAACCTGTGTTACAGAAATACTTTATCATCATGCAAAGTGTCTTCTTTCCCGATGAGAGGATCATTGGACGGTAGGGTAGAATTTTTTCACACTTGTTTTTACACTGTGGGGTGTCTGTCGGTGGTGTTATTAATTGTCTTTTCTCCGACCTAGTTATGATATAAAAGGTTGTCACGTTAGTCGTTGGACTGAGCCAGAACCAGAGGGAAGCCGAGTCCTACAGGTCTTTAAGGATCAAAACTTTGAAGGCAATGCCATCTGCTTGGGTTAGTGTTTGTTTATTATATTACATTGTCAGAGATGTTTTTTGTGTCTGTATGATTATGTTATATGATCAGTGGGAATATACATCAATGACAGACTCTTGGCATTGGTACACTGCATGTACATACTGCAGCCCACATTTTATACCAGTGGTGGGCAACTGAGTAGCTATAGAGGGCCCTCGGCATCACTAAAGGGCCACACATAACATTATGAATCTATACTGACTTGTATAAGCATTTTTAATGACAGCAGGGATAGCTAGAGGGCATTAGGTTTCATTTTTTAAATAACAAAATTAGTTTTAAATGATACTTCAAGCATTAGGGATCACTGCTGTATGGTAATGCACATTTTTGTGTCATGTATATCATCAAAGGTTATGTGCTTCAAAGCCATTAATTATATTGTTGGGGCACATGAGCTTCGATTCAGCAGACATGTGAGTTCCTATGCCCTATGCATTAATAGTTAGGTTTCAAGGGCCTCAAGTGGAAGACTGAGGGGGGCCGCCAAAGAACACCCAGAGGGCCGCATGCGGCCCCCGGGCCTCAGGTTGGGCACCTGGGTTTTATACCATTATTACAGCAGAGAGAATTCATGGACTGGGGCCTTGACGGGTCACTTGACCAGGCTTTCCAGGTTTCTACTCTTTCCTGCTTTCATTCATTTTTATTATTGCTACCCCACATCATTTCATTACACAATGACATACCCTGCCCATTTATGACCTATTAATGGCAGCCAGGTTGTGTCAAAAATTCAATTACATGGTCACAATTTAACTTTTTAAATAACAATTTTTATTAAACTTTCCAAACAACTTTAACAAAACACAAAGGTTTCAATAAAAAAAGAAAGAAGAAGAAATTGTGGGACATGACCCACATTCAACAGCAAGAAATAGAAATCATGACATGGCGAGTGCATAAATAGTATGCACCAGCATATCACACTGAGCACTGGAGCGATGTAAGGTACACAGGAATCAATCAAACGATAGAGACGGCTGTAATGTTAAAGGCTCAA
>CM070040.1:5602032-5612647 GCA_036250615.1 Ptychadena robeensis | reverse complement strand
AACATCCCGCTTTAGTTTTCTAATCACAGCACTGCTTCAAAGAGAGTCGATCAGGGCAGTTAATTCGGACAAGTGTGAAGAGGGTTAGGCTTCGTTTAATGGAGCGACACTTCTAAAGCCTCAATCTTTGTGTCTGTGCAAGCAGTACCGGCCTTTCGGGCTATATGTAATTTTTTTTGAGGAGTCAACACTCCTTAGCTAATTTAATGCCCCTTATCTATATAAGGGGGCAAGTTAATTTGTGGGCGTCCCAATTGTGGTCAAAGGGGAAATGTCAGCTGTGGCATTAAATGTCAAAAAATGACTTCACAAGATCCAAATGCAGACTTTCCACAAATACTCATCGCATAAAAAAAACAGTAAGCTTTCGTTAAGAGCCGCCAGTTAAAAATTATGTGGGGGCTATGGCCAATAGAAATCTCCATAGAGCCGGGGGGGCATTGTCACAGTTTTGAAGGTGTGTATAATCAGTACTGATATCTTGTTTGGGCAGATAATGGTGTGATAATAGACATCATATCGTGATCCTTGATTATTAGTTTATGTCGTGGTGAGAAATAGGAGTAACCTTGTCGAGGAATGCATAATCCTCCAAATTGTCAATTAGTTGTAGCGAGTGCAAGTTGTTTTTTTCAGTTTACGAAGTTTTGTATGGGAATTTGAATTACAGGAGGAGTGGCGTCTGAGATGGATCGAACATATGTTAAAGTCCCCCGCCAGAACCACCATACCTGAACTGAATTTACAGTTGTGCAGTGTGGAGACAAGGAAGTTAACTTGTGTGTTGTTAGGCTATACACAGTAGCGATCATGACCGGAGTCTTATTTCAGTGCCCTTTAAGAACTAGAACCTGCCATTAGGGTCCCTTTTTTCCTCTACCCGGGTTAAGGAGTATTTTTGTGGAACCTATGGCAACACCTGCCCGAGTGTCGCTTGTGGGAGTGTCGCATAAAACCATTGACTAACTTAGGAGAGTTGGTTTAACTGTTGATTCGACAGAAATGTGTTTCTTGAATACAACATATCCCGCATCCTCATAGAGACTTATACACAGTCGAATTGGGGAGAGGGTCAAGACCGGCTCGGTGGTGAGATGAGTAATGCGGTTGCTGTACGCCTCCTATCTAGCTGCCTCTTATAGTATAAGATTATACAGCCGATCCGTATTATACACGGACCGGCTCTGTGAGGATGCTGTTGCTTAGCCCTCCTAATCTAGCTGCCTGCTTATAGATACAGACTGTATACAGCGCGATCCGTATTATACACGGACCGGCTCTGTGAGGATGCGGTTGCTTAGCCCTCTATCTAGCTGCCTCTTATAGTATAAGACTTATACAGCCATCCGTATTTACACGGACCGCTCTGTGAGGATGCGTGTTGCCTTACCTCCTTATCTGCTGCCTCTTATAGTATAAGACTTATACAGCCGATCCTTTTAACACGGACGCGGCTTCTGTGAGGATGCGGCTGCTTAGCCCTCCTATCTAGCTGCCCTCTTATGTATAAGACTTATACAGCCGATGCCGATCCGTGTTATACACAGACCGGCTCTGTGAGGATGCGGTTGCTTAGCAACACATGTCCCCACAGACCAGGGGCTCTGCTGGTATGCATCTGCGTTCCAGCGGGGCACCTGCTGATGACGTACTTCCGGCGGGGACCGGAAGTGCGCAGCGATTATGCGTATCGTCGATGCCCTCGTCGTTTTTTTCATGAAACAAGTGTGCCTTTGCCCAAAAAAGGTTGAAAAACACTGCTCTAGTCAATATTTAACAAAGCTCCTGACCAAGGTATCATTAGAAAAAATTCCTTCCTTACATTACAAAGGTTTTTGTGAAGAAGTATCGCTCTAACATTTAGTTTTTGCATAAATTAAGTTCAAATTTAGTTAAATTTTTAAAATTCTGTGCTAGAGCTGTACTTTTTTGCACAGTATTTCCACAGCCCTTCCCTTCATACTGTGGTGATAATACTGTGTTCAGGGCCTTTGCAATTTAATCATAAAGTCAGCTGGTTGACATTTTGCGAGCACCCATCTCTAGAGGGCAACATGCAATTCTAAACATTTCAGATCAATGGAATGCAGTGCACAGCAAAACTCTTGCATCTAATATTGAAAAAAATAGGTTCCTTACCTGTAAAACCTATTCCTCTCATCACCTATGGACTTCTGACGCTCTCTGCCACTTTCTCTTCACTCTTGTATACACGAGATGGCATTTTCTAATGTGGGTTTTGATAATGGTGCGTGTACTAAGGGCTTTCTCAGGACTGCAAAGGCCAACTTACACTAGGGGCCTTTCACACTATATGTGTTTCTTTAACCTCCCTGGCGGTTCACTGAGGTGACTGTACCAAAAGTGATACAGTGTTTTGCCTTTCCGCCCCCATCGGCGGAAGGCTCTGTTTGCCTGCAGCTCTGTAGAAATGCTGCAGGTACACAGAGAGCCAGCGGTTGCGCCTGATTCCGGCTCAACTGTGCCAGTACTTGCTTTGGGCGTAACGCTAGGGAGGTTAAACCGGCCATAGACGCTATGCTTGGCGGGCGTTTATCAAACAATCGGCCGCAGCATGATGACATCATCATGCCATGGTCAATCGTTCGAAATACACCCTTTACGATTTGACAAGCAATACTGTAAGAAATTACTTCACTTCTCAAAAATCATAATTTTCTGTGTTTTATAAGATATCACATGGTATAGTAATGTATGTATTATGATCTTCAATCTAGAGCTAAATATACATTGTAAAAAGCTTATGCAGCGGACCAGTTGTTATGTGTCAATCAGATAGGCCTTATGCCATGTAGCTTGAATGTATGGCTGAGCTGAGCATGCTCAGTGAGATGTGGGTGTGAAGTAGCTATTCCTGTACAAGATCACCTTATATGTAATAACAGAGGTTATATATGTTGATGACCATGTGATGACCATGTGTGTTGGGGGCAGAAGGAAGGACAGAAGGACCACCATGCAGCCTGCTGTAAGACCATCATGCACTGTTAAAGCTAGCTAGGGTGAGATCTTTGTATATTAATTCTTTGTATTGTAACTTTTTTAAGATAATAAACAAATCTCTTGCTTAAGCAACAATTTTCTGTTCTTTTGATAAATGGCGGTTCCTTATCGAACGCGCTATTTTACAAATACTTTGGACGGGGACCCTTGTCCCCATTCAAAGTACTGGCGATCGACCAGAGAAAAACGTTTGTTCTCTGGCTGATCAAAGTTTTGTGCGAGTACGAACGGTTGCTTTTCTTTTGGATTGGATAAAACATTTACGGCCCCCATACACGTGTCGGATTCGCACCGGATTCCGGCAAGATCGATTCCGGGCGCGTGCACGCCAAACGATCGTGCCAGAATCGCATGCAGCCCACCTTGTCCGATCGATCAGGTCCGATTGATCAGGGGCTCAGAATCGGATCCGACGGAGAACCAACATGTTGGTCTTTCTCATGCGATTCTGCCCAGATCAGGGGGAGTTGCCATTTGTGAGGTGGACAATCGGACACGGATCCGTCCCGGAATCCGCTCGGACAAGGTGGTATGCTGCGATGGATACTCTTAATTGGCCGATTGATCACACCTGCGATTCCCGGCAGAATCGCCGGAATCGATCGGATGATGAATCGATTGGACATGGAATCCGACACGTGTATGGCTAGCTTTATAAAACAATTATCCAATACAATCAAAATAAAAACAAATGTAAAAAAATGTACCTTCTGTACCTTTTAAATCTCCCGCCCCGGGAGCGTGACGTCATCGGGACACGAGCGTAGATCACGGAAATAGCCGGAGACTTCGGCTATTTCCGGAGGCATTCGGGTGCAGCCGGAGATGATCCAACTAGCAGAAACGCTCAGCGGGAGCGTTTCTGCTAGCGGGATCCACTTTTGAACTGGATTATAGAAAGACATTTATCTCATCCAGTTCAAAAGTTAAAGAAAATTATTTTTTTTCGTTTTTGAAAAAAATTTTTTTAAGACCGGGTCCCGTCTCCGTGACGTCACACGAATCAGTGAAATCACAAATGCATACAGCAGTGAGTTTTTAAAAACGCATGCGGAAACGCATCGGTTTTAAGAACGCAATGCATGCGGCATGAATGGTAACATTGGTTGTCTATGTAACAAAGCATGCAGTAAAAAAAAAAAACATGTGCAGTAAAATAAAGTGCACTTCTTTAAAAATGCACAGCATATAGTGTGAAATGTCCCTAAGTGAATGATAAAAGTTTATAATCTGACAACTGGGGTCCTGGGTTAAAACACAAGATACACATACGATGCCAAGCACAAGGGCAATATACATTCATTCAAATATCAGGCACTATGAAAAATCTATTTACATTTTCCTTCAAGACAGGTAATGCATGTGACACTACAGACCCTGTAAATGAAATATTTTTTAGGAATAGTTTGATTTGATTAAACTATTGACAGAAACCATTAGGCTTACCGTATTTTTCCAACTATAAGATGCACTTTTTCACCCCCAAAATGGGGGGGGGGGGGGTTTCCTGTGTCTTATGGCCTGAAAGTGTGACCACCCGCGGTGATTGCAACTTGGCTCCCCGCCAGCTCTCCCCGCAGATGGGAGATCGGCTGTGTGCAGATCCTCCCATCCGCCGTGGAGCCAAACTGCATTGGCTATATTTGCAGAGCCCCGCAGATATAGCCAATGCAGGCAGCTACCCCACACACACAGCGTAGAGGAGATCAGAATGCAGATTCCCTGGTGGCCCCCCCCCCTCAGATTGCAGATTCCCCGGTGGGCCCCCCCCCCTCAGAGTGCAGATTCCCCGGTGGCCCCCCCCCCCTTCCCTCTGTATGAGGAAGAAGAGATGCCAAAGTGTGCTCTCTAGTGACACCATTTTTGTGGCTGAAATTGGGTACCGCATGAGACTTCTCCTTATTCATTTAAACACATGAAATCATTTTTTTCTGGTTTCCTGCTCTAAAAACTTGGTGCGTCTTATATGCCAGGTGCGTCTTATAGTCCAAAAAATGCGGCAGTTTGCTAGATTTGCCAAAGCAATCTTTACAATGAGCTGATTCTGATCAGGAACCTTTGTTGACATTGATGTAATGTTTTACATCCACAGTATCATTACGAGCATAATCTGAATAGATAGAATAGTGTGATAATGAAAATTATATCTGGCAAGAATCAGCTGCAATCACCAACACATACTACCTCCTCCAGGTAAGGAAAAAGTAGTGCGGACATTCGCGAAATGCGCTGCTAAAACCTATAATTATAGTTCAAAATTCAGCAAGAAAAATAGAACAAAAGGTTTAACATTTTTAATAGGAAAACATTGATTCTGACAGCAAACGATGACTGCAACTACTCTGAAGTGTTTCCCTTAACATTTGTTGTATAATATAGTTTGGGATCTAATGTAAATATCAGAAGCAAAGGTGAGACGGCAAGATTGGAGAGTGGAGGGTATGTATATAAAAAAGAGGACTATCTACAAATAAGGGAAAAACATTTTATCCAAATTACAAGAACAAATAAATTCATTGGCCCTTCACAATCTGTGCCAAATTACCAACTGAATACCAAGCTATATAAACATCACACACTGTCATGCAGAATGCCCTATCTCCTCGCTAAAAACAGAAATCGCTATCTTGTTTAGGAATGCGGTGCTTCTTGATCTGGCAAAACTGAGGTTGGTGTTTAAGCCTAATTTATACAACCCTATAATCACACTATTAACACATCACACCTATGCTTAGCTGGTATGAGTGGACACATTAACATTAATGTTTAAAAAAAAACAAAAAACAAAAAACTGCTGATTTTACCCTACATTAGCACAAATATTCTCACCTTTCTAGGAAACATGATTCTACGGCATTTTACCATTTTGCCAAAGCAGAAAGCCACAGCAAGACTGAAATGTGCCTTTGTGTATAAAACAGTAATCTGTAGGATACACGCCCTATAAATAACCTAATGCCTGCCATACACATGCTGATAAGCGGCCGATTTTTCACCTGAACAGTCAGCGGAAAAATTGGCCGCTTATCGGTATGTGCCCACAGATCCCTGTCGCCTCACAGCTCGGCCGGCCAGAGAACGGACATGTCCGATAATCTCTGGCCGATGCAAGCCAATGCCATAAGCTTCAATGAAGACCGGCGTCTTCATTGAAGCTAATGGCCGGCACACAAAGAGTGCTGGCCGACTGGAGGAGCCCCATAATGCACCAGGGTGCAAACGTGATGTCGTCATCACGCTTGCATTCCGGTGATTATCGGAGAAGGTCTGTCTGCACCCGTCGGGGTGTGTATGGCAGCCTTAAATGTTTCAATTGTCTGGAACTAGCTCCAGCGATCCCATCCCAATTTGTTAGAATACCAAAAGAAAAGCAACTTCTCCTCCTAAAGCCCCCCCATACACGTTCCGATTTTTCGTACGAATTTTGCCCGACCGACCAAGGTGGTCAGGGGATTAATCAATCGAGAGATTAATCCGATGCAGAATTATGTACCCGACCGATCCCGATTTTTGAAAATCCGCTTCGGACCTGTCTGTAAATTTTGGTAGATCTGCTGTTAATAAATAGGGTCGGGCTGATCGATCGGTGATAATTCGAATTCCAATTTTTCGTGCCAGCCGACCGAACGACCATAACATTTTAGGTGAAAATCAGGTGACACGATCGGACGAAAAATCGGTCGGGAGAAAAATCGGAACGTGTATGGGGGGCTTTAGTGGGACTCTAATTGGAGTGCTGGAGGCATATATTTAGCCAGAGATTGCGAATACACGGTGTCAATTTTATTTGGACTTTACAGCGATTTTAAGCTCAAAATAAAAAAACACACATACATTAAACAGACACAATACTCACCTGTCAGCAGTTCAGATGCAGGGACACTGCTACACAAAAAAAACCCCACACTAAACTGTCTTCACTTGCTTGTAGTTCTTGTGCCTGCATCTTGGCTGCTGGAAAGTTGCAGAGTTCCGCCCACACTGCCCCCCCCCCTCTCCTCTCCCCACCTTCACTCCACCTGATGAGGGGGATCAGCTGCTGACGATTTCCTTCCTGGGAGAGATCTCCCAGACACCACTTTGGCTGCCTAGGCGCGACGTAATGCAGTGGGAGGGGAGCACTCGTAACAAGCTCCTCTCCAGCTGTTAGAAGAAGATTTTTTTTTACACTTAAGGATGTCAGCAATATCGGCTGAGCTGCAGCTGATAATGCTAAGTGACCTTCCAGGTGGTAGGTCCGCTTTAATTGGTCCACATTAAAAAATACATACATCCAGGGACTGCCAGCAGCGCATCGCACACAGTAGTGGCAGTCCGGGCTATGCAGAGGCTGCTGTACCTATCAGTCAGCACACCGGGGCCCCCACGTGCTGACTGCCGGGCCCCCTAGCTGCCCGGGCGTCCCCCTGTCCCCCCCTGACGGCGGCCCTGCATACATCTATGCAAAAACACAAACTGATAACAAACACAATAAAAATGTTCATCCAAGGTCTGTGTCCAGATGACCTGGCAATGTTATACGTGTGCCCAGTGCGACATGTTTCACCAATTTAATTGGCACACGTATAACATTGCCAGGTGTTCTGGACACAGACCTTGAATGAACATTTTTTATTGTGTTTGTGCATAGATGTATGTATTTTGGACCAATTAAAGTCCAAATAAAACGGACACTGTGTATAAGCGATCTCTGGCTAAATATATGCCTCTTAGTCCCAATTAGGAGGGAAAGTTGCTTTTCATTTGGTATCCTATAAATAATCTAACAACTGCATTTTGTCATCCCATAATGGGCTCATCTACAAGGATGAGCCCACTACCACATTGCCCTGTGGGAATTACTAATGAACACTACAAAACTTCAAATCTGTTAGCCTATCGCATTTTGTGGGGAGTGGGGCTCAGGGTACTATCGCCATAAGATTTTTGATCATCAACTGCAGCTTCATCTACCTCCAAATCATATTCACTTTTGACAAGTGCCATGTCTGGCTCCATAAGGTACCCAGAATCCTCCTCACTTGTACCCACAACAGTATCACAGCCGGTGTTTGAATCTTCTTTGTTGCTTCCAGCATTTGATCTTGCTTGGTTCTCATTTGCCAGCTTTGCTGGTACAATGCTGCTCTCATGTGCGATGGTAACATCATCTTCATCTCTGTGACTGTTAGCACTGGCAGTTTTCTCTTTTTCATCCTCCAGATTTGAGGACACTCCGGCTTGGGAACTTATGCGTTTTTTGGCGGTTTTGTATCTCTGCAAAGGTAATGTCAAGAATGAATATGAAAATGACAGTACTGGAACTAGAGGGCATCTAGTGATAACATCTCTTTGGAGATTACAGAAACCTGCCTCTTATTAGACTCCAAGCCTAACCATATTTGTACAAACGTCTAAGCTCATGCTTGCAAGGCAAGTAAATGGTATTCTATTCTGTATGTCAGAAAACTATTTTATCTTTATATGCCAAGTTTAGATCTGGATCCAGTCTCCAGAACATGTTCCCTAAAGGTGCCCCTAGCTTGTGTTTTGTAGAATTGTCTCTTAAGGCCCCCATACACGGGTCGGATTCCGGGCCGATTGATTCCGGGCGTGTGCACGTGAATCGATCGTGCCGGAATCGTGTGCAGCCCACCTTGTCCGTCCGATCACGTACGATCGTTCAGGGGCCCAGAATCGGATCCGTCAGAGAACCAACATGTTGGTCTTTCTCATCCGATTCTGCACAGATCAGGGGGAGTTGCCATTTGTGAGGTGGAATCGGAGGTGGAATCGGACACGGAATCGTGCCGGAATCCGCTGGACAAGGTGGTATGCAGCGATGGATACTCTTAATTGGCCGATTGATCACACCTGCGATTCCCGGCAGAATCGCCAGAATCGATCGGATGATGAATCGATTGGACATGGAATCCGACACGTGTATAGCTAGCTTTAGGTTCCAAAACAAGAATGTCCCCTTGTGAGGTTTAATTCCCTCCTCTGCAGCTACACATTTTACACGAAAACTTCAGTTAGTCATTACTAGCTGCAATGGGTTCATCTAAAGGCACACTTAAGCTAGCCACACAGGGGTAAACTCCCGTGCAATCGACTCCGATCAATCACAGCGCGGTGACGTCACCACACTGTTATTGATCGGGGATCAATTGAACGGAAATCACCACAGAAAGCACCACATGGGCACATCGATTCCCTTTCAATGGGGACCCATTCTCCCCAGCTTGTAGCGTGTGAATCAGAACACGAGCTACAAGCTGGGCAGAAATCCATCCCCTCTCCTCACAGCAGAAGCAGCTTCAGTGTAAGGAGTGCTGGCTCCGCCCCCTTCACACTGACAGTCGGACTGCCGCAGTAGGAAGAAGGCAGGAGCCGGCTGTTCCTATACTTTGAATGAAGATGCATTAAGGTAAAGATACCCTAAAAATATATTTTTCACATGAGCCCATAATACGTGGCCCATAATCTGTAAGTGTAGCACTTGCAGTATTTGTACAATGCTCATATAGCTCAAGACCTCTCTGCTGCTTCTCATCTATGAAAATGAGTGAATGCTGATGGGTGGTGCATCTCTTTAGGCTCCTATACGTGGATGGATTTTTCACTTGATTTCTGAACGATTGATTACCGTGTGCGATCAATTGAGTTCTGCCCAACCTGAACGATCGACCAAACGAAATCAGGATCGGACATTGAACTGACATGTTGGATTTTTTTGGTCGATCGTTTGGCAATTGGAGAATGTTGGTGGACATATAGCTCCCTATGCAGCAGCCTTTTCGATCGATTTTGATCGATTTTGTGTAGTCGGCCATTTTGGAGATCGGCTCACGTTCAAATCGACCACAAATCGGATTCCCAAGGTGGTGTTCCATCGATTCCCGATCCGATCAATTGCTGATTCCACGATCGCCTGGAATGATTGGATCTGGAATCTGTCTGTGACAATTCCACTTGTCTATGGCTACCTTTATTGATTATATATCCAGGGGTGCACATAACTTTTTTAGTGAGCTCCTCAGATGAATACCAGGAGAAAATGTTTGGTACTCACCCCATATGTAGCGTGGTCTACTCACTGTCCTCTGTGTCAGCCTCCTGCATGGTAGATTCTGGACCTCCCTGTTCCTCATTAATCCTCCGATTAGCTGTCTCCATCCACAGGTGACCTGTGTTTGAATTAGATACCCCTAACTGCAACCTTTTATAGTTATTTAGGCTAAGTTTACACTGGCGGTTCTCGAGCTGCTTTCAGCTCGGAAACCGCCAGTGCGCTCCCGCAGCAGCGCGATAAACGACTCCCTGTGATCGGCTACAAAACAGTGCAGGCGATTACAGGGCGTCTAATTAAGGACCCCATAGAGGTCCTATGGCACAGTCGCACAAAAACCGACCGGCGAACGCCTAATGTGGCATCCGCCGGTCACGTTAAACGGTCCTTTACCTGGAGGTAAAAAACCGCCAGTGTAAACTTAGCCTAAAGCTTCCCTGCGGTATTCAGGTGACATAAATTCTATGTTTAACAATAAAGATTGGCAAAAACTTTTGCCAATTAAAATAAAACATTTACAGTAGTGTTTAAACACTACCC
>CM070040.1:5572484-5595482 GCA_036250615.1 Ptychadena robeensis | reverse complement strand
CAGTGATATATACCTTCCAATCACTATGTATTCTATCAGGGAGGCCACTTTACTACACAGCTGTTGGTAGAGCTAATGGAGATTGTATGGATCGATCTTAAGGTGTATGGGGGGCTTAAATCAGTGTTTATATCTGCACTTAGGAGGAAGGAGGGGAAGAGAGCAGTGCTCAGAGTAGAGAGGAAGCACCCCTTACTGTCTGCAGCAATGACTATATACATGTTGCTCTGTTTATCTCTGCTGGTTTGAGGTAATGAGGCTAAGGGCTTGTTTCCACTAAACGTCGGGACCCCCTCCGCAAAGCGTATTGCTTGGAGGTGATCCCGATGGAGCACATAGACTTTGCCTGCTCGGCGGAAGCTGTGCTTAGACATCCGCTGAAGCAGAGGCTCAATGTATTTAACTACGTTTAGCATTACATGGGCGGAACGGCTCAGCCTTGTGAAGACACGGCATCTGCCGAGCAGGTAAGTGAATGCGCTCCATCGGGACCTCCCGCCGTATAATGGAAACATAGCCTAAAACTTTTTTTTTTCTTTGGAACCCCTAACAAAAACCATTTGTGCTTCTATTGTTCTGGTGCGTCTTATCATGTGAAAAATGTATCAACTGTAATGTGATAGCCCAGGTAAGAGAAAGTTGTAAGAAATGGAGAATGAGAAGAATCGGCTTGTTTAAGGCGCCCATCAACAAGATTTATTAGGTCATAGCAAAAGTTTTAAAGGTCAATAAAATTGTTTCACCCATGAAGGGTCTGGGGGTTTGAAGGGTGAAACAATTTCTATTGACCAGAAAACCACTATTCCAGCAACTCTCCTACACCTGCCATTTATATATGCCTCCCATCCCCTGCTTTACCTACACTTATACTCATCTCTCTCGCTATACCTCCTATTGGCTGGCTATTGTCAAATACACAAGTTTACCAAATGCCTGACTTGATATTAGGGCTATTTCCCACAATCCATCTGAAATGCAATGTGGAATCATGCACTACGGCATACATTTTCCAAACTGCACAGAACCACAGATTTTGGTAAGCCATTGACTTAAATGGCACTTCTAACGTAAATGAACAGCCAGCGAGTTGTGATCTGATAGGTGCATTTCAGCATCAGATTAAAGATTTCTACCCGAAAAGAGCTATAAATGCTAGTCCACCATTATGTGGTTGTAGACTGCTGAAAAAAAATGGGGCTGATAAATAATCACACCAATTTACAGCTGTCTATTCGGACAAGCCTTCAGTCGTGTTTTTTCAGCTGCCCCTCCCTTGCCAACCTCGTCTTTACCTCCTGGGACTTCTGTTTGTGTTCTGGAGATTTCATGTGCTCTACAAATTTGCGTGGGGTCTTGAAATGGCGAGTGCATACAGTGCAGAATGGTCTTAGGGAGCGTTTTGCCATCTGAAAATAAAAGGCAGAATGGATAGGTTAGCAATATTTTGTACGACGAGTAAACCCCTCAAACCATACTTACCCTCCTTTTTTGGTGCCCCCCTATAGTATTTTGTCCCCTCCCGACTTGCTCACATGCACCTTGGTTGTTATCCCCACTGCTTCAGAGGGTGTGTAGCGGAAGGTGACGTCATGCACACCTGGTGGACCTGTCCGTTTGTCTCCATTTTCTGCCTCATTGGTAAACTATTTGAGACCAAAATCTCCAAAAGTCCTTGGCAAGCTCTCCTGCATTTGACCACAATTGGGAGAAGCAGTGCCTGACCTTCCCTATTCCATTTACAGACAGAATTTATGCTTTCCAGGCGCCCTCTTGTGGCAGAAAGCGTTAATGACGCTTTAAAGCATAGACTTCTGTACAGTCAGTACAAACACTATTGCCTGGGGGTTGCACACAAGGAACCCAGAGGTGTACAGAAATTTGCCTCTGAGCCCGGATATATGAGCATAAACATAAAGTTGCACTAATCAGAGTACTACGGTCAACATCCCAAATACAAATTACATATCAAATCAGTTGGGGGGGAACAACAAGGATCACCCGAATGACTAATTTTCCCCCTGGGAGCACCTCAGGGGCAAGGGGACTTTAACGGCCAGACATCAACTGTATCGACTGTATACAAAATAAACAATAATTTAATGCACAAAATCATAAGAGTTAAAAACATAGGACCCCTTAATGTTGGTCGATATTGCATCATTGTTACACACATATTATAGGCACAGTTGTAGTAATAAGTACAAAAGTCAAACAAGTACATAAATGCAAGCAATACGTCAGGATAAAGATCCTGTAGACACAGGAATAAGCCCCAACGTGTGTTTCGTAAAGAACTTCCTCAGGGGGTATGCTTTATCCAAGTAGGTTCTGTGATGATATCTACAATAACATCAACATACGATACCAATGAAGGACAGACACATAAGGCCTTGTTTCCATTGATGCGTTTCCACGCGTTTATGCGCGGCCGCAAGCGCTGACAAACGCATCCATTGAAAACTATAATATAGTTTCCACTGGTGCGTTTGTGCGCGTTCGGGCGTGGATGCGGTTTAGGGCGCGTTTGTGAACGCTAGCTGCAGCGTTTTGAAACGCATCCGCGTCCCAACCGCATCCGCATCCCAAAAAACGCGCCCATAGGGATGCATTGGATGCGTTTCAAAACGCGCGAAAACGCGCAAGAACGCATGGCTTAGCAGACGCGGATGCGTATTCTGGCCGCGTTCGGGGAAAAAATCGCGTCCTGTGAACGCGGAAAAACGCGCGACAACTATGCCATGCGTTCAGCCACGCGGTTACAACCGCATGGTGACCGTGCGGTTGCAAACGCGCGGAATCGCATCAATGGAAACAAAGCCTAACATCAAGGAGGGACCAATAAGCATCTCGCAAATCATGGGTGAGCCATTTCAAATGAGTTAACATATTCCAGTACTCACAGTATAATATCAAAAGACCAATCACTGGGAGAGGCAGGCGGTCATCAGCGAAGAATGAGAGGTAAAAACCAAACAACCTGACAGCAGGCCTAGCCCAAGCAGACCTGCACATGGGGAGTGGAACTTAGTAATCAATATACAATGATTTGGGGTATGTCAAATCCAGTTTGATAGCCAGGGGGACCCACCATGATAAGTGCATCAACCAATGTGTGCCAAGAAGTTGTATAGAATACCCAAAGTGATAGAATTGCCATTGCAAGGGGGTGGTCCAAAATATATAGGAGCATACATGGGGGTGTAAGCAAGGACCCCTGAGGTGCCTAGGGATTTCCCTTTGTGCTGAGGATGATCAGTGCATCATGACCCCCCAAAAAGAACTGAGAAGAGGGCAATTACAATAGAGCAGAAGAAAGAGTCCTAAATTGTTGTTTCTGGTAGGCTAGGAACAACTTCTAACTTTATTTGATATAAAAGTAACAATATTATTGGTGTTTCTTGAACGTTACATCTTTGTTATTATAAAAAGGTTAGGAAAGTGGTAATTTGGGAGCTATCCGGAATGAATTTTTGCCATTTCCATTATATCCTATGGGGAAAATGGTTTTGACTTACAACCAACCCTTTGGAATGAATTCAATTGGTAAGTCAAGGGTCCACTGTACTTGATTTTGCACCACGTATGACAAATGCACATTCACATTCAAGAATGCACTCTAAAGTTCTAGGTTTCAAGACATCATCAACAGGCACCTGGAATTTCTGCTAGTGTTATAAAAGTGCTGAATAACCATTTAATAAACAATAAAATATACAACTTTTAGTGCAACAATTACAAACCTTGTGTTCTTGAGTTCGACGGTGTTTGATCAGGTCACAGCTGAAGTGACCTTGGCAGACATTGCACCATCTTAATTGTTTCTTCCTCCTGAAAGTTAATCGAATAAGAAATATATACAAAGAAAAAATATATATATCATTTTCCCTTAGGGCTTGTTTCCATTACGTCGGGAGCCCTCCGCTAAGCGTACACGCTTAGCGGAGGTCCCCGACGTAGCAGATAGACTTACCTGCTCGGCGGACGGGTCTGTCTTCATTGTGCCGACCCGATCCGCCGGTGTCAGGCTGAACATAGTCGAGTACGTTCAGCCTGTACACCGGCGGATGTCTAAACAGACCATCCGCCGGCAGGCTGAGTCTATGGGATACGTCGGGACCCCTGCTTAGCGTATACGCTTAGCGGAGGGCTCCCGACGTACAATGGAAACAAAGCCTTAGTCTTTCCAATATTGTCCATGTGCCACATCCCAAATATTGACATCTAAACGAAACAGAACGAATGGAGATTCCACTCCGGAATCACAGAGCATTATTATACAATAACAGAGCATGATTATACAATACATCATTTTTGTCAGTCAACCACAAGGTTGTATGTACATAGATTTGGTCATTATAATAAAATGTTTGTTGCCAGATAATGTCTCGACGCGTTTCGCAAAATATGCTTCCGCAGGAGAGTTCTATCCGGCAAATTCTATCATGCTATAGGTTGCTAAATAGCAACAGCTCACTGGCGTGGCCCGTGTCGCAGCCCCCCCACAGAACGACCGAAGGCTGCTGCACGTGTGTCAGGATCCCAGACATCCATCAGCCGGATGTCTGGGATCCTGCCATACCAAATGATCACACGTGGAGCACGCCAGGTAGCCCTGACTATGCTGGCTGTGGAAGGATGGATGTGGGTTGCCTTTGCCCGGTCTGTCCCCCGTTATTCCCCACACCCCTGGGGGGCTGGGGGGTGTGTGTGTGGGAGGGAGGGGGGGGGGGTGCCTGCCGGATTCAGCCTTCGGTCGTTCTGTGGGGGGCTGTGACACGGGCCACGTCAGTGAGCTGTTGCTATTTAGCAACCTATAACATGATAGAATTTGCCGGATAGAACTCTCCTGAGGAAGCATATTTTGCGAAACGTGTCGAGACATTATCTGGCAACAAACATTTTATTATAATGACCAAATCTATGTACATACAACCTCGTGGTTGACTAAACAAAAATGATGTATTGTATAATCGTGCTCTGTTATTGTATAATCGTGCTCTGTGATTTTAATAAAAATCTTTCTATATGAATCTGGGTAAAATTGTGCCTTAAAAGTCCTGGAGTGGAATCTCCATTCTTTCTGTTTTGTTTTGTTTAGAATAAGAAATATAATCAAAGAGTAATAGAAAACACATTAATATTTTAGTTTGATGTAGAGTGCTACAGGGTTTGATCTCCCCTTAGGGTTTTTATCCTTTCATCGCTGCAGGCCTCCAACTCTTCACCGGCACAGCTTTATATGGCAAAACTATTTTTTTTAAAGCTCCTTGTGCCATCTGTTACAAAATGTTCTCCTCATATTGGATTCATGGGACATTCAGCAAAGAAAAGGGCTCAAATCTTTATATATTATACGCCTACTAGCAAATTTCTTCTGGAACACAGTGAGAATGTTTTTTCCGTAGGTGTAACGCAAGGTTTGTTAGATCAGTCAAGATTAACGTATACATAAACAGGTTATCTAAGCTGCCATGGCTGACCTTGGCTGACCGGTGGACTCCTTGCAGTGGCCCCTCGTTCTCCCCAGACAGCTCCTTTATCGGACTGGTACACATCGTAGACACCATTTCAGGGTGAGTTTTTACATCCGTACCTATTCTTACCTAAACAATCTCGACCAGGACCCTACTAATTATATATATCTGATTCATATACCAGACCCTAACCCACACCTCCTGAGGAAAGTCGTGATATAGAAACGCGCGTTGAGGTGCTCTGGAAACTAAATTCTTGAATTTACAATGATGGATCGGACACTTGGGGCATTGCCAATTGTGAACAGCATTAGACAATGTTTTGTCTTACCAAAGAATAAATGAAAAACCTCTTCAAGCGGATTTATGAATGTTATTTTGGACTAACGTATAATCTATCTCCCATGTGAGATGTATCTTTGTGACTGCTTTTGACTGTTATAATTTGATTACTACATTATATATATGTTTTGAATCCTGGTATGGGGTAATGTGTTTCCAGTGAGGGTGCCCAAGAAAAGTCCCCTTGTCCCTGCCTCGGCGGGGAAAAAAATCTGATGGGTGGATAGACCGGGACCACTGGTCTCTCCACCCATTATCTTTTTCTTAATTTGGCATCTCTCAATACAAGACATTTTTACATACATCATCACATTTCCATTGAATACCATGTGCCAGGGTTTCAGGATTATCTGTTTGGGAGCTGGAGATGTAGTAACATGTCATGATAAACCAGGGACAGGAACAGCAAGTAGAGAGAACCAGATAATGCTATTTGTCCATCCACCTATAAATAGGTTGCCTATATCTAAATGAATGCAGCTACATATTGTGAGAAGGTCAATAAGTTCAGTGAAAGCAGAGGAAGAACGTTTTAGTACAGCAGAGAATCCTGTGCAGCTTTAAAGAAATGAATGCAATGTCTGCTTTAACTGCCCTAGCGTTATGGACGGCAGCACCTCGTCCAGCGCTCCAACTGCTACTATCGCACTGGATGAGGTGCTGCCGTCCAGTACAATGCGGGGCTCTGGGAGAGCGCATACTCACGCTGTCCCAGTGTCCCCATGCGACATGCCTCTTCGGCTGCTCGTGTCTCCCCCCCCTCCGCTCCGAGTGACGTGATGACGTCACTCGGGGAGGCGGCGGAAGATTTGTACAGTAAATAGCATGAAAGCAGTTTTCTATGTAGAAAACTGCTTTCAAACTCCCCCTATGTACTAAATCTCGCCAGAATAAAGTCCCTGATGCCCCAGATGTGCCCATTTGCAGTAACCCTTTCTTCCCTGGTGTGATTTTATCACACCAGGTTAGAGAGGGTTAAGTGCAAATGGGAACATCTGGGGCACCAGAGACTTTTTATTTTGGCGATTTTTAGTACATAGCAGCATAGTTTTTTTTATTTTACATAATTGTTTGTTTCAAACATTATTATAGTCTGGATGTCTATTAGACACAGGCCTACGACATAAAGAAAAATTTACCATTGAAGTCTATGGTGCACTTTTGGTACAGAAATCTGGACCTCAGCAGTGCGCTAGGGGGGTTAAATGATAGATTCTTTCTTTTTTAAAAATAGAAATAAGAGACACGAGAAGATGAGATGCTCTGTAGCAAACAGCTAGCTATTGAGTCTTCTAAATTCTACATGCTAATGACAACGATACAGAAAACAATACAGCGCTTTTTCACACTCACCCATCTCTGTTGCCAACACTGCCTAGGTTCTCCCGGGCAGTTGGAAGAAGGGTGACCAGACAGGCATTACTCAAATGCTCAATCTCCTGGATCTTTTGCTGATGCTGCACTGTCACCAGGTGAGACTGAAAATTCTGAAACAAAGACGACACAGATAAAACTTAAGACGGCCATACACAGTTCGATATTTTCGTTCAACCGAGCGGGAGCGAAAGATTTTTGTTGAAAGAAAATTGAGCACTGAACAACTTGTACGTTTGATAAAAAGTTATCGATATTGACCAAAAAAAAATCGATCTAAAGTTATCGGACATGTTGGTAAATTTTGACAGAATTGGTAATCATCGAATGTAAATCAAACATGTCAAATAATTTCATTCGATCTTTTTTGTTCGATCGAATAAATTTGAATGAAGCGATTTCCTGTTAAAAAAAAATCAAACAATATTTCATTCGATTAACCTCCCTAGCGGTTGAGACGAACCCTGTTCGTTCGCCGAACAGGGTCCTCTCAACCGCAGGGGAAGCCGGCATTGGGGAGACCCGATACGGGCAGTGCGCTAGGAAGGTTAAAATAGAGTGTGTTCATTTGATATAGGTCGATTGTGCAAAAATCTATACGTGTATGGCTAGCTTTACACATCTACAGTGAGATCACATTCAATTTCTGACTCTAAACTATTAAACACATTTTTTTTTCCATGTTCAAACAATATATTGATCAGATATTGATTGGGAATGGTTGTAAGTTGACATATCTGTGGATAGTGCTATCAAACTATTGGTAACTAAACACAGTTTAGCAAGGCAGAGAGCTCTAGTTGCCTGTTGGTTGTTAACCCTCTGAGCGTTTGCCACGTGGCACGGTTTTTTTATAACCGTGCCACGGGCAATCGCGGCGGAGCACAATGTGCTCCGCCGCGATTGCCTGCTCAGCTGAGGGATGTAAACAAAAGTCCGGCGTCGCTGGAGACGCCGGACTTCTGCTGACAGAAAGCGACGCCCCTCCAGTTTGACGGAGGTCTATGGCGCCGCCTACCCCCGCCCCCTTCGCGTCACCGGTGACGCGATCGGGGGCGGACCCGGAAGCATCGGCATACATGCCGATGCTCCCGACCGCCGTCAGAAGACGGCGAGACCTCGGGCTTTCCTCCGGCTAACTCGGGCTGAGTTTCATGATGCATGAAACTCAGCCCGAGTTAATTCGGGGAGAACGCTCAGAAGGTTAAGCAGATCTTCTTGTTGTTTATCAACAGTGCGGGTTGAAGGATGCAGTGCTTGCGCACTCACGGTGATTGTACTCAAATCTGTTTACAAAGCTATGCATGTGTGCCTTCCTCGATTGAACGAGGTTCCAACATGTTGGAAAACCCTGTTCAATCTCCATAACTTTGCATGGAGACATGAATCTTCATGTAAAGTATTGGATGTCACCGGCTCCTTCTTCCACAGCCTTCCGCTGTCAGTGTGAAGGGGGCGGAGCCAACACTCCTCACTCGGAAGCTGCTGCTGTGCGAGAGGCAGGCTGGATTTCTTGCCAGCTTGTAGCGTGTTGTGATTCACATGCTGCAAGCTGGGGAGAATGGGTTCCCGGGGTCCCCATGGAACGGGAATCGATGTGCCTATGTGGTGCACATTGATTTCCGATCAATCACACCTTGGGGACGTCACCACGCTGTGATTGATTGGGGTTGATTGCATTGGAATCTACCCGTGTGTGCCTAGCTTTAGTGTGATACTGCTTGTTTACATAGATCATGCACCATCAACCAGCGCATGTGCAGCTTTACTTAGATGCCAAATCCTTGCACAGATGCTATCTAAAAGAAAAGATGAAGATTTGTGACTTCAAGCAAGCTTTTCTTTGCTCTAGAAAAAAATCAGCAGAAATGTTATTCCCGTGAGTTACAAAAGTACTTCAATACACAGCAGCATTTAAAAAGTTTTTCCTGACCCCTCCTAAAAAATCTAATAAGAATTTATAAGAGTATATAAAAATTAAAAGCAATATCCTTGTACCTGTAGGCTATGATAGCTGGTTTTGCACACATAACAGCAGAATCTGGGTCGGTTTTGTATGGAGCTCCCTGCTGCTTTATTCTTGTCAGGACAGGTAGGCTGCAGTGCTGTAGTACGACTTTCACTTCGTAGCTGGATGGTCACTTTCAGGGCTCGTCCTCCACTCGCCCCCTTACGGGCAGAAAACGTGTTATTCTTTGTGGCCAGAGAAAAGGGCAATATCATGGACACAAAAATGGTATGTAAAGACGTCTATTACCTCAGAAGATTGAGATTCCACACTCCGCTCTTCAGCAACAGTACCCTTTTCTTTGATTCCTGTTGTAAAACATTATGATGTGAGCAGAACAGTTAGGGTTTGTTTTCATTGATGCGGTTTGCCACGGTTGTATCCGCGCGGCTACCGCCCCTCCGACCGCATCCATGGGCAAACCATCAGCCAGGCTCCATTGGTGCGGCTGAGTGTGGATGCGGTGCGGATGTGGATGCGGTTCCGAACGCTAGCTTCAGCATTCTCGTGCGGAAACCGCAACCGACCGCATCCTTGCACATGGGGGCTGCCCAGAGTCTTCATCCGAACGCACGGACGTACGCGTTCATCCGCATGAAAACAGTTCGGGGTGCGGGCGGGAGCGGCTGCAGCAAATCGCACACGTGGAAACAAGCCCTTACTCCAAGCTACAGTTATTGCAAAACAGATGAAAAGGTGAGAAGTGAGATTTTAGGTGTGTGTTAAATTTTTTTTTTTTTTAGCAAACATTTTAATTAATGCAGATGATCCCAGAAGTATCACTCTGACCATCATCATTAAGCGTAACAAGTCAAGTCAATATTCAGCTCTGGATAAAAACAATACAGACACCGCAAAATTCACAGGTAACAGGCAACAATCTTTTCTTTGAACACTCTGCATAAATATTAATATAAATTAAAATTGTATCTAGATACTTATCATTAAGGATCAAACATAACGTATTTTTTAGACTATAAGACGCACTTTTTCACCCCCAAAATCAGGGGGAAAAAGTGCCTGCATTTTATGGTCCAAATCCGAGCGCCTTGGCTTCCGGTCAGCTTTCCCGGGAAGAAGATTAGTGGGGGAGCCGTCACATGAGAGATGCGGCCACGTCTGGATCTTCTATCTGAACTGTATTATTGCTTATGTCAGCAGAGCCCAGAGCCCTGCTGATATAAACCGTGAAGAGAGAGAGATAGATGAACTGCCACTTATCTCTCTTTGTGGAAACTGTAATCACTCTGCAGCTTCCACGGACACAGCCAGAGAGGGAGAGGAGATCTGCAGCCATTCACCCCCCCCCCCCGCCCCCCTTCTCCCGATCAGTGAGGAGAATGACCTGATGTGCTGTGATAGTACTGGTGCTAGTGACATCTACTGGCTGAATCTGATATTGCATTAATGAAATCAAATGCATGACGTGAACACATATTTTGAATATTTTTTTTCTGGTTTTCCTGCTCTAAAAACTGTGTGCGTCTTTTGGTCCTTTTGGGGTTGTCCCATATTTTTCGGACTATAAGTCCGAAAAATATGGTACAACCCCAAAAGGGTCATGAAAAAAAGCACAGAACAAGACAAAAAACAATAGTTCTCATGCAAGAATTGTTCACAGATATAATTTATATTTCTCTTTCATACTTTTACATTTCTTTTGGGCACATTTAACACCATCCTTTTTAAAATAAGCATGAAGTTTAGCCATATGGAGCCAAGATCCATAAATAAGTAAATGAGGGCAGCTGAGCATTTTGCAAGATCGGCTTCTTATTTACGAAACGCTTTTTAGATTTAGAATATTGTTTAATAAAGAGATACCAACCCTGCTTCCTCCCTCTTAGGTCTAACTATTGGCAAAAAAGACCACCTATTACTCTGCAGGGCCAGCAGTGATGAGAAGCATAAGGATAGCCATATTTTAGAAATTAGCAGGGACATCCTCATGTTAAATTTTTATGCTATAGATTTCCTTTAGGATATACTGCCGGTTGGACTTAAGAACATGTGAGAGAATTCCAAGCAGGGTGGATAAAAATCAATGATTTTTTTTTAAAAATCGGATTTTTTTTATTTAAATTGAATTTTTTAAAATTAAAGTACTTTTTTGAGGAAAATATGTTACCATTCCAAGGTTATTCCATGATGAAATAAAGATTTGTTTTTAATTATGTAGAATAAGGCTGTATATGTTTAATTTTTTTGGTAAATAAATTCCATGAATCCATTCACAATGTCAGGCTCTTCCAGAGGTTTTTGTAAGATTTTATAATCAATAAAACTACACTCTCCGATGTATAGTGGCCAACCTCCCAAAACCAACAGACAGAAGTTGAAAATGCCATAAACTATTCCCCACAAATATCCCCTGGAATAGACAAGGACGAGGGGACTTTAAGGGCCACTCACTATGTAAAAGCAATACTTTATTATACACAAAGATGAAGTAATGACATCATATCAATCAAAAACAATGCGCAATGTTGCGGATGTACACGTGCTTAAACAATTAAAATAGTCCAAATTGTGCAAATTTCACCCAACACGCATTTCGTTGAAGACTTCTTCAGGGGTTCGATATGTAATTTCATGGCCAAAGCTACATAACACAAACAGCCGACACAAGGGGATCAGTCATACTGAATAACCAAATTGACATAAAAGTGGACACAGACCCCCAGGGGTCACTCACATCCATAGATCAATATAGAGGGAAAGACATGATTTCTCAAGATGGTGTCGCCACCGCACCGACACCAGTGGGGAACGGAGAGACAGACAGACCCATAAATGCCGTGGTGTTCTGTGTACAACAAGATCGATTTTTAATACATTTACTTTGGTAAACATGATCAGTTGATGGTTTGGGTCGGTCTTGTTGTACACAGAACACCACGGCATTTATGGGTCTGTCTGTCTCTCCGTTCCCCAATGGTGTCGGTGCGGTGGCGACACCATCTTGAGAAATCATGTCTTTCCCTCTATATTGATCTATGGATGTGAGTGACCCCTGAGGGTCTGTGCCCACTTTTATGTCAATTTGGTTATTCAGTATGACTGATCCCCGTGTGCTGGCTGTTTGTTTACGTAGATTTGGCCGATGAAATGACATATCATACCCCCTGAAGAAGTCTTCAACATAACGTGTGTTAGGGTGAAATTTGTGCCATTTGGACTATTTTAATTGTCTAACAGCACATTGTCTTACAGCACGTGTACAGATGTGTACATCCACAACATTGTGCATTGTTTTTGATTGATATGATGGTCATTACTTCATCTTTTGCAGTGTGTATAATACATGTATGTATAGTACATGTGGTGTCTCCTCAACCATGTCTATCCAACGGGAAATTTGGGTGATGTGCTTATGCCATCATCAACTTCTGTCTGTTTCTGTAAGATTATTGGGCAGTTTCTCTGCCTATAAGATATCACAGACGCTTGGTTTACTTTTGCAGTTCTCAAAACTAAGTACAACAGAAAAGTTGTCCAAATATGATTGATTAACCTAAACTGGGGATAAAAAAAACTAATGTGAAAAGTTGTTATTCTAAAAATTTTCATCTACTTGCATTTTAAAGTTACATCAGCAAGAATGATTGATTTAAATCAGTTTGATTTAAATCAAATCCACCCTGATTCCAAGAAACAGATACACTCATTGGAACATTGTGGCATCATGAAAAAATATTAAATTTAAAGATTACCGTCTAAAGTGAAGGTGGCCTCATCCGTACCGCTCCCAGAGCTGTAAAACAGAAACACAAAAAGAAGGATCAACGAGTTTGTCCTTCTAAAGCTGGAAAGATGGACAGCAATATAAGTATTTAAAGTTAATTTAACAGCTAAAAGTTAGGAAAGGACAAATGATTACAGGCTTTAGAAGCCATACAAATCTCTACAATAGACAGTTTAAATTTACTGGGGTGATCAGAAAATGTCACCAGTTGAAGCACACTTGTGCAGGCGCTCGGTGGGTGTTTAGATAAATAACGCCCCCAAGACAGGTCTATCAGGCCGAAAAACAGAGCGCCGAATGCCTCATGTTGCGTTCGCCATACGGTTGAGGTAATTGCTTGTTTAAACAAACCCCAAGGATGGTATTGCATCTTTTTCCATATTTATCCCATCAAGTCTATAGAGAGATGAGAAGATATGAAGCTCTAGACCCTAGGTGCCCAACCTGAGGCCCGGGGGCCACATGAGGCCCTTTGGGCGTTGTTCGGCGGCCCCCTTGGTCCGCCACATGTGGCCCCAAAAATGGTCACACACTGAACCAGCTTTCCTAATGAACTTTGGCGGTCCTACATCAGTAAAATTGTCAATGTGGATCATGGAAACCAGGTCTGCACATGAGCTCTGCACCCAGGGGCAGGAGGGGGAGGGTGGATGCTGTCGGCTTTTGACTGCCTGTCGGGATCTGGTTCACCGCGTGCCGAGATATGACGATGAAGGGAGGGTCTGGATTAATGTTATGTGCGGCCCTTTAGTGATGCCACTTGTGGCCCTCTATATCAACTCAGTTGCCCACCACTGCTCTAGACAACTGGCAAAGGGAACAATGGGTGATTAGGGAGAGGATTAGTACAACTTGGTCAGCTTGTGTAGTTACCTCCTTGCTCTCTTGGCAAAAGGTTCAAGGGGGTCGGTAATGCTGCCTTCTGTTAGATTTTCAGCGTCTGCAATGACAAGTTTGTTAAAGCCCAAGAACACATGAGCTAAAATGAGAAATTAGTCACCAAAAGAGACAGTGGGTAAGGAAACTATGCAAATGGTCTCCCTCCTTAAAAGACCAGTAACCACCAAAAAGGAAAACATTTTAAATTCAATTATCAATTTAACTTGCTAAGACATTTTGCTAGTCATCCAAATGGCTAATTAGGATAGAATTTCTGACTCCAAAAAACTAGCAAAATGATGATTTGACTTACTGCTGCAGATTTTTTTATGGTATTTGCATAAGGTAATGAAAATATCCTGGCTGGCTTGTACTGCTACTAAAGGTAGCAATACATGGGCAGACTCCTGCCCAATTTTTCAGATGACCATGCGCGTTCCTGCCAATCGCCTGGCCGAAAATCGGCTGCACCCACCTGGCGAGATTGACCAGGATCCTCCTGCATGTCGGATCGCGCAGTGATCCAACATGTTGGTAAATTCCAGGCCAATCCCATTACTTTGGATGGGGACGGCACACAAAGGGTGCCCGCCGATCCTTTGAGGAGGCTGGCTGCAGCGTGCATGACGTTATCAAGTTGCAGTCTGTCCCTCATCTATCGAGGGATCTGCCCATGCGCGTTCCTGACAATCACCCAGCCGAAAATAGAGTGGACCCATCTGGCGAGATTGACCAGGATCCTCCCGCATGTCGGATCGCATGGCAGTCTGTCCCTCATCTATCGAGGGAGAATCTAACCAAGTATGGGGAGCTTAAGTCATACAGCCTATGGCCAATTTAATTTCCATTGTGGCCAACAGCTATTCAGAAGATAGGGAATTTTTGGACTGAATGGGCAGCAACAAATATGCCCATTAACAAAGGGGAGGTGGACTAGAATATTGTCAAGCAAAGTTTGACAGGGGTATAGGGCAGGACCTGATAATAAAGACACGCGGAACACAGATACAAATGTATTCTAGGAAGCCTGCACTCAAGGGGGATACTATAAATTGTAGCTAAAAGTACAGTTGAAAACATATTTTTACATAAAGATAACGATTGTACCAGACTAAGGCTTTGTTTCCATTGTACGCCGGGACCCGTACGCTAAGCGTATACGCTAGCAGGGGTCCCAACGTATCTCCGACGTATCTCACAGACCTTTGCCTGCCGGCGGACGGTCTGTCTTCATTGCGCTGAGCTCATCCGCCGGTGTCAGGCTGAACGTAGTCGAGTACGTTCAGCCTTTACACCGGCGGATGTGTAAACAGACCATCCGCCGGCAGGCAAAGGTCTGTGAGATACGTCGGAGATACGTCGGGACCCCTGCTAGCGTATACGCTTAGCGCACGGGTCCCGGCGTACAATGGAAACAAGCCCTATGCCTGTACAAGCCTAATTGCATACATTGTATGGTACTTGAATTGTCCAGAAAAAGAAGGGATATTTAGGGTCATCAGATATCCCAAATATCAATATTTGAATCCAAACTATAATATTTATATAATGTATAAATTAAACATGTATTTCTTAATGAAAAGATTCTTGGCATTTACATTCATAAAATGCATTAGGGCTTGTTTCCATTTCACGACGGGGCCCCCTCCGCTAAGCGAATTGCTTGGCGGGGATCCCAACGTATCACATAGACATTGCCTGCTCGGCGGATGCTGTGTTTAAACATCCGCCGATGCAGAGGCTCAATGTACTCGAGCCTTGCATCGCTGGAGCGGCTCCAGCAGGTAAGTCTGCTACGTCGGGATCCCTGCCAAGCAATACACTTAGTGGAGGGGGTCCTGACGTGTAATGGAAACATAGCCTTAATATCTCCGCTCTTTGGAAACATTAATAATATGAATGTATTTTATGGATGTAAGAGAATATTATTGTAAAGAAATAAACTTTTTTATATTTTATAACACTTTGGATTTGAGTATTGATATTCTGGGAAATCTGCTGTCCCAAAAAATCCCTTCTTTGTTCCTGGGACGATAAAATGTATGCGATATGTAATTTAGGATGATACCATTGTGTTATAAATATATAAACTACAATTCAGAGTCTGAAATATAAAATATCAGCCTCCTGTAATCCCTTTCTCAGCAGCTCTCAAACTGGAACAGACAGAACAGACCAGAATCATTTTTAACATGTGACAGGGAAAGAAAATCAGGTTCCTTTTTGGGTTACTGTTCAATTTTGAATAAAACATGCAAGAATAAAAACATGCTAAAATGGGTTAGTACAATCTGACATGCAATTTCACACATAAATGCAGGTTAGAAGGCAGGAAGAGACCTTAGGAAAACAATAATACTTTAAAAAAAAATATATACTGTATTTACCGGCGTTTAAGACGACTGGGCGTATAAAAGGACCCTCAACTTTTCCAGTACAAAGTTTGTATAAGATTACCCCTCTTCCAATGCACACCAAATAAAAAATGTTATGTCTACTCTGACTTTCAACCCACAGATCTCCAACACCCTTTCACAGTTATTAATGTTTCCCTGCAGTTATCTATGGGACATGGATTGTATACATTTGACAATAAAATAGCTTTAATCTCAATCTCCCTGCAATACCAATTTCAGCCACAATGTCGCTAGTGAGCACAATTGCCGTCAGTAGCAGCCAGCTACTTTCACACACATCGGGAAGGAGAAGGAGGGGGATGATGAAGATCTCTCCCTCTGCTCCTGTCGGCCAGCGTGCAGCCTGGGGAGCACAGATCAGGGGAGCTTACCTACGGGCTCCCCTAGATGGTCAGCCAGAGGCAGGAGTGCCCCCTGCACCCCCTTGACGGCGGCACCCGGCTTATAAGACGACCCCCGACTTTTGCACACATGTTCCTGTGTTTAAAAGTCGTCTTATGCGCCGGAAAATATAGTACTGTAGGCATATAGGATCTCTTACTGTATAGATCAATGTTACTTATCAATACATGTCCTAGTCCTTCCTGTCCCATGCTGTGGCTTCGACATTGGCTATTAGGTGTAAAAATCAGCTCTTAACTGAACCAAGGCTCTCAGTGGAGAGACACAGAGATCTAACACACCAGGAAGTGTAATACAAGGTTTCAACAGCAAGTTAAGAGCCATAATTGCTAGGATAAGTATTATTAATATTCTTTTTAAACTGAACTTGTTTTAGCTCTTTTGCCCTATTCCCCTTTTCCCTTTTCTTTGACTAATTATAAAGATCTAAAAATCCTAATCTAAACATGAGGGCGGATGTATTTCCTTATTCCTGTTTACTGCTCCTTGTCACAACCGAGGTGCACAACAGATGCAGACTACAAAGCCTGACGTTACATTTAAAAGATAGGTATCAGGAAAAAAATTAGCACATCCAGCAAGTATAAATACAAAGATCACATAAAACCTTTCTTAAAGCGGACCTACCACCTGGAAGGTCACTCAGCAGTATAGGCTCCAGCTCAGCCGATACTGCTAAGATCCTTAATTGTAAAAAAATAATAATATTTTTCTGACAGCAGGAGGAGAGCTTGTTATGAGTGCTCCCCTCCCACTGCCTTATGTAGTACCTAGGCAGTTGAAATGGTGCGTGGGACATCTCTCCCAGGCAGGAACTAGTCAGCAGCTGATTCCCCCCCTTACAAATCTCTAAAGCTCCAACAGAGATGAGACGGGAGGTGGAGTGGAGGGGGGAGGAGAGGGGGGCAGTGAGGGCGGAAGTAGCTGCAGGTCTCCATTAGCTAAGATGCCGGCTTCAGAGCTGCAAGGAGAGGTGAGTTTGCTGTGGGCTTTTTTTGTGTAGCAGTTTTCCAGCATCTGAACTGCTGACAGGTGAGTATTGTGGCTGTTTAATGTATTTGTCTTTTTCATTTGAGTTTAAAACTGCTTTAAGGTGCCCATACCCTTTTTAGATTTTTGAGGGATCGTCATCCCGCTGCTATCGGCTCCTCAGCTGATTGGCGGAGACCTTTTGTGTGCCGGACATTACTTTGAATGGGGACTGCCATTGCAACTGCAAGTAATGGGATCGGCCAGGAATTTACCGGCAGGTGCGATCCGACATGCAGGCGATTCCTGGTCGGTTACCAGGTGGGCCCACCCATTAGCAGGAGCGCACACAGTGGTCGATTGGCTGAAAAATCAGGCCGTGTATGGCTACCTTTAGGCTGCACTCACACAGGCATTTTAGGGGTTAATCACCTGCCCACAGCTTTATGCAGCACTTACACACATTGTGTGTGCACTTGTCAAGTATTGACTAATGCCCTCATGTTAAGTTTATGGAAGAATGCCCAAATAATTAATGGGGGACGTTCCCTGGGTGGCTGTTGTTTTCAGGGGTCTGATTGCTGGACACACAGGCAGCAATGCAAACCTGAGAAAAAAAGTCTGATCCTTCCACACTCTATCCAAAACAAAAACAAAAGGTATTCTTTACATAAAATGTACTTCTTGTATTGAGGGACGAAAATGAGTGCATCAGGCAGACCCTGGGAGAGGATTCTACACTTTTGAAGCTGTGCACCTGAAGCTTAATGTCAGTAAGAACACCTCACCTCTAGTGTTGAGCTCGAATATTCGATTTGCGAATATATTCGGCAAATATCAGCTATTCGAGAATTTGCAAATTTCGCGAATATGGTGGCGGATATTCACAATTTCGAAAATTCACAATTGGGATGCGTATGGGCATGAGTTGCGAATATATATTCGCAATGCGAAAATAAATAGCACATGTGATCAGTCATTTTGAAGGTAACTGCGAGGCAATTATAATTGCCTATGTCGCTCATCACTACTCACCTTCTGAAATGGTATTTTCGTCAGCCTCGGAAGCAGTAGGGGGCAGTTCAGCACTGTTTTTCTCTGAACTGGTGTCAGGAATTGAAGAACTCCGTTCATTGTCCCTTTTGATGTCAGGGCCCTTGTAGTGGTCCTAAGGGCAAAATGGCTATTAGGTTAGGTACCAGCACAACAGGATTTAAATGATAGAAGTAACAGAAACAGAAATATTAAATACACTGAAAAAGAAATATTAGATACATTGCAACAGAAACATTGAACATGGGAACAATGAATGAGAAATAGGTGTCCTGCCTTACTGTATGAGCATTACTGGGTTTAATTATCCAATAGAAATGCATAAAAGGAAGAAAAAGGGTAAGGACAGGCATGAAATCCATTTATTCAGGAACTGTATGCATATTGGAGCACCCAGTTGCCTGACATCTTTGTGACCACCGCTGAATACTAATTCATGGAATACCACTAGCATATCAACCAGAAAGATGGGAGTTGCTCTAGGTTTACTTACATGAATGTTAGAAATCAACAAATCACAAAACAGAATCCACATATGACAACTAAGTAAGCCAGAAACGTTCCATGTAATGTGTAAGTGGTGTGCATTCACCCAATGATGTACCCATACATTTATGTCTATGTATCTATAATAACGTATGTTTATGTATACAAATTCGTGATACCAGTTATTTTGATTTCTAATTTATATAATGTGCATCTAGATTCCCTCTTGGTATATCTCCCTGAGGAAGCCCAGGTGGGCGAAACGCGTCGGAGATCAAGGAGGTTTCTGTGCTATATCTGCAAACGCTACCGGATCGTTTTAAAATATTTTGCACTATTTACTTCGTATTTTGTATATGTTTTTAAACCACTGTGTATAAGATTGTCTTCAACGAGATCACCCCCTTGTTAAGGGGTGGGTCTTGATCTTTGAATGTACTCACCTATACAGTATATTACATGTATATATACTGGTCCTACACAATAAAGACTTTTTATATATAAAAAATCGGATTGACTTTTGATCTGACCCATGTGCCCGTAATGCCGTTCCTTTAGGGTTATTTGATAGGTATCCAGTTGTTTCTGGTACCTATTAGGTGTTACATTTTCATTAAATTTTTCGGCTAGGGCACACAACATTGACTTTTGAACCCCCTTCCCACCTTAGCTTGTTTTTTTTTCTAACTAAGTAAGCCAGTCTAATAGGAAGCCAGGAAGACAATATAAAAGTCAAGAAGGATGATTACCTGCTAAAAAAAAATAATCCTGTCTCACACAGAAGCAGGTAAAAGGTGTAGGTAGATAGAAACATAGAAAGGCAGAAAAGGACCAAATAGTCAATTAAGTCTGCCCTACATACATATACAAACACATTTTTTTCAGTCTAATAGGAAGCCAGGAAGACACTATAAAAGTCAAGAAGGATGTTAGCTTAAAGCGGACCTACCACCAGGAATCTATGTTTTCATTAATGGCACTAGGAAGTGCCAATAATAGGGAGAGGAATGGCAGTGAAAACCCCCAACAAACGTACCTGTAATGAGACATTTAGAATATAATCAGGCATTCCTGTTCACTTCCTGGTTACTGGAGGTAGCAGGACCCGGCAGCAGCAAGAACAGAACAAGAGAACGTCACAGCCAGCACGTGATTTTCAGTGTAAATCAACACATGGTGGTGCAATATCGCGGGTGGCCACTGGGGGCGTCGACGTGATATTCTATGGCAAGCACTCACTGAAAAATCATGTGTTGTGACGGAAGCTGCCGCGGTCTGCCTCCTCCATAAACCAAGGAAGAGTGAACAGGAATGCCTGATTATTATTACAAATTGCTCATTACAGGTACGTTTTTAGGGGTTTTCACTGCTTCACTCCCTATTATTGGCACTCCATTATTAATGAAAACATAGATTCCTGGTGGTAGGTCCGCTTTAAGAAAAAATACCCTGATTGGCTGTAAATGTGAAATGTTTTTATTTAAATGGAGCGTGCTTGAATCATTTACTTCATTTACCTTGTGATAAACCCGAGGCTGTGTAAATGGAAGTGGTGGGAAATTCATACTTGGAGCCTTCACCGAGACGCCCATAGGAGGAATACCCAAAATGGAGTGTCTTGCGGCCGTAGGGAAAAAGGGAGGCATTGGAGGAGCAACCATGTTAAGACCACGAAGATTACCTGCTAAAAACAGAAGCAGGTAAAAGGTGTAGGTAGATAGAAACATAGAAAGGAAGAAAAGGACCACATAGTCAATTAAGTCTGCCCTACATACATACAAACGAACAAATTTTTTTTTATTGAGCCCTCGGCGTGTGCTCGCACATACAAAATGTGAAAACTCTTCATCCAGTGCCAAAAAATGAAGTGACTCTCACTGAAACCACACATAACTGCACGGGTGTCCTGCTGTCTCACTCCTAAGGGAGCGAAGGACTCGTTCCCCAAAAAGACGTGACTAGTGGATCAGACAGCCAAAGCCACCTGACCTTCGACCCTGTTCCTACACCGGAGCCAGGTCTCCCAATTATTAAGGACCTGGGTGGGCACCCATCTGAAGAGGGTCCCGGACTTGCACTAAGCAGTCTCCCCCCACCACTTTCCAGGGTTGAAGTATCGGAGGACCAACACCTGTACCGATGAACAAAAGACAAACATGCATAGGGAGTGTGGGGGGGGGGGGCTAAAAAAAAAATAAAATAAATTAAGTGCCCTGTGCACTTATAAAGCTATAAATATTCCTCCGGTCAGGCCAAAAGGCTGCCCGGGAGGTCGGTGCTATAAAAAGTTGTGCGTTGGTGGCAGTGGCGTAGGAAGTGCTATGGGTCCCCTACCAGTGAATTCTATGGCACCCCTGGGTCTCAAACACGGGCACGGACCACCGAAGGCCCAACATCGACCCCCTGATCACAAGATGCAGCAGAGCTGCTCCTATCAGAAGGCCTGATAACAGCCGTAATAACCCCATCCTCAACCAGGGAAAGGGCCGCAATATCCCAAATCAAAGACTGAGGAGGACAGGGCGCTTCCTGTCACCTACTGGACATAAACACATACATTCTAACATTTATCTGGCTTTATTACATCTCTTTGCTGGTCCTGCATACCCAAATGCGCTTACTGACTTATGGACGTACTACCACTATTACATTATTATAAGCAATTGCACACAGGAGCACATGGTCACTATCCACAGCAGGACTGTAAATAGTGCCTTGTTTCTAAAGCTGGGCATACACAGGTAGATTCCCGTGCAATCGAACCAAAATCAATCACAGCATAGTGATGTCACCACGCTGTGACTGATCACGGATCAATTGAACAGAAGTCAATGTGCACAACATGAGCACATCAATACTCGTTCCATGGGGACCCGTTCTCCACTGCTTTCAGCCCGTGTTGTGTCTACCGGCAAGCTGGAGAAAGGCAGCCAGCCTCACAGAGAGACACCCCCTTCACACTGAGCACCGGAGTGTGCTATTCGTCCAATACTTAAGTAATGAAGATTGGAGGTTTTCTAACATGTTGGAACCCTGTTCAATCAAGGTTCTTTGAGCGGGATCTATTGAACGAAGGCATACACGGGTATGTATTTTTATGTAGATTTATAAATAGATTAGAGCACAATCAAGCACTGTGAGCGCGCACAGCGCTCGAGTGTACTCAAATCTATTTGATCTACCCGCTATGTGATCTACAAAACTACCCATGTATGCCTAGCCTAACTAAAGATCTATAAAGATGAATCAGGATCTCCCTCTTTCCCTATTACATACCTTTGTGTCATCAGCAAAGATACAGACCTTGCCCCCTAAACCTTTCATAATATAACTTACAAATTACCCCCGAGTGTTGTATATGATCCACCTGAAGGGACTCTAGACAAAATATGGTGTGCACTCACCTTGCATCTGCTGCATTAACAAAGCTCGCTGTATCATGGGATGAGTGTTCAGAAGCCTGGCGGGGCTAGGGGTTCGTAAATTCAACATCTGTTGTGGTTGCTGGACTGGATTTGGCATAGGCCTGTAAATAAAAGCAGTTAGTGGAATGTTGGTGAAAACTATACAGATTACAGCACACAGAACATGCTCACCTGGAGGCAGCATGCTGGGCAGGAAGCGGGTGCTGTGTTGTGGGTGGGTGGTGTGGCGCTGGTTGTACAGTGTGCTGGTGCTGTTGTAGAAGATGTTGAAGCTGGATCAGCTGATGAAACTGTTGCTGTTGCTGGTTAAACATGTTGTCTATCTGCATGAGAAAACAGACAAAGTAGTCACTTTAACACATATATAGTTCTTAAAGCGGACCTACCACCAGGAATCTATGTTTTCATGAATGGCACTAGAAGT
>CM070040.1:5542988-5554344 GCA_036250615.1 Ptychadena robeensis | reverse complement strand
ATCTGGGGGATAGACCAACCCTGTCTATGTTTCATCTCCATCCGCAGGTGGCTGGTGCTCTGCATCATGCACCCACCAGAGTCCCCCGTTACTCTATGACCCATGCCTCCCCGAATGGCGCAGTGGGCGGGTGGTTGACTATTCTGGCCCCCTGATTCTCGTCTTACTGTGGATGGGCTCCCAGTCCCCTCCAACATACTTACATCACACCTAAAGGCTGTGAGTATATATGCACAAACACGCTACATAATGTTTACTATGATGATGTATAAATGACTAAGATGACTGTTTGATATTTGTTAACAATGGGAAACATTGAATTCTCCTGGAGAAGCCAATCGGCGAAATGCATCGAGAAAATGTATTCCCAATCTCGCACAATGTGATTGCTCTGTATATGTAGAACCTCGGTGTGAGATACATGTTTGTAACATTTTATCTTATTGATACATTATGTTTATTTATTAAATTGATGACAGTGTAGCATTTCTGTTATTGAGAATATTACTGAATTACTTAACACTGCCTAAAAAAATGGTGTAACGCTAAACGCATGACTACCATGTATACAAACAGGTGCCGTTAAAGTCCCCACAAAGTCCCTAGTCTCCGTTGGGGGTAGTGGAGGGGTTGATGCGTAGAGCATCTGTCTTCCTCACACCCCAAACAATTTTCTTTAAAATTGTCCATTAAAACCCCTGAGTGCACGAGCCACCCATTGACGGCTATGGGGCTTTGGTAGGGCTGTCTCCACAGCCCGTCAGAACCCCGGATCCTCTGGTCTGAGCATCCATTGCCTTGAAATCGATGCAGCAAGCCACGTCAATGGTAACGCAAAGGAGGCTTGAGCAGACACCAATGGATCCCAGCTTACAGTAGAAGCTAAGCCTTAAGATGGACATACACCTTTAGATCTTTCTGTCAGATATCCTTTAGATCTACCAACAACTATGTAGTGCTGGGTCCTCTGCGATTGAACACAGGTAGACTTGATTGTTTAAAAAGTCCCTCAAATTACATGGTTTTGGTATCTGACAGAGGACATCTGACAGAGAAATCTAAAGGTGTATGGGGACCCTTTAGAAATATATTTTAGTTAGGAAATAAATAATATTTATCTTTTAATTTTTCAATGAACAGTTCATGGAAAGGAGGAATGCGACCCCACCAACCTATCTCATCATTATTGGCATCACCGACATACCGGCATTACAGCTTCCAGTATTCCTTCTGGTTCTCCTCATTTATCTCCTCACTCTTGGAGGAAATATAACCATCCTTCTCCTGATCTGCCTGGACCACCATCTTCATACTCCCATGTACTTCTTCTTGGCCAACCTTTCCATCTTGGACATTAGTTGTTCTACAGTTACTCTGCATAAAATCATTTTTAGTTTTATATCAGGAGATAAGGCTATTCATCTTACCGGCTGTTTAGCACAAATATATGTTTTTCTATCCTTAACCTCTGATGAGTTGCTGATTTTGACTGCAATGAGTTACGATCGCTACGTAGCCGTATGCAACCCCTTGCGTTACAATGTAATCATGAACCAAAGAACCTGTGCACTTCTAAGCACCATATGCTGGATTTTGGGATTTGTGGAATGTCTTGAAACGTTTATAGAGCTTACCAGGATAAATTGTTTTCGATCTAATAGAATCAATCACTTCTTCTGTGATGTTGTGCCTTTGATGAAGATATCTTGCAGTGATACTTCATTTTTGGAGATTTACATTTTCATTGTGGGAACTGTTGGTGTGGCTATGATCCCATTCCTCCTGACTTTCATTTCCTACATTTTCATCATTGCCTCTATACTAAAGATCCGTACTAACACCGGCAGAGGTAAAGCCTTCTACACCTGCTCCTCCCACCTCACTGTTGTCCTCCTCCTCTACACTACTATCATCTGTCAATATCTTAGACCAGTTCCTGAAGATGCTTTACAATATAATAAACTTTTGTCCTTGTTTAATGTAGCTGCTGTGCCCATACTGAATCCCCTGATTTACAGCTTGAAAAACAAAGATGTGAAGGCGGCTTTCAGGAAAGTTAGGGGTGATATTGAAACAAATTACAGGCAATATATAAAGAATATCTGAGATAATATACTCTAAAACATTACTGCCTGGGTTCTCCCTCATGACTGACCTTACAAAGTAACCCCCAGTCAAGATACAAGTGAGCCAGTGCTGCCAGTGTACCAATGATTTGTCCTACCCTGCCAACTGCACACTAATATTTGAGTGCTGTACCATATTAGATTCAAACATAGGGGTTGTGTCTGCAGCGGGTAAAAAGATGCAAAAAGGACACCTCCCATTCTGATAAATGGGTCAGTGTCCACTCTGTTAGCGGCAAGCCCGCAAGCTGTTTTGAAGCGGCGGGCTACGACCCAGACCTTAATCTAATAGAAAATCTGTTGGGTGACCTGAAGAGCACTGTGCACAAGAGCAGAAAAATATTGCCAAGTTCAGATGTGCCATGCGGATATATTCCTAGCACATAAGATTTTATGCTGATATTTAATCAAGAAATATATAAAAAAAATGTTAACAGAGGGAGACTGGGTCCTTGTGTTATCTAGCACCACCAATTTCTATACACAAAGTACTCCTAAAGTAAAACCCTGTATGTAGGGAATAGGAGGAGACTATACCTCTGGGATTTAGTGGTGCTTATCGTCTGTTAGTTATGAGTAGAGATGGTCAACTTTTTTTTCAAAAATTCAACCATTTCAACAATTTCGAGCAAGTCTGGAGTTCAAGTGATACCCTTCATTGGCTAACTGAAGTTATTAGAGAAGCAAGCTTTTGGTACGTCGCAGAAGGCTGCAGGCTTAATTTTGAGTTAATTGCAAACTTGCTGGAGTTGTAGAGAAGGCTATTGCTCTAACACAAATAGTTTCTGCATAAATTAAGTTCAAAGTCAAGTCCCAATTTCTAAATCGAAATTTCGACTTTATGAACATAATTTTTGCAAAAACTACATGTGCTAGAGCAAAAATGGTCTACATCTCCAGCAACTTTGGTGATGATAACATGTTGCAATCAGCTCACAAAGTCAGCTAGTCGAAAAATTCGACCATCTCTAGTGATGAGCAGCATAGGCAATATAAGTAAAATATTGCAAATTTATTGCCTAATATTTGCTACTAATTTATAAATTAAAAAGATTTGTGATCTCCAGTCATTATGACCTTCATTGCAAAAAATATTTTTTTGACATATTTTTTCAACACTACTGATGAAAAATTCTCGAATATTCCAGATTACGAAGATATAGCACTATATTCGAGATCTTTGAGAATTCTTGAAATGCTGATATTCTAAATAAAATTCGCAATTCGAATACGATCAACACTATTGTCTGTGAATGCATCCTACATATCCCTGGCCTCATCGAGGTGCTGAAAAAGGCATCGATGGTGCTGAAGAGGCAGATTTGGAAGAGATCAGCGTGTCCGCCAATACTGTACGTCGCCACAGACTCACCACGGATAGGTGAGTGTCCTCGACTGTAACTCTTACCTTATGCTTATACTGCAAACTGAGTTAAAGCTGACCTACCACCAGAAAATAAATATTTCATGAATGGCACTAGAAGTTCCGATAATAGGGAGGAATGCAGAAAAAAAACCAAAAAAAACAACAACTCACCTGTAAGTAGTAATTTAAGAAGATCTCCTGCAGCTCTACCTTACTTCCTGGCCCTGATTACGTATAGCCACGGTGATACGTCATGAGAGCGAAGTGTTTGCCGGGTGATTCTGTGACATCGGCTCTTCATTGAAAGAACATTGAAGAAAATTCCCATAAAAAAACATGATTAATGCCCCTAGTGGCCACTAGGGGCGTTAATAATGTTTTTTTATGGGAATTTTGACAGAAATAAGTTGACAGAAATAAGTTGACTTGGTGGACAGTATGCTTTAGGTCATCTTTTTCTTTATTTGTAATAGCAATACATCAGATTTTAGTTACCCGAGATATTGAACCAGGAGTTCATACGATTCTACAGAACAACTGGTAAGTATAATATTTTAGGATCATGGAGCCCTAAGCCACCATTATCCCAGCTCAGAAGTCAGTCCAATTTTAATTTGACATATGTCATGTTTACATATTGAGTGCACATCTGCTTTTAATCGGAGAAACCATCCAGTAGGTTAATTTCCAAATTAAAAAAAATCTATTGAAAATGGTAGTGAATCCCCAATTGGTTTTGAACAGGGTAACTAAAATCTGATGTATTGCTATTACAAATCAAGAAAAAGATGACCTTAAGCATACTGCCCACCAAGTCAACTTATTTCTGTAAGAAAATGTGACAATTTTGAAGATTTCGAGTTAATTGCAAACCCCCTGAACATGGTATCATCACCAAACTTGCTGGAGATTTAGAGAAGGGTTGGCGGGTATACTCCAAAAAGAGTATGACTCTAACACAAATAGTTTTTGCAAAAATTAAGTTCAAAGTCAAGTCAAAATTTAGAAAATTGGATTTTAAACTTAATTTATGCAAAAAATACAAAACAACCCTTCTCTACATCTCTAGCAATTTTGGTGATGGTACCATGTTCAGGAGCTTTGCAATCAGCTCACAAAGTCATCTAGTTGAAAAATTCGACCATCTCTATTCTTTTGCAATTGTCGAGGGGGAAAGTCAGATCAAATGTGTGTAAAGGTTAGGGTTCATCACAAATTTTTATTCCAAATATCTGCACTTTGAGAATTCTCCAAAAAATCGAATATAGCGCTTTATCTTTATAATCACGGATATTCAAGATTTTTTACATCAGTACCCGGAACTCTGCGTTCGCAATATACGCATGTATGGTTTGGGCATTGAAGGTAATTTTGACCGGAGATCACAAATTCTTGAATTTATTGCGAGTATTATGCAAAAATTTCACAGTATTTTGTGAATATTAATATTACCTATGCTGCCCATCACTAGTAAAAATTGACACTCCCTGGCATTACTCGCTTTTCTCATTTTTTTATGGCACGATTGCCGTACGGGCAATCGCGGTGGTGTTCAGTGATTCCCAGCCTTCCCCCCTGACTATGGCGGTGTCAATTAGACGCAGATGATGTGTCTGGGGCCCCCTTTGTGCTGCAGGTTGACAGAGTACCGGCGATAATGCCCCATCCTGGCATGGGCACAGTTTGATCCAAGATCGAACTCTGACCATGCTAAGTTCTAGCATTACGCCAGGGGGGTTAAATTACCGTATTTTTTGGACCATAAGACGTTTTTAGAGCAGAAAACCAGAATTTTTTTTTTTATTATTAATAAGTTTTCACATCAATTGGGTTAATGCAATAGATTAAATGAATGCAGTATTCACTTCAGCCAGTAGATGTCACTAGTAGCAGTACTATCACAGCACATACTCCTCACTGACTGGGAGAAGGGGGGCCAATAGCTTCAGAGTCTCTCCTCTGCTCTTCCGATCTTGCTGTTACTGTGTCAATGGGAGCTGCAGATTGATTGCAGCTCCCACAGACACGGAGAGAAGGATAGATGGCAGTTCATCTATCCCTATCTTTATTGCTCATGCCAGCAGGGCTCTGGGCTGTGTTGGCATAAGCAATTATACAGTTCAGATGGGAGATCCTGACACCGGCCAGCATCTCTCATCTGACAGCTCCCCAGCTAATCTCCTTGCCGGGAGAGCTGGCGGGAAGCCAAGGCTCTCAGTCGCGCATTCGGACCATAAGACGCAGGCACTTTTCCTTACCGATTTTGGTTGGTGAAAAAGTGCGTCTTATGGTCCGAAAAATACTGTAATAATTTTTTTTTTGACAGAAGTAATTCTCCAATTACACCCCTTTTTAAGAAATAACATTAACATTACAAAAATATTTTTATTAGGTTAGAGAGTTAAAATGTTTGTAAATGTTTTAAAAAAGATAAATTGTGGTGTTGTAAGAAATTAATCTCAAAAATCATAATTTTCTGTGTTTTATGAGGTATCACATGATATAGAAGTATATGTATTGTGGTCTTTAATCTATGAGATATATTAACATTGTATCACATTGTATCAAGTGGAATAGCTTGTGTAATAGACCAGTTGCTAGATGTCAATCAGACAGCCTTACCTCATAGGCAATGTATTGCTGAGCATGCTCAATGAGATGTGGGTGTGACATGGCTATTTCTGTGAACGTATACCTTATATGTGTCAGGGAAGATTATATATGCTGTAGACCACGTGTGTGGGACACAGAAGGAAGGACAGACAGAAGGAAGGAGAAGGACCACCATGCTGTTAGACTAGCTAGGGTGAGATCTTTGTATGTTAATTCTTTGTATTGTAACTTTTTTTAGATAATAAACAAATCTCTTGTTTAAGCAACGATATTCTGTTCTTTTGATAAATGGCGGTTCCTTATCGAACACGCTATTTTACAGGTGTATTTTATTTATATCACAAAACCTGAAATTTTAACTTCTTAAAACCTACTGTATAATGGAATGGTGAAGATAGCTTTTCATTAGTGAAATTTGCTACCATGAAATCTGGTGTATTTTTATGGCTCTATGGAAAAGCAATGTTGTGTCAGGATCCAGACAGGGGTCGACCAGGCAGGCGGCACACACTGACAATCAAACAGGGATATGGTAAAAGCAAGTTTATTGCCGCTTACTTAACCAAGGAAACCAAACAGGTGCAGAAAGACAGAGTTCAGATGTCCAGGGTACAGAGAGGACCAGAGTTCAGAGAAGGTTACAAGTTAAGTATCAGGTACAGATTACAGATCAGATATCCAAGTAAAATGCTCAGCAAGCAGTGGTGGGTGAGGCACACTCTCAGGCTAACGAGACAGGTGTGCTCAACCCAGCCCACACTTGCACGAAGCCACCTGCTGGTGACCAGGGAAATTACCCATGGTAAGCACTAGCACAGTGACACCAGCTGGTGGTACCCGGGACAGCCAAGGTCCTCACATGTTGCTTGACATTCTATCAAGTGTCAAGGGTTAGTTTCTGGAATATTATGTATAGATTTTCTACCCTATTTTCTATCATAGAAAATATAAAGAAGGGTTATTTGCTAACACATCACACTGTATACATATACCCAACCAATAGAGGTTCCCCCGGGTGTATTATGTCATGGTCAGTCCTTGTTAATATATATTAATAATGTGTGACCCTAGCAGTGTTGAGGACGTTTTTGGGGAAATATCCCAGTCGACATTCAGAGACTGCCAGTTGCTAAATGGGACTTTTGGGACAATCAATACAGCAGAAGTTCAATTATCGTGAAATATACAATCTTTATTGGTACAAACACCCTCCAATAACTAACCTCGGGAGGTTAATTGTCCGCCGCGCTTCACCTGTAAAAATGGGCTTCCTCAGGGACAGACTAATTGAAATTTCATAAAAATATACAGTATAAGTATTTAGATACCAAAAAACAGTTGTTATTTCCCTAGAAGCTTCTATCTTATTATTTACAAAGTCTTGTATTACATTATAAACGTTAAGATATTCTATGCATAGTGTAAGAAGTCCTTTAGTTCACAGTATCCAATGTGACTCTCTATAATCGTATGGGGAAATAACAACTGTTGTTTGATATCTAAATACTTTGTTTTAGAAATAATGATGGGGCAATATTCGAAATTGCAATATTTCGCAAATAATTCTACTAATATTCGATATCCACAATTCCAGTGTATGGCCATGAATCGCAATTATAGTTACATTGTGATTACCTTCAAAATAAATGGTCACATGTAATAGAGTTGGTCGAATTTGTTCTCCAAATACAACGATTTCGAGTTAATTGCAAAGCCCTGAACATGATATCATCACAAAATTTGCTGGAGATGTAGAGAAGGGTTGGGGGTACACTACAAAAAAAGTATGTCTCTAACACAAATACTTTTTGCACAAATGAAGTTCAAAGTCAAGTCAAAATTTCGAAAATCAGAATTTCGACTTAAAATTGGAGCTTAATTTATGCAAAAACTATGTTAAAAAAAAACTGTGCTAGAGCCAAACTTCTTTTTTTTCAAATGTTCCCACAACCCTTCTCTACATCTCCAGCAATTTTGCTGATGATACCATGTTCAGAGGCTTTGCAATCAGCTGACAAAGTTAGCAAGTCGAAAAATTCGACCATCTCTAGTATGTAATAGCGTTGAGCGAGAATATTAGAAATTGGAATATATTCTACGAATATCCGACATTCGAGAATTCGATACGCACAGTGCCCGTGCTGGCTAAGATCACAGAATGAAGAAGAGAAGCTGTAAAACTGCATCGAATAATGGTGAACAGACGCGCGTGACGTAAGGCAATAGAATACAGTCGAATCAAATTTTACTTATTTCGAATATTCCTTTGTATATTCACGAAATTACAAGAATTCTTATATAACATATGCTGCTCAACACTAGTATTTATTTTCACATTGCGAATATAAAATTGCAGTGCATGGCCACAAGCTTCCCAATGCATAAAATTGCGAGTATTCGGCATTGCGAATATCCATGTTCATATTCGCGAAATTTGCAAATATTCTTACATATTCGAACATATTCGCAATTCAAATAATCAAGCTCAATTTATAAATACTGAATGAGCAAATATATCCATTTAGAAAAGCAATCTCCTGGGATATAAGAGACACCTTGAGATTTCTTGTTTGTAGATTTTGCTACTTGGAAAAAAAAAAAAAAAACAAACTCCCAAGGTAATAGTTCAAATGTAAAGCTACCTTTGAGCGTGTATAAAAACATTTCCATTTCATTAATGAATCCATTTATAGGAATAAGGAATTATTGATCAAAGTCCTCACAATCTAAATCAGCATTTTGCATAGCATTTTATTAGGGAACACACCGCACACCTTTCATTTCACGGTAAGAATTATAAACTTCCAAAATAAGAGATCTGGGGCTGAAAAACAAATTGTTGGGCACTGTCATTGTTTGCATTTGACTTTTTTAAATTAAATTAAAAATCAATTCGCTAAATCATTAATGAATTCCTATTTATAGGAATAAGGAATCATTGATCAAGGTCCTTACAATTTAAATTAGCATTTTGCATAGCATTTGACCACTGTCTTCCTGCTCCAGGACCAACCCAGGACCTCTCCCACCCAATAGACAGCATTTTATGGTCAACACACACTCCAACTGGATTCACCTTATTACCCACTTACTAAACCAAAATTTGACCTTTGCTGGACATGGGGTATCTTCCTGGTCCTCCGTTCCTTGTCAGGAGCCCACGGTTGGCCCAGAGTGATATACGCACCCCCCACGGCACAACAAGCCTAATGTGGTTCCACGACAACAAAGTACACCCGCAGAAAACCCTGATGAAGTTTCCTTAAAACGAAACGCGCATCGGGTTGGGAGCCATGCTGCTATCTTTATGTGTATGCGATTATTATTGTTTTTTCCGTTGTTATTTCATTTTTAACTGGACGTTGTGTTTATCACTGTCTTTTAGGGCCTGTGGCCCCACTTTTTTATGTTATATAATAAATGACTGTGTATTTTTCTCATATAATCTGTTGACCTCCCTATCCCCATCCTTCTGCAGCCTTTAAAGTCCCCTAGCCCCTGATTGTTTCAGGGGGAATCCATTGATCTGGGCTGATGGACCTAGGTTCACCCTTCCAGTGACAAACTTATATATTGCATTTTGGGATGCCGGCTCCTCTGCTTAAGGAATAGTATCCCCCTTTTGCTATTTATAGGAATAAGGAATCATTGATCAAGGTCCTCACAATCTAATAGTGATAAGCGGCATAGTCAATATTCGAATTCGTGATATTTCACGAATAATTCTACTAATATTCGATTCTATATTCAGAAATTCGAATATTCGCGGTATGACCATGTATTGCGAAAATCATATTCGCATTGCGAAAATCATATTCGCATCGCAAAAATCTTTAAAATGAATGGTCACATGCTATGTTTATTTTCGCAATGCGAATATTATTTTCGCAATACATGCCCATATTGCGAATATTCGAAATTGCGAATATTCGCTGACATATTCGAGATATTGGCGAATTCTCGAATTGCCGATATTCACGAAAAATATTCGGCATTCGAATATTCGAGCTCAACACTACAATCTAAATCAGAATTTTGCATAGCATTTGATTTACTGCACACACCGCACACCTTTTATTTCACGGTAATAATTTTAAACTTCCAAAATAAGAGATCTGAGGCTGAAAAACAAAATGTTGGGTACTGTGGTTGTTTGCATTTGACTTTTTTAAATTAAATTATTATTTTTTAGCACAGGTATCATTATTTTCCTATTACTTACATTCCAGGTGCCCTAAATCAGCATGACACGTCTCCTGGGGACACTCCGGGTCCTTCTGGGGCCTCTCCTGCTCCTCCCATGCTGGAGCCACGGGACGGGGGTTTGCGCATGCGCGCACGCGCACGCCCTCACCCGAATTTTAAAGGACTGGTAGGGGGAGTGTTGGACCTCGTCTGCCCGCTGGGGCGCCCCAGGAGGTCCCTCCTATATAAGCCTGCCAGTCCTTCTTCCCGCAGTGTCTGGTGCAAATACAGCTTTCCTGTTCCTTGTTGATGATAGCCGTGCTTGTCTTGGCATTTATCTCCCGGTATCTCGACCTGCTTCTGTCCCCGACACGTCGTTGACCTCTGTCTCCCTTACTTCCTTGTTTCTGACCTCCGTACGTCTGGCCGCCTGCCTCGACCCTACGCTTGTTTGGTTTTTTTTTTTTTTTTTTTTTTTTTTTGTTGGGTTTGTTTTTTTTTTTTTTTTTTTTTGTTTAGTCCCTGATTTACGTTTTTGTCTGCTGCTGCCTCGACCTAGCTGTCCTCTCGTTACGTTTTGACTCCGCCAGCCCCGACCACTGCATTGGAATCTGACTACCTCTTGTGCCTTCTCCGTCCTGGTCTCTCGCAGAACTTCCTCCTCTAAAAGGGACCATTCTCTGAGGCACTGCCCGCATCCTTCCTGGGGGGGTTCACCAGGAAGCCAGACTTGCCACCTGAAAGCCAGGGAAAAAAGCAAACAGGGTCCCCTCAAGGGACTTCCTGCCTACTCCCATTAGGGGCTCTGGGTTGACAAGACCCCTTGGGGCATTAATCCTGCTCCTGGTTACCCCAGCCGTAACCCGGATCTGGGTGTGACTAATAAAAAGATGCACCAGCCATGACTACCCTGGGAAGTTTTTGAACAAACTTTGCAAAACAGTCTTCTCACCAATTTCCGGTTCAAGAATAAGGACTGGCTCGAAGAACGATGTACCCCCCGACTGCTGGGTCTACCGCTGCTCTTCCCCGCCTGGCCCCAAACTACCACACCCCCCCTCCCCCC
>CM070040.1:5527382-5542963 GCA_036250615.1 Ptychadena robeensis | reverse complement strand
TCGCATTGCCCGTTTGTCTGGGGGTGATACCCAGAGGTGAAGGATGAGGTAAACCCCAGGAGACGGGACAACTCCCTCCAGAAACGAGAGGTGAACTGGGTACCTCTGTCCGTCACAACGTCCTCGGGCAGACCATGTAGGCGGACGATCTCCTTCAGGAATACCCGAGCAGTGTCGTTAGCTGTAGGGAGAGCAGGCAGGGCCACGAAATGAGCCATGTTGGTGAACCGATCCACGACCGTGAGTATTGTGGTAGCGGATTCCGAGGTCGGCAGGTCGGTTATGAAGTCCATGGCCAAGTGGGACCAAGGACGTTCGGGGACTGGCAAAGGGTGGAGCAGGCCGAAAGGACGGGTATGGGGCGTCTTGGCACGGGCACAGACCGGGCATGCCCGCACATAGGAGGAACAATCCGCTCCCAGTTCGGGCCACTAGAAATGGCGCTGTAGGAGGTCCAGGGACCTCTTTACACTGAAGTGTCCAGCTAGGCGGCTGTCGTGGCAGAACCTGAGAACCCGCTGACGGGCGGGTTCTGGGACGTAGAGACGACCGTTCTTCCAGAACAACCCGTCATGTTCCTGCAAGCCTAGGGATGGGGACAGCGGGGCGGTCCCCTGCAGTTTTAGACTGTCCATTAGTTCGGGACCGAAGAGGAGGAAATGCTTCTCCGGGAGAATGGGTACGGGTTTGGAAGTTGCCGGAGTACCTGGGTGCATGCGGGAAAGGGCGTTGGCCTTCGCGTTCTTACTGCCAGGGGTGTAGGTGAGATGGAAGTCAAACCTGGCGAAGAACAACGCCCACCGAGCTTGGCGAGGGTTGAGTCTCTTTGCCTGGCGGAGATACTGCAAGTTCTTGTGGTCTGTAAGAATGAGGACCTGGTGTTGAGCCCCCTCGAGGAGGTACCTCCATTCCTCCAAAGCGGCCTTCATCGCGAGGAGCTCCCGATCCCCGACACTGTAGTTGCACTCAGCTGGAGTGAGTTTTCGGGAGAAGAAGCATACCGGGTGCAGCAGGTTCTTCTCACCAAACCGTTGCGACAAGACGGTTCCTATAGCGGACTCTGAGGCGTCTACCACAAGCACGTAGGGCAAGGACGGGTCCGGGTGCTTGAGAATGGGAGCCGACGTAAAACTGTCCTTCAAGAAGTCAAAAGCGGCCTGAGCCGGGGGTGTCCAGGCGAAACGACATTTCATGCTTGTGAGTTGGGTGAGTGGCAGAACAATCCGGGAAAACCCTTTTATAAAATCTGCGGTAAAAATTTGCGAATCCCAAGAACCGTTGGACGGCCCTTCGGTCAGAGGGGACGGGCCATTCAGAGATGGCAGAGACCTTCTGGGGGTCCATCGTGATTCCAGCGGTCGAAATGACGAGACCGAGGAATTGGATGCTGGTCTGCTCGAACTTACATTTCTCTGCCTTGGCGTACAGGGAGTGTAGACGCAACCGCTCCAACACTTTACGCATGTGGACCCGATGCTGTTCGAGAGAATCGGAGAAAATGAGGATGTCGTTGAGGTAGACGATGACGAAGCGGTCTAGGAAGTCCCAGAAGACATCGTTAATAAACGCTTGAAACGTGGCCGGGGCATTGCATAACGCGAATGGCATTACGAGATACTCAAAATGTCCCAATTTCATTCTGAACGCTGTTTTCCACTCATCTCCTGGCCGGACACGCACCAGGTTATATGCACCCCTCAGATCCAGCTTAGAGAAGTACCGTGCGGAGTGGAGGCGTTAAGTGAGTTCAGCGATTAGGGGGAGCGGGTACCTATTCTTCACCGTTATGGAGTTGAGCTGGCGGTAGTCTATGATAGGCCTCAGGGATTTGTCCTTATTTTGTACAAAGAACATACCCGCTCCTGCGGGTGAGGTAGAAGGGCGGATGAAACCTTTTTCCAAGGAGGTGTCAATGTATTCCTTGAGGGCCAAGGATTCAGGTTCCGCCAGAGGGTACACATGGCCGTAGGGAATCTTCGCTCCCTGGAGCAGGTCGATCGGGCAGTCATAGGGACGGTGCGGGGGCAACCGATCAGCTCCACGTTTGCTGAACACGTCCAGGTACTGGTGGTACTGAGGGGGGACGACAAGACGGTCCGACTGTGTCTCCGAGAGGGCAAGGACTGGAGCTCCCCGAACGTGGCAGGACCGCTGGCAGAAATCAGATGGGAAACCGAAAGTACCGGAAACCCAGTCAATGGTGGGGTTGTGGCGTACCAACCATGGTAGGCCCAGGACCACAGGAAAAATGGGTGTGGAAATGATGGAGAACCTAATATTCTCAGTGTGTCCTGAGAGTGTGCTGGCGGCCAGTAGCGGGGTCTCCCACGACACGGGACCGGACGGATCAGGGAACCATCCGCCAAGCGGAGGGGGTAAGGATTGTCCTTGTGGTGGAGTGGCAGCTTGAGGGTCTTTGCAAAATGAGCATCAATGAAGCAGTCACAGGCTCCGGAGTCTACGATAGCGTCGACCTTAACGCTTCCCTCAGGGCCCTGTAAGGTGAGAGGGAGACACAGGTGTGAGCAGAACTCAGTGGACGCTGATGGGGGCTGTGACGTTTGGAGGATGCTCTTACCCGAGGGGCGGACAGGACAGGTATGGATCATGTGCCCTGCAGTGCCACAGTAGAGGCAGAGGTTGGAGTCAAAACGCCTCTCCCTCTCTTCCGGTGACAGTGAGGGTCTGGTTTACCCTATCCGCATTGGTTCAGGGGAGACGTCTCTGGAAAGAGGACGGCGCGATGGCAACCCAGATGGAGTGTAGCGAGAGACCGCAGAGGGCACAGATGAGGTGCCAGCCCGTTCAGCTCTGCGTTCTCTGAGACGCCGGTCAATGTCGATAGCTAGATCAATGAGCTGTTGCAGGGTCTTGGGGACACCGACTCTGGCTAGTTTGTCCTTCATGGCGTCTGAGAGACCAACCCGGAACTGGCTACGGAGGGAGGAGTCGTTCCAGTCGATGTCAGAGGCGAACCGATGGAAATCTGCGACGTAGTCCTCCACAGGGCGACGGGACTGTCTCAAACTGCGGATAGCGGCGTCCGCAGTCTCGGCCCTTCGGGGATCATTGTAGAGCTGGGCAAGCTTCTCGAAGAGACCCTCAACGGTATTCAGAGCTGGGTCCTGCTGTTTAGCCAATTTGAAAACCCAGCGTTGAGGATCGCCCTGGAGGAGGGAAATCACGGTGCCCACCTTGATGCGTTCGTCATGGAATGTACACGGAAGGAGGGAAATGGAGTAGACAGGCGCTGTGGAATGTATCAAAATCCGACCGGTCCCCCGAGAACCGTGAGGGTAGGGGGAGTTTTGGCTCAGGCGGGGGAGCAGCGGTAGCCCCAGCAGTCGGGGGTACTCGTTCTTGAGCAGTCCTTATCTCTTGAACCGAAATTGTGAGAGAGACCTGTTTGCAAAGTTTGTTCAAAAACCCTTCCCCAGGGGTAGTCATGGCTGGTGCAATCTGTTATGCTAGTCACCACAGGTTCTTTGGGTTGATCACATTGTAAACGCAAGGGGTGCATACGCTACGTAGCGCTCGTAACCCATTGCAGTCAAAATCAACAACTCATCAAGAGTTAAGGATAGAAAAACATATATTTGTGCTAAACACCCGGTAATATGAAAGTCTTATCTCCTGATATAACCTAAAAATGATTTTATGGAGGGTGGGGTGATTGTAGAACACCTAATGTCCAAGATGAAAGGTTGGCAGAAAAGTACATGGAGTAATGAAGATGGCGGTCCAGGCATACAGAAGAAGGATGATTTATTCCTCCAGAGTGAGGAGATAAATAGAAGAACAGAAGGAATACTGGAAGCTGTAATGCTGGTATGTCAGTGATGCCAATAATATGAATAGGTTGGTGGGGTCCGCATTTCGCCTTTCCATGAGAACTGTTTATTGAAAAATTTTAAAAATATGTATTTTGTTTCATAAAAAAAATCTTACACCAATAACGATTTTGTACATTAAATGAAGTATTTTCTCTGATCCTCATTGTTTTCTACACAGGGCTCTGACACTGAACCATTTAAACATTGCTGTGAGGATATTGCTTCTGGAAAAGTGGACCAAACGACTAGTAATGGACAACATTGGCAAGGCTGTTTGCAAAACCAACGGACCAAACAAATACCTGTCGTTCGCTGTAAACTGCCATTGACTTCATGAGGCCAAAACTCAACGCTCAGGTCATAATTGTAGCCACAATACCAATAAACAAGTTGCAACCACCTGGACAATGTCATGTCTGAGGGGTCAACAAATTTTTTTAAAAACAGCAATAAAGGTAAAAAACAGTAGGATTCCCCCCAGCCAGAGCAACCAGACCCCCTATGGCATAGGGCTGTGTTATGTTCTGAAAAGGGAAAGGAACACCATGGGGTGCCACCCAGAGCATGCCTAAAAGGGGAGGTCCGCCAACTGAACTCCATGGTCACTGCGCATGTTCTGTGTCTAGGCCCTGGGTCAGACAGCACTCCGAAAGAAGAGGATTCTGGTGAGACTTATGGATTCTGTCTCAACCGCTGAATAATCACCGTATCGACCCCCCGGAAAAAATCTCTACTGGCCGACCGCATGATTAATTCCGGGGGGGGGGGCATCTGCCCAGATGCTGCCCCTCAGCATGTCCACCCTGTCCAACATGGATGAAACTCCAGCCCGAATAACTCAGGCCAAATGCCCAGGAGGTTAAATACTTCCGCCACCTTGTCAGACCATGCCCAGCATTGTAGGGAGGCCTCATGAGCCTCATTGAGACTTGTTTTAAGGAACTTTACAAATCAAAGTTGGATCAGCCTGAGTGTTTTTTTTCCACTTTAAGTGATACTCTAAAGTAAGTTTCCATTCATAATATTATATGATTTTGTTGCCAGCACATTCACTATGTAAGAACAAGTATTTAATGAGAATATTTCATTCATTCAATGCTACGATGTCTTATTTTTGTGTTTATTTTTTGTTTTTTTTTTTTTATTCTTCTGGCTTTTCTTCCCTGTTTTTTTACCACAAGACCCACACCCGCCCCTACCCCCTCACAGGTTTCAGTGGGTGAGATATTCTCGGAATTGTGTTTCAATCAGTATCTAGAAAGACCTACCACGTGCAAAGGTCCCAACAATAGGATATACCAGGATACCCCCCTTGTGTTCAATTAACGAGTTGTGCCGGTGGGCCTTTTTTTTGGGGGGGGGTTCTGCTCCCCCCTCTGCTCTAGCACCGCTGGCCATGTTGTGATGCCCCTGATATAGTGTATGTGACACATAGCTTACAATAGTTAACCCTACCGTTTCATGTTGTTAGTATGTAACACAATATACTGTATCATGTGACTGATACGAGTCGGGTTATTTGTAGCCAACAAAATCTTGATGTTAAAGCGCACGCTAAACCCACAGACAAACTTTTTTTCCCCTAGCTAGCCAACCCTGACTATTGGGGCAATATAAAAATATCTGTAAAGTGTCCCCTCCCCCCTCTCCTCTGTGTGAGCATCTCCTCCAGGGCCGCGGCACAGCTGACATCTCCAGCTGCTGTCATGTTGATTTATTATTTATTTTTCTCTCACTTTCACTTTGTGTCCATTGACACACATGCATATCTGGCGCCCCCCGGTGGCCGTCGGCGATATTGCAGCCTCAACTCATGCAAGCCTGAATCAAACACTGACTAAAATGGCAGCTCCCACAGGCATCAGCATGATTGCTAAATTATATTTTTTTGGTTTTTTGAGCACATTACAGTTTAAAGGTAGTAAAAATGTAATAAAAAAAAATTTACTTTTTATTTTGAGTTTAGGTGCGCTTTAAGTAAACCCTCCTGAAGAACAAATATGCGAAATGTGTTGAGATAACATTGCATTATTTTAACCATAGACTTCATAACGAATTATATTTTGAATGTTTATGGGATTGTAATCGATTTGATACAATTGTTACTGTGATTCACTATTAAATATGTTGTTTTCATACTTTATCTACTCGTGTGGAATGCTTAAATCCCTGCCACTCTCAAATCCTTAACAAAATATGTGGTGGGACTGAAAGTGTCAATATTTTTGTATATTATTGTTGGATGTGGCAACTGTATTTGAGGTCCACACATTTTTGAGAATTATTTTTGCGTTCCCTTCTTTGTTTTTGAGAAGGTATTTCAACTCTCCTCCTTCCTTCTTCCCTCTTTCACCTATCAAATGCAAATAATCCATTATTTAGTTCGTATATCAGATTTGTATTTTCCTATACCTGACATTCGATGATTATAGACCAATTAAAACTACGTTTCGTAGTACGTCAGTGGTGGGCAACTGAGTTTATATGGTGGGATCGGTATCACAAAGGGCTGGCCATAACATTTTCTATCTATACTGAACTTGATTACAGAAAGGTTATATTTCATACCTGCGTGATATGACAAAAAAGGGGTTTATGAGGCTCTTACCATGCCCACAAATTTTAGCCAGGAAAAATTACGTTGGTTATATGAACACCCCGAAGGGGTTTTCAGTTTATTTGTCAAGTAAAAGAGCATGCTTATGTATATTTTTGATAGGTAAAGAAAGAATTAGCAACATTATATGAGACTCTATGCAGGGGGAAAAGGGATCTCCTACAAACAACCCCCGTTCCCTCCTGTCAGCATCCCCTTCTCTTTGTTTGAAAAAAGAGACCACCACCATGGTAGATCACGTTTATTGTGTATATCTTGGGTGTTTGGTTCGACGTTGCCATCCTTGATGGACTTTTTCAAGAAACTCCTCAGCACTGAAACTGCAAAATAAAATATATAGATTTAATCAAAAAAAATTCCAACTATGTATGTCTTTTACCTCTCACCCTGGGGCTTGATGGAGGTTTGTTTACCTGTCGCTCTTTGTTGAACCATTCATTCTTTTAACTCGAAGCGTGATCTTTCTCCCTCTCTGAGGAGTGGTGTCGTGTACAATCTTAGAATCAAAAATATAACAAGGGGAATTTCCTCAGTCACCTCAACAGCATTGTTCAGCACCCCTCCTAATGTGTTGGTACTGGCCTGAGCTACTAGTATTAACCAGCCCTTATATAGTGTTGTAAGCCCCTCTGTTGGGTGTTGGTAAGTGTATATTCTATACATGTCCGTGTTAGGCTAGTCACCACCGCAATCCTGGGTTGAACGCGGGGGTACCAGGAGGCGTGAGTGCGAAGCCACCAGAGGGCTTCACCCAGAGCCCCCCTAATGGAGATAGGCAGAATCCTTGAGGGACCCGTTTTCTTTTCCGCGCTCTCAGGTGGCAAGGTCCTGCTTCCCTGGTGAACCCCCCCAGGAAGGTCAGAGAATGTCCCTTTTAGAGGAAAGCTCGCGAGTAACCAGGAGACGAGTGGGAGACAGGCACGAAGTATAGTCAGAGTCCAATGCAGTGTCGGGGGCTGGCGGAGTTCAAACGTAACGCGTAGACAGGCGTAAGTCGAGCAGGCGTCAGACAAAACGTAATGCCAGGGAACGAGCGAGGTTCGAGTGCAGGCGGGCAGTACGGTACGAGGATTCCGAAGTACGAAGCGAAAGGTGCATGGGAGCCTAAGGTCAAGACGTAGTCGAGGAAGAGTGGGTCATACCGGAGATAAGCCTGCAAGACAAGCAAACGTCTATCATCACCAAGGCCCAGTAAGCTGTAATTGCAGCGCGCACTGGTGGAAGGACTGGCATGCTTATATAGGAAGTGCCCTCCTGGGCCGCCCCAAGGAGGGACGGCCCGGGCAGAACACTCCCAGCTACAGGTCTTTAATTCGGGTGATGGCGTAGTCCGTGGCTCGCAGCATGGAAGGATCATGAGAGTCCCCCGAAGGGACGGCACGAGTCCCGTCCGCCAGGAGACGTGTCGCATCACAATCTGAGGTACCTGTGATGGGGGGTGACTAACGCGGCGGGGCCGTCCCATGAGAGCGGGATGGCTCAGGAATCCTGAACATAGCCCTCTCCCCACCGCCCCCCCCCCACCCCGCCCCCACGCCGGACCTCCTTCCTACATCGCTTACGGCGCACGGCCCAGGCCTATCCGGTAACGGTCGTGGTAAACTGTCACCAGTCGTAGCATTTACCCCCCCGCGGGACCTCCTAAGAGTCCTCGGCTCTAGTTCCCGAAACCGTCTCGCACCGGACGCAGTATTGGAGGCCCGCGCCCCTGCATATCGGGTCAAGGATGGCCTCAACCTCGTAACTCCTCAACCCCGTCCAGAGAAGGGGAGGAGAGGCGAACCCGACCGATGAATGCGTCCTCCACGACGGGCTTCAGGAACGACACTGAAATACAGGGGTTGAACGCGGACGAGGATGGGATGAGGAGGCGAACCGCTCCGGGAGTGGTACAGCACGATCCACCACTAGGGCCCAAATGGAAACGGGGTGGCGAGTTTCCGGGACGGACATGCGGCAGACGAATGGAACGGAGGAAGCCAAACTTTATCCCCTGGGGGATCCAGAGCAGGAAACGGTGGGCACGCCCGGTCATGGCCGCTGCTCTTATCTCCCGCCTGCACCTCCAAGAGACTAGCCACGTGCGTCCCCCCAAGGCCCTGTGCAACCCGTCAAAACGGTCATCAGCGGCGGGCACCGGAGAGTCGAGAGTGCCGGTAGGGAGTCAAATTTGGGGTGGTAGGCCGATTTGATTGAAGAAAGGAGAATGCGAGATCCGGAGTGCCTGGTGTTGTTAACGGGAATTTCGGGCTGGCGGGGAGGAGGAGACCCTCAACATCCTGACGTGTTCCTGACTAAGTCTCGGAGTGTACTGTGTCCAGGGTCGGTTCAGCCATTCCATTGCCCGTTTGTCTGGGGTGATAACCCAGAGTTGAAGGATGAGGTAAACGCCCAGGAGACGTGCCACTCCCTTCAGGCAACAGAGGTGAACAGGGGGGTGGGTTACCTCTGTCCAGTCACAACGTCCTCGGGCAGACATGTATGCGGACATCTTCTTCAGATCCCGATCGAGTGTCTTAGCTGTAGGGAGAGCGCAGTGCCACGAAGTGTAGCCTGATGTTGGTGAACCGATCCACGACCGTGATATTGGTGTAGCGGATTGCCGAGGTCGGCATGTCGGTTATGAAGTCCCTGGCCCAAGTGGGCCCAAGCACGTCGGGACTGGCAAAGGGGGACTGGACAGCGGAAAGGACTTGTATGGTGCGTCTTTAGGCACGGGCACAGACCGGCATATGGCCCGCACATAGAGAACAATCCTCTCCCGAGTTCGGGCCACTCAGATGTCGGCTGTAATATGGTCAGCAGACCTCTTACACCGAATTGTCTGACGGGTGGGTTCGGGAGCGTAAGACGACCTCCTTCCAGAACTTGCGCTAGTTCGCCGTTCGCGAACGCGCAATTCCGGGTTCGCGCCATCACTACTGGTGGCATGGTGGGTCCACTGCTTCCGTAGTTCATCCATGACACATATATTGTATCTTATTTATATCTCTTTCTAATGTAACCAAGAAGTGATAGGTCCCATAGCACCTCAGGGATTTTTCCTAAAATCCTAACACCCAGCAGAAAATAAGATTTAGCTTTACACAATATAATGATGATATATTATATTTAAGTTACTACTTTAGCACTGTTTTCTGTAACCATCCATGCTCCATGCCCTAGTACCCTGGAGCATGGATGGTTACAGAAAATAGTGCTAAAGTACCCATGCCCTAGTGCCCTATGATTGACAAAAAGCTGCGTCCAAGACACGTTCTTTTGATGCTACTGAACCCTATAGCACCCGTAACCAGGAAGTTATGTCATCCTGGTATTCACATGGCTAATCACGCATGGTAGGAGTGTGGTAGGAGATCACTTAGAACCAATGATTTGACGTTTAGACATTGTTCCCTTGTGCACTTTCTTGGCCTAATCATACTTTTTTCTGAGGAAGCTCTATTTGGCGAAACGCGTAGAGACTAATCCTGGACATTTGAACTAATTACAAGCCAGATCTGCTCGGCATCCAAAGTGATTCTTTATGACATTGTACAATGAATTAATGTTTCATCATTGGTTCAGGATAATGATTGTATTTTACACATTTTTATAGAATGAAAGAAACAATTTCTTATCTGACCCCATTGACCCAAAGCATTATTTAATAGCCTTTGCCCTGAAAATCCCTGAGGCTAGCCACCTCATTTTGTTGGTTTGGTCTACCAAGTCTTTTTTCTAATAAATGAACATATGTTGAATTTGTTGTCCAAGTATAAAATATTTACCATAATGTAAAGGGTCTACTCACTTATGTTAGAAACTGTGTGTTTTTTGGTTTTAGAAATGGTTACTGTATTTTTTACACAATAAGACACACCGGACCATAAGATGAAACACAAATTTTGGAGAGAAAATTAGGGAAAAAATAACAAACAGAGACACAGTCATTTAGATATTAAGTGAATATACAAAATGTTCCAGTAAAGTAGGCAGGACTGGACCATATAGTAATTACGTTATATACTGGCCAGTGCCAGGAGGGAGAATGTGCAGGGCGGAAACTTTAATATGTGTATATACACTTGCAGTACCCATTTTCTGAACACACTGATCAACTTATGGAGAGACACATTTTACAATCTGGCACTGAATAACTTACCCATGAGCAGCTATTTACATATGGGAGGAGATGTGATTCTGTATCACAAAATGTATTTATTGCAATGCAGATGTTAATGTAAATGCACAACTCATGCTAATTGTAAAATGTGTCTCTCCTTAAGTTGGGCAGTGTGTGGGTAATGGTAGTGCTAATGTAGATAAGATCTCTTCTTGGCAGCGGCTTTTTGGCTTGGCTGGAGAGAATGAATGTATTCTGCCCCCTGGGATGTAATGCCATTGCTCCAAGGATGGTTGGGACTAAAAAACATGTTTGTTTTACATATTCAGACCACAAGACACAGGGACATTTTCCCATTCATTTTAATGGGAAAAGTGCATCTTATAGTCTGAAAAATATGGTATATATTATTATATAACTACATCAGACACTATAATAACATAATAACATATTAATATATTTCTACATAAGGGTAAATCAGAATTTTTGGTTTAACCTCATGTACAAAGGATAGCTTCATCATTTCAGATTAGACTATTTGACCAAGGGCAACCTGGGGAGAAACAAGTAACCTGGGGAGGAACAAGCAGCCTGGGGAGGAACAAGCAACCTGGGGAGGAACAAGCAACCTGGGGAAGAACAAGCAACCTGGGCAGGAACAAGCAAATCATTGGACAAGTAAAGAAGATCAGGGGTGAACTTATAATAGGTTTCTGCTTTAATTATGTCTGCTACAGCCTTTGTAGTTCGTCTTCATATCAACCTTACCTTCCTGAAAGCCGCCTTCACATCTTTATTTTTCAAGCTGTAAATCAGGGGATTCAGTATGGGCACAGCAGCTACATTAAACAAGGACAAAAGTTTATTATATTGTAAAGCATCTTCAGGAACTGGTCTTAGATATTGACAGATGAGAGTAGTGTAGAGGAGGAAAACAACTGTGAGGTGGGAGGAGCAGGTGTAGAAGGCTTTACGTCTGCCGGTGTTAGTACGGATCTTTAGTATAGAGGCAATGATGAAAATGTAGGAAATGAAAGTCAGGAGGAATGGGATCATAGCCACAGCAACAGTTGCCACAGTTAAAATGTAAATCTCCAAAAATGAAGTGTCACTGCAAGATATCTTCATCAAAGGCACAACATCACAGAAGAAGTGGTTGATTTCATTAGATCGAAAACATGTTAACTGGGTTAATTTTAGAAACCCTTCCAGACTTTCCACAAATCCCAAAATCCAGCATATGGTGCTTAGAAGTCCACAGGTTCTTTGGTTCATGATCACATTGTAACGCAAGGGGTTGCATACGGCTACGTAGCGATCGTAACCCATTGCAGTCAAAATCAACAACTCATCAGAGGTTAAGGATAGAAAAACATATATTTGTGCTAAACAGCCGGTAAGATGAATAGTCTTATCTCCTGATATAAAACTAAAAATGATTTTATGGAGGGTGATTGTAGAACAACTAATGTCCAAGATGGAAAGGTTGGCCAAGAAGAAGTACATGGGAGTATGAAGATGGCGGTCCAGGCAGATCAGAAGAAGGATGATTATATTTCCTCCAAGAGTGAGGAGATAAATAAGAAGAACCAGAAGGAATACTGGAAGCTGTAATGCTGGTATGTCAGTGATGCCAATAATGATGAGATAGGTTGGTGGGGTCGCATTTCTCCTTTCCATGAGAACTGTTTATTGAAAAATTTTAAGAAATATTTATTTTGTTTCATAAAAAAAATTCTTACACCAATAACGATTTTGTACATTAAATGAAGTATTTTCTCTGATTCCTTAATTGTTTGCTAGTCACAGGGCTCTGACACTGAACCATTTAAACATTGCTGTGAGAGATATTGCTTCTGGAAAAGTGGACCAAACGAAGACTAGTAATGGACGAACATTGGCAGAGGCTGTTTGCAAAACCAACGGACCAAACAAATACCTGTCGTTCGCTGTAAACTGCCATTGACTTCAATGAAGGCCAAAATTCTCAACGCTTCAGGTCATAATTGTAGCCACAATACCAATAAACAAAGTTGCAACCACCTGGACAATGTCATGTCTGAGGGGGATCAAACAAATTTTTTTTAAAAACAGCAATAAAGGTTAAAAAAACAGTAGGATTCCCCCCAGCCAGAGCATACCAGACCCCCTATTGGCATAGGGTCTGGTATGTTCTGAAAAAAGGGGAAAGGAACAGCATGGGGTGCCACCCAGAGCATGCCTAAAAGGGGAGGTCCGCCAACTGAACTCCCATGGTCACTGCGCATGTTCTGTGTCTAGGGCCCTGGGTCAGACAGCACTCCGAAAGAAGAGGATTTCTGGTGAGACTTATGGATTCTGTCTCAACCTGCTGAATAATCACCGTATCGACCCCCCGGAAAAAAAATCTCTACTGGCCAGCCGCATGATTAATTCCGGGGGGGGGGGCATCTGCCCAGATGCTGCCCCTCAGCATGATTCCACCCTGTCCAACATGGATGAAACTCAGCCCGAATTAACTCAGGCCAAATGCCCAGGAGGTTAAATACTTCCGCCACCTTGTCAGGAGCATGCCCAGGCATTGTAGGGAGGCCTCATGAGCCTCATTGAGACTTGTTTTAAGGACGTTACATCAAAGTTGGATCAGCCTGTAGTGTTTTTTCCACTTTAAGTGTGACTCTAAAGTAAGTTTCCATTCATAATATTTATATGATTTTGTTGCCAGCACATTCAACTATGTAAAGAACAAGTATTTAATGAGAATATTTCATTCATTCAGATCTACGATGTCTTATTTTTGTGTGTTTTTATTTTTTTTCCTTCTGGCTTTTCTTCCCTGTTTTTACACACATACCCACAGCCCGCCCCTACCCCCTCACAGGTTTCAGTGGTGAGATAACTTCTCGGAATTGTTTCATCAGTATCTGAAAGACCTACCACGGCAAAGTCCAACAATAGGATATACCAGGATACACCCCTTGTGTTCAATTAACGAGTTGTGCCGGTGGGGCCTTTTTTTTGGGGGGGGGTTGCTCCCCCCTGCTCTAGCACCGCTGGCCATGATTGTGATGCCCCTGATATAGTGTATGTGGACAATAGCATTACAATAGTTAACCCCTACCGTTTCATGTTGTTAGTATGTAACACAATATACTGTATCATGTGACTGATACGAGTCTGGTTATTTGTAGACACAATCTTGATGTTAAAGCGCACCTAAACCCACCAGACAAACTTTTTTCCCCTAGCTAGCCAACCCTTGACTATTGGGGCAATATGTAAAATATCTGTAAAGTTGTCCCCTCACCCCTTCTCCTCTGTGTGAGCATCTCCTCAGGGCCGCGGCAGGCAGCTGACATCTCCAGCTGCTGTTCATGTTGATTTATTTATTTATTTTTCTCACTTTCACTTTGTGTCCATTGACACACATTGCATCTGGCGCCCCCCGGTGGCCGTCGGCGATATTGCAGCCTCAACTCATGCAAGCCTGGAATCAAACACTGAATCTAAAATGGCAGCTCCCACAGGCATCAGCATGATTGCTAAATTAATATTTTTTGGTTTTTGAGCACATTACAGTTTAAAGGTAAGTAAAAATGTAATAAAAAAAAATTTTACTTTTTTATTTTTGAGTTTAGGTGCGCTTTAAGTAGAACCCTCCTGAAGAAGCAAAAATATGCGAAATGTGTTGAGGATAACTATTGCAATTATTGTAACCAATAGACTTCATAAGCGAATTATATTTTGAATGTTTATGGGATTGTATATCGAATTTTGATACAATGTTAACTGTGATTCACTATTAAATTATGTTGTTTTCATACTTTATCTACTCTTGTGGAATGCCTTAAAAATCCCCTTGCCACTCTCAAATCCCTTTAAACAAAGTATGGGTGGGACTGAAAAGTGTCAATATTTTTTGTATATTATTGTTGGGATGTGGCAACTGTAATTTGAAGGGTCCACACATTTTTTGAGAATTATTTTTGCGTTCCCTTCTTTTTTTTTGAGAAGTGTATATTCAACTCTCCTTCACCTTCTTTCCCTCTTTCACCTATCAAATGCAAATAATCATTATTTAGTTCGTATATCAGATTTGTATTTTCCTTACCTGACATTCTATATTATAACAATTAAAACTACTTTTATGTAAGTCAGTGGTGGGCAACTGAGTTGATATGGTGGGATCGGTATCACTAAAGGGCTGCACATAACATTTTCTATCTATACTGACTTGATGAAGAAAAGGTTATTTCATATCCTGGCGTGATATGACAAGAAAAAGGGGTTTATGAGGCTCTTACCTATGCCCAACAAAATTTTAGCCAGAAAAATTATCGTTGGTTTATATAACACCCCGAAGGGGTACAGTTTATTTGCAAGTAAAAAAGCAATTCTTATGTATATTTTGTAGGGTACAATAAAGAATTACAACATTTAATGAGACATCTATGCAGGGGGAAAAGGGGATCTCCTACAAACAGTAGTCCCCGTTCCCTCCTGTCACATCCCCTTTCTTTGTTTAAAAAAGAGACCAACCACCAATGGTAGATCACGTTTATTGTGTATATGCTTGGGTGTTTGGTTTCGACGCGTTTCATCCTTGATGGACTTTTTCAAGAAATCCATGCACTGAAACATGCAAAATAGAAATATATATAATTTAAAAAAAAAAATTCCAACAACATGTATGTCTTTTACCTCTTGGGCTTGATGGAGGGTTTGTTTTACCTGTCCTCTTTGTTGAGACCATTCATTCTTTTTACTCGAAGCGTGATCTTTCTCCCTCTCTTGAGGAGTGGTGTCGTGTACAATCTTAGAATCAAAAATATACAAGGGGAATTTCCTCAGTCACCTCAACAGCCATTGTTCAGCACCCCTCCTAATGTGTTGGTACTGCCTGAGCTACCTAGTATTAACCAGCCCTTATATAGTGTTGTAAGCCTCCTCTGTTGGGTGTTGGTAAGTGTATATTCTATACATGTCCGTGTTATGCTAGTCACCACCGCAGATCCTGGGTTGACGCGGGGGTACCAGGAGCAGGGAG
>CM070040.1:5513989-5525006 GCA_036250615.1 Ptychadena robeensis | reverse complement strand
CTTCCTAAGTTGCACTTTTATTTTTATTGCTGTCATTGTTTTTTTGTTTGTTTTTGATGTGGGGATTGATCTCCTTTCCCCCACCCCCTTTTTATATTGTTATTTTTTATTTATTCATATGTCTGTAATGTTTGTTTGTTGTAATGATTTTGTTGGAAAATCTCTTTAAATAAACAACAAAAAAATAAGTAAATCGCACAAAAACAGTTTTCTATCGAAAAAACTGTTTGTAGTGTGACTCCCCAGATGTGCCCCATTTGAAATTAACCCTCTCTCCCCTAGTGTGGTGTCACCAGGTCAATCACACCAGGGGAGAGAGGGTGCCAAGGGGAATTGTACTGGATACAGTGATAACCACTACAATTCAAAGTAAAAAAACAACAACACAAAACACATTTTTTTGTGAATTTGAAATATAAAATACAAAATATAAATATGAATACATACTGTTTTGAGACATATCATGCAAAAGAAGTATTTTAGAGATTTTATCATTCGGATGATACCGTTAATGATTTTTTTTTTAATGTAATTTTTTTTTTTACATAATTGTTTGTTTCAGACATTATTATATTCAGGATGTCTACTAGACCCTTGTATGGACAGATTTTGGGAAGTCACAGGCTTACAACATTCAAAAAATAAATTTACGTCTAATGTGCGCTCATGGTACAGAAATCTGGACCTCAGCAGTGTGCTAGGGAGGTTACACACATGGTCAGGTGCAGGTTACAATTTTTGGTGAATATTAGGTTGAAATTTTGATATTTTGCAGATACCAATATCACCTATGCTGCTCACCACTACTTAGAATGACAACATTTAGGCTATGTTTCCACATCCGTAGGGACCCCCTCCGCGAAGCATATTGCTTGGTGTGAGGTCCCCACGGAGCACATAGACTTTACCTGCTCGGCGGATGCTGTGTTTAGCCATTCGCCGATGCAGAGGCTCAATGTACTCCACTATATTCAGCTTTGCATCGGCAGAACGGCTCTGCGCTGTGAAGACACAGCATGCGCCAAGCAGGTAAGTTAATGTGCTCCGTCTGGACCTCCTGCCTTAGCGGAGGGGGTCCTGACGCATGTGGAAACTCTTTGCATTTTATGTTCTAAATAGAAAAATGATCTCTCTATGCCATGAAATTCTAAAGTTTTTTTTTGAGTTTAATGTCTCAGATTTTCTTCAGCATTTGCAAACTGTAATGATTTCACCCCTAACCTTTCTATAAGCCGCCTTCACATCTTTGTTTTTCAAGCTGTAAATCAGGGGATTCAGTATGGGCACGGCAGCTATATTAAACAAGGACAAAAGTTTATTGGACTTCAAAGTATCTTCTGAAGCTGGCCTTTGGTATTGACAGATGAGAGTAGTGTAGAGGAGGAGGACAACTGTAAGGTGGGAGGAGCAGGTGTAGAAGGCTTTACGTCTGCCGGTGTTAGTACGGATCTTTAGTATGGAGGCAATGATGAAAATGTAGGAAATGAAAGTCAGGAGGAATGGGATCATAGCCACACCAACAAGTCCCACAATGAAGATGTAAATCTTCAAAAATGAAGTGTCACTGCAAGATATCTTCATCAAAGGCACAACATCACAGAAGAAGTGGTTGATTTTATTAGATCGAAAACATGTTAACTGGGTTATTTTTATAAATCCTTCCAGACTTTCCACAAATCCCCAGATCCAGCATATGACACTTAGAAGTGCACAGGTTCTTTGGTTCATGATTACATTGTAACGCAAGGGGTTGCATACGGCTACGTAGCGATCGTAACTCATTGCAGTCAAAATCAACAACTCATCACAGGTTAAGGATAGAAAAACATATAATTGTGCTAAACAGCCGGTAAGATGAATAGTCTTCTCTCCTGATACAAAACTAAAAATGATTTTATGGAGAGTGATTGTAGAACAACTAATGTCCAAGATGGAAAGGTTGGCCAAGAAGAAGTACATGGGAGTATGAAGATGGCGGTCCAGGCAGATCAGGAGAAGGATGGTTATATTTCCTCCAAGAGTGAGGAGATAAATAAGGAGAACCAGAAGGAATACTGGAAGCTGTAATGCTGGTATGTCAGTGATGCCAATAATGATGAGATAGGTTGGTGGGGTCTCATTTCTTCTTTCCATGCAGTTCTGTAAAATAAAGTCAGACAAAAATCAAAAGAAGTGATAATGTTGGGCCTCATTTTGTAAAACAATTGTACAATATTTGTTTCTTCCTGCAGTGCGAGGAAGCTCACTGCATATGTGCAAACAATTTTAACATTTACCTGTCCAAGTGTCCAAACGCTGCTGTCTATGCCCCTGATTGAGAAACTCATCCTCTATACTTGATCTGGTCACTGTTGTCATGTTATGGTGACAATCATCTTGGCTTTATCTTAAGATGGTACCGGGGTAATATTTTATGATTTTGGTCTGCTTACTGTGGGGGTTCAGCCTCAAAGGGGTTCTTTGAAAAGAGGTACATCCACCAAACATGTGTCTCTTAAGGGCTTCATGCCCATTTTTATTGCAAACAAAACTCACCCTCACAGGGTTCCAACAGCCACAGGCCTGGGCCAAATACTCCTTGTGAGCCCCCCTGTATGCAATGCTCCAGCAGCCACAGGCCTGGGCCCCACATTTCTTGTGAACCCCCTGTCTCCTACTTGGTCAGAAGCCCAGTGTTGCCTCCTATCTGCTCAGGAGCCCTGGCACACTGGTCTCAGCACCTTATGTGGAGACACACCCAGCTACAGCAAGTAGGCATTAACCCTTTGGTGTTCCTGGGCAGAATGGGAAAGCCCACCCAAATCCATCCTTCCTATTCAAGGGGCCAGGACTCCAAAAACCAACAAAAAGCAACCTGATGTTGGTTTGCAAATAATTCCCGGACACATCACTCATTGGGATCAAAGCCTGAATAAAGAGGAAATATGCCTCTCTGGCAGGACCCATTCTGGTCGTTCTGCACATTAAATATGTAATTCTGAATTTCTACCTGTTTATGAAAAATTCCTAGTCATTACATAACAATGTGGAACAAGTATACAACTTTCATACATCATTTAAATGTAAAATCTGTATTAAAATACACATTATGATTCGTAGATAACATTTCAGAATGGGACAAGTATCAAATTTATATGGTTATTAATGATGGAAACCTCTAGGCTCATTCAATTCTAGAGGCCTTGACCTTTTATAAAAACTTCTGGTTTAAGGGCATTAGTAGCTTAGACTTTGTATGTATCTGTAGTGTTAAATTCAAATGAACTAGACTTGCTGTTTTTATTTCTTGAAGACGTTTCGCTAGTCGTCCAACTGGCTTTCTTCACTTCTGAATTGAGAAAGCCAGTCGGATGACTTCAAGAAATAAACACAGCAAGTCCGGTGGATTTGAGTAACACTACAGATATACAATGACCTGGATGAATGAGAACCTTCACAAACTTTGTTCAGAATTTGGGATGAATAGAAACCTTCATAGACAACTTTTGGATTGCTAAAAAGTGACAAGAGTAAGTAAAGTGTATATAGCTGCAAAAATGTCTTTCCCAGGTCCATGCAACATAGGAATATTTTCAATGCACATTTATACATAACTTATTCATTTGGATATACAAAATTGTAAAAATAAAGTTTGTGAATTTTTTTTCAAGAAGAGCAAATCCATTGATATGATGAATGTATGGGTGGCTATGTGGGAGAAACCTTAATGTGAGGGTCCCAGGGAAACAAAGCAAAAAACTAAAGGCAAAGGTCAGGAGAATGAACCGATGAGGAGCTGTAAAACAGAGAAAAACTAAAGCCCCCCATACACCTTTAGATCACTCCATACAATTTCCATCAGATCTACCAACAACTATGTAGTATAGTGACCTCCCTGATAGAATACACAGTGATTGGAAGGTGTATATTACTGCTATGTAGTGCCAGGTCCTCCCTGATAGAATACATAGTGATTGGAAGGTATATATCACTGCTATGTAGTGCCAGGTCCTCCCTGATAGAATACATAGTGATTGGAAGGTGTATATTACTGCTATGTAGTACTGGATCCTCCCTGATAGAATACATAGTGATTGGAAGGTATATATCACTGCTATGTAGTGCTGGGTCCTCCCTGATAGAATACATAGTGATTGGGAGGTTTAGAAAGGTCCTTATATTACATGGTTTTGGTAGAAGAAAATTTGATTGTACAGAAATTGCATGGTAATTGTGGTGTATGGGGGGCTTAATGCGGTTGGGTTCCTATGGTGTAACCCAATATAACTATATCAATAGGACTATGTATAAAATGGGACTATGTGTAAAAAATAGGTAAATGTATAAAAAAGTGATACGATGATCAACACAATATCCGGTACAGTGGCCAGAAAAAAAGGGAGGTTAATGTTTAACACATCTCATAACGGGTCTTAAGCTGGGCATACACGTCTTGATTTTTGTTCAATTTTAGTGCGATCCTTTATCAAAATCGATCGCACGATCGGATTGAATACAAATTTAAGCATGCCAAAAGTGACCGAGCAAAAACGATCGTTCACAGATCCGTTCTGATGGATAATTTCAATAAAAAGCAAAAGAATCGAGTTCTGTTAGTTGTCTCATGCTAACGTTTTAAGCGATCAGTCTATGATTCTTGTGGAAATGACCTTTGTTTGTGTGCTGTTGGTCACTGGCCAGTTCTTCAGCTAACACCACTCCAAACCCATAAATGTGCGCATTTGAGACTTTCAGGATAGAATTGCCCAGAAATTGAATGCATGGTATGTTGCAGTTTGCGATCGTTTTCGCAAATTAAAATCGATTCCGGAATCAGATGGGCGATCGCTGGATAATTGGTACGTGTATGCCCAGCTTTAGACATAATGGACATGGACATAATGAAAAATGCCCTCAGTACATCTAAGATCTTAAACAAGGAATTGCGTAAATAACTTGGATTTGTCCTAATAAGTCTTATGCGTTGTAGGTTACTGCTTGGATCCCCTGGTATATTCCTGCCCCCCCCCCCCCCCCCCCCCCCCCCCCCATAGGCAGCAACTGCTCAAAAAGTGACCACACAAAAGCACACAGGATTGTAATAACAATGTTTTAAGAAACCCTTCTGTCAAATTGGAGAATAAGATTCACAGAGTATTCCTATCCCGTTATTTCAAATAATAAAAATAACAATATTAAAAATAATACAGATGAAACATTGAATAGGTTTGTATACCTGATGTTTATGTTCCTTGAATTGAAAAGGGAAATGTGTCTAGTGTGCTGAAAAAAATAGCAAAATTCTAATTCACATTTTGGGGTGCTCACTAGTTTTTAAATGATCTTGGTCATAAATTCTACATTCAATAAAAAAAGGCTTCATTAATGGAACTTATATATTTTTGTATGAGCTGTACCTGCTGATTTAAATGTAAAACATTACCTTGGGAGTATTTCTCGAGGCAATACAATCTAAAATCAAGAAACCTCAAGGTATTTTCTTTTTTTAAATCAATTTATCCCATGAGACTACATAGAGATGGTTAGCTGACTTTGTGAGCTGATTGGAAAGCCTCTAAAAATGGTATCATCACCAACATTGGAACATTGGTGATTCTACCAAAACCATGTAATATGAGGACCTATCTAAACCTTCCAATTACTGTGTATTCCCTCAGGGAGGCCGCTATTCTACATAGCTGTTGGTAGATCTATAGGAAAATGTATGGAGTGATCTAAAGGTGTATGGGGGACATACCATTGGAAAAAAAAGTTTTGCTCTAGCACATCTTTTTGTATATATTAAAGTCGTTTTAAACTCAAATGTAAAAAACACACTTACAATAAACAGACACAGCACTCACCTGTCAGCAGTTCAGATGCTGGAAAACTGCTACACAAAAAAAACCCACAGCATACTCACCTACTCTCCTTGCAGTTCTCATGCTGGCATCTTAGCTCCTGGAGACATGCAGCTTCTTCTGCCCTCACTGCCCCCCTCTCCTCCCCCCTCCACTCCACCTCCCCCTCCTGTCTCTTCTCTGTTGGAGCTGCAGAGCTCCATGTTGGGGGGAATTAGCTGCTGACGAGTTCCTGCCTGGGATAGATGTCCCAGACAGCACTTTAGCTGCCTAGGCGCGACGTAAGGAAGTGGGAGGGGAGCACTTGTAGCAAACTCCCCTCTTGCTGTGAGAAAAAGATTTTATTTTTACAATTAAGAATCTCAGCCGTATCAGTTGAGCTGCAGCTGATACTACTGAGTGACCTCCTAGGTGGTAGGTCCGCTTTAAGTTCAACTTACAAAATTTCGACTTACAAAATGTTTATTTGACTTTGAACTTAATTTATGCAAAAACTATTGCCATACTTTATTTTATTAGTAGTATACCACCAATCCTCTACATCTACCATAAGTCTGGTGATGATACCATGTTCAGGGGCTTTGCAATTTACTTGAAATTTAGAGACCAGGTATGATTGGCAAAGACAATATTCGTATTCACAAAATATCGCAAATGTAATATTCTCCAAATTTTTTTGATCTCCAGTCATTATTGTCTTCATTGCGCAAAATATTTTCACAATAAAAAGTGCATTGGGATGCTCTTAAAAGATGAAAGAGACAATTCTGAGAGTAAGAAAGTAAACCAGGAACAAAGCATATCACAAAATCTGATAACAGTTTATGCAATTTACCATATTTTCGTACCATAAGACACGCCCGACCATAAGACGCACCCAGTGTTTTGAGTAGGAAGACAAGATGAAAAAAATATTTTCATTGTTAAAAACAATTGGAGAAAACATATCCATTTAATATCTGATTTCAGCTACTACATGTTCCCATTGAGCACAGCTTCTCTAATACATTGAGAGAAGGGGGCCATGGGTAGATCGTGGACACAGGCAGGAGCTTCAGCATTGGCTCTGCCTGTGAAACTGGCAGCAGATCGGAACACACAGCTCTGGCCTTGTTCGGATTTTCACTAATTATATCGGCTGAGTTTCGCTGATGCAAACAGTGAAGTACAGATAAAAGATGTTGGCGGGTCTCCCATCTGACAGTTCCTGGGCCTTCCTTCTGGCTATCTTCTTGCTGGGAGAGCAGAGACGCTAGTGGCAGCCAAGACCAAGGTGGTCGTGCCTTCGGACCATAAGACGTAGGCACTTTTTCACCCCGTTTTCTGTGGGAGAAAAGTGCGTCTTATGGTTCGAAAAAATGGTACTTCATTACCATCATGGGGAAGAGGCCTGCCAAGGGGAGTCCACCTAATTGTAGTATGGCATTGAACCTGGTTGGGCTCAGGAGTAATGAGTCACGCTCATTCATCGCTCCAGGCCTGGTCTAGTACACAGGCACAAGGCAGACACCACAAAACAGGCAGTTTGATCCCTGAGGTTTTCAATCGCTCAAGAGAAGACACCATGCAGGTCAGGAAATTAAAATTATTTAAGTTTTATTGCAGTAAACAGCCCTATAGTGGCCCTTTAAATTCAAGCCAAACGTTCAATAGATTGTTGTACCGTGTTAGCCATTGATGAATAGAGAAAGTTTGGAGCTCAAGTGATCCCTTTTATTGGCTAACTGAAGTCATTAGAGAAACAAGCTTTCGGGATGTCGCAGATCCTTTCTTCAGGCATAATAAAATTCTGGTTTTTAAAACTCACATTAATACACAAAATAACAAGGTCCATACCAGGACCACAGCTGGAGTATAGAGTACAGGAAACGTTCTCATGCAGATCCTCCAATGGTGTACTTAAAATCTTGCAAAAAATGCCCTAAAGGACTCTATATTGGGGAGACGGGACAAACCCTTCACCCACGTATGAACCTACACAGGTACACTATTAAGGACAAGAAAACAAATGTCCCTGTAGGGGCTCATTTCTACAGCACTGGCCACAGAACAAGAGATCTCAAGGTTATGGTACTGATGTGGAATTTGAAATCACAGAAAGAGAGAGAGGCTGGAAAGGGAATGCAAATTTATGAAAAAAATATGGTTGAAACACAATTTTATGTATCACTACAACTTCAGCTTAATTACTGAACACTTACAATAACCCCCCCCCCCCTTTTTTTTCAAAACTGATTTCTTCACTGAACAATAAGTGTGTCTGGACTTTTTAGCTTGATGTCAATTAACCATTTAATCTCTGATCATTTACAAGACCATATGTTGCCATATTTCTCTAATTCCCAGGGCTATGGACATTTTATTTGCTCGATTGTTCAGCCGATCCCAGATCCCCTGGTGGTCAGATCGACCAGAATCCTCCTGCATGTCGGATTGCACGGTGATCCGACATGTTGGTAAAATGCTGACTAAACCTATAGGTTTTGCTGTAGCACATGTAGTTTTTGCATAAATCTGATTTTCGAAATTTTGACTTGCATTTGAACTTAATTTGTGCAAAAACTATTTGTGTTAGAGACATACTTTTTTTGTAGTATACCCCTATCCCTTCTCTATATCTCCAGCAAGTTTGGTGATGATACCATGTTCAGGGGCTTTGCAATTAACTCGAAATCGTCGAATTAAAAAAAAAAATTTAGACCATCTCTATACTCTGAGGGTCCGGCTGCCATGTGATGTTATCACGCTGCAGTCGGTCCCTCATCTATCGAGTTGTTTTTAGCAAAATATTTATGACCTTTTGTGCATAAATGTGAGTTTCAAAAACCAGAATTGAATTGAAGCCTGAAGAAGGGATCTGCGCCATCCCGAAAGCTTGCTTCTCTGATGACTTCAGTTAGACAATTAACAGTATGATTTGAACTCCAAACTTTCTGTACTCAAAGTTTAAAGAATCATATGAAATTAATAATGGTGCGCATGGTTAAAAAAAAGTGGTAAGCACGGTCAGTGATTGTTGCATAACATAAAAAAGTTTTGTAAAATTTTTGTAAAACCTTTTTCTAAACATTTATTCAACTTCCTGTTGAAATCTTTTTTTATGAGAGATCCAGTGAATGTGAAGAAAAAAGGACCAGAGTTAAACATTCCCTTTTCTCTATCCCCCCCAAAATTTTCTTTAGCTTTACTTTGGGAAATTGAAAATATGTTGCATGGCCATAAGGAGCCAAATATGAACAAGTGGGTCAATATGTGAAAACATGATGCATATTTCAAATAGTAGATGAGTCAAATTTGAGAAAAAATTTTGAACGTGGTATCATCACAAACATTGCTGGAGGGATAGAATAGGGTTGTAGGAACATTTAAAAAAAATATTGCACAGTGGTTCTCAACCTTTTTAGATCCGTGACTCCGGAAGTGATGTAGCAAAGTGTCACTTCCTGAATTTGGAACATGAAGGTGCTGGTGTGGTGAGTCACTTTCACATTCACAACATCACTTCTGGTAAGTTTAATGTCCCCTTCCTCCTTGTTTTCCACCCTGCACATCATTTGCACAAGCGGGGAAGTTAGGAGGGAGAGTAACGCACCACCCCTCCTTACTTCCCAACCCGCTTGTGGCCATCAATGTTGCTACATTTTAGCAACAGCTCTGATGCTTTCACAGGGGTTGGTGAGGGGGTCCCAACCAACAGGTTGGTTGAGAAACACTGTTAGCATATGTAGTTTTTGAATAAATTAAGTTCAAAGTTTTGAAGATTCCACCAGTTAATTGCAAAGCCACTGAGCATGGTATCATCACCAAACTTGATGGGGATGTAGAGCAGAGTTGAGGGTATACTACAAAAAGAAAATATTGTTCTAGTAAATTTTTTACAAAATGAAAAAGTACAGTACAGTACAGTGTTTGGCCTGTCCCCTTCACCAGCAAGAAGAAGTCTATAATTCTTTCTCCGGCCAGACCTTGTAAAGACTGGGGGAGGGGGTGGTGGGGACAAATGAGCCTCGGACCCAAGTCCCAGCTCACAGTTCCTAGCACACACCGCCTCACAAGTTTTTCCCTAAACAGTAGGGACCTGGGGACTTTAAAGGCCAAAGGTATGAATGGGTGTGGGTCTGTTTGTCCTCAAATACATGTGCAGAGAACATCATCTACAGCCATAATGCATAACAAAATATCCATACAAGCAGTGGAGGTTAAAAAAGTATAGTCCGGTACAATTGAATGTCCACAACAAAGGTGAGTACAATGTAGCATGCTGAGTAGTAGCTAGGATCCTATCCTGTAACGGAGCGGAAGATGGGAGGAAACAATAGGTTCCCGAGATGGATGAGAAACGAGTGACCCCAACATATGTTTCATATAAAGTCTTCGTCAGGGGGTCCCCACAGGGATATCACAGAAGCCCCATCTTTCAAACCGCTGCTCCAATAGGAACCCGCGAGAGGGGAACGGGGGGCCAACCTCGAGGGCCCTGTGGCTCAAAATATGGCGTACATTTCTGGTATTAAGGTCATTAAGTATAAAATGCCAGGGAGCCGTATCAGTAATCCTCCAGTGAGATGGTCGTAGGTAAAGCCCACAGGTAGCCCTCATAGGATGCCAAACAGTGTTCTGCTCCTGGTCCGGCCGGAGGAAGAATTATTTGTTCTAGAGATCGGGTAGAGACATCCAATCTCTAGTGTTGTACTGGGCAGGGACCGACATCACTTCTAGCTTTGGAACCAGGAACTGTGACGTTGAAGAGACATTGCGGCATCATTTCCGGTATAGTTCCCAAACTGGTAGGGAATTTGAAGTTCTCCGCGAACAGGCGGACGGCGGATTTGGAATGAACTTACAAAGTCAGCAAGTCAGATGAAAAAGTCGAAATTTCGGCTAAAAAATTAGATCATAAAGTTTTCGACTATCTGTATTTCTTATCAAAAACCAAATTCATTTTTGATAAGCCAGTCCCTTTATTTTTTACCTTACCAAAGCTTCCATTACAACTTTGTTTCTTAAACTATAGATCAGCGGGTTTAACATGGGCACAGATGCGATGTTGAAGAATAATTACAATTTATTAGAAATCATATTATCCCTTGACACGGGCTTTAGATATTGGTGTCAGCATCCCGGACCATCTGGGCTTGTAAGTCCTGCGACCCCCGCCTTATCCTCCCCCGACCCTG
>CM070040.1:5484597-5505871 GCA_036250615.1 Ptychadena robeensis | reverse complement strand
GAACATGCGATGTTCGCCGCGAATAGTTCTCCAGCGAACAGTTCGGGCCATCACTATTAAGTAGTAGTTTCGATTGAACAAAATACTCTCATTGTTAAATTTAAATTAGTATGGGCTATATTTTAAAGTCGGAAATTAGACCATAAAAGAAATCCCCCACACACATTTATATGTAAAAATTTAATAAATGAGTACATATAACATGGAACGAGTATAAGGGTCGAATTGGCCAAAAGCAGTGAAAGTTGGGGCCCACAACATAGTCCTGGCCTTGGTGCTCCTATGCTCTACACATTTCACCCCCGAAAGGGGGCTTATCAATATCTTTAACAGCTCAATAGTTCCTGAAAAATCCCCATGTAGGGGGGGACACACATAGAATGTAGGAGTATCTTTGACTGCTTTTGGATCAACTAAAGACAGTGTCTTTGGACTGTTTAGGACAATTGAATGCTTGATGACAATGTCTTTTTCTGCTAGGCACCTTACGAAATTAAGTTTAGGGATTTGGATTTTGTTGTAATACAATTATATTCATTATGTTGTAATACAAATATGTGTAAACTTATTCCTTCAGTCTGTTGATTTTCATTGCACCTCAACAGTCCCAAGAGGTTGGTCACTTCATTTTCGAGCTGTATCACGGTAGTGGTACAGGAATACTTCCTGAGCAGAACTCAGTTTTTGTTAGCAGAATGTGAAAAAGCGTTAAATAAAACTGATGGGGTTAAAAGTATATGCAGGGTTTACCTGATATATTAATACTGTTGTTTTTAAGAAGGCATTGTTTGTGTAGAAAAAGTCTGGGGATTTCCAGACTATTCAGAAACATAGACAATAATGCTGCATTTGATTGTTTAGCTTAACACCCCTAGCGCACTGCTGAGGTCCAGATTTTTGTACCAAAAGTGCACCATAGACTTCAATGGTAATGGTTTCTTTATGTTGTAGGCCTGTAACTTCCCAAAATGTGTCCGTACAAGGGTCTATTAGACATCCTGAATATAATAATGTTTGAAACACTCAATTATGTCAAATACATTTTTTTCTTTTTTTAATAAATTTAATGAGAAAACACAAAAATCAGGGCACAAAGCTTTGCTGCTATGTACTAAATCTTGCCCGAATAAAGTCACTAGTGCCCCACATGTGCCAATTTGCAGTTAACCCTCTCTAACCTGGTGTGATGGATGTGATAAAATCACACCAGGGAAGAGAGGGTTACTGCATATGGACACATCTGGGGCACCAGTGACTTTTTGGGCGAGATTTAGTACATAGATGCACTTTGAAATCAGTTTTCTACTGATTTCATGCACTGTACTTTCAAATCTCCCGCCACCTCCCAATGTGACGTCATCACGGCACTCGGGGGGGAGAGGAGAGAAGGAGGCATGCTGGTAGCATGCCACATCAGGGACACCGGGACAGTGCAGAACTGTGAGTATGCTCCGGTGCCCCGATGTGTACTGGTCGGCAGCATCTAGTCCAGTGCTATAGTAGCAGTAGCAGCGCTGGACGAGATGCTGTCGCCCTGACCACTAGGGCGGTTAAGGTTTTGGTGGAGCAGCCTATAACAGATTATTATGTGATGGGATACGAGACACCTCCAGAATAAAGAGGGCATACCCATCCAAGCAAAATCTTTACTTGTAGGACTGGATGTAGAAGGCCTTTACAATTGTATACCCCACGACACTGGCATCAATGTCGTTTCTGAATTTCTCCAGGAAAGAAGTGGAGAATTGACACAATACAACGAATTTATAAAGGACCTCCTAAGATTCATACTAACAAGGAACTTCTTTATCTTCAAAAACACTTACTACCTCCAGATACAGGGAGTAGCTATGGGGACAACATGTGCCCCCAGCTACGCAAACCTGTATCTGGGGGGGTGGGAATCCCTATGGGGCAATGACCAACTTACTGAGGACATGAACCGGATACCAATATGGTTCCGGTTCATTGATGATATCTTTTTCATCTGGGAGGGATCCCGTGAACAGCTGGATATTTTTATTCAAAAACTACATACCAATAATTTAAACCTAAAATTTACATGCCAATGTCATGAAAATAGGATTTCATTACTTGACATATGGGTACAAAGAAATGAAGACAATACTCTGGGTTCTATGTTATATAGAAAAGAGACAGCCGGAAATACAATTCTGTTAGCACAAAGCTCTCATCCCAAACCCTTGATAAAAAGTATACCCTATGGGCAGTATCTAAGAATTAAGAGGAACTGTACAAACCTGGAGGACTACTTAAAAGAAGCAAAACAACTACAAGCCCGCCTAAGAGAGAGAGGATATAGCAAAACAAGTCTGAAGAAAGCATTTCACAAAGCTAACCAAGTAACTCGACAGGAGTTAGTCTTTGGCAGACCAAAACCCAAGATTCAACCAACCACTAGATTTATTACCAAATACAATGCTCAGCATAAGATTGTGCGAAAAATCCTCTCAAAACATTGGACCATATTAACAGAAGACAGGTCAATTGGAACACATGTGAGTACTAACCCAGAAATTGTGTTCAGGCGAGCCAGATCTTTAAAAGATCGTCTAACAGCTAGTCACTACAAGGGACAATCCCGCAAATACAAAGGCACCTTTCGCTGCGGGACACAGGAATGTAGATACTGTGACTTTCTGGACTGCCGTCCGCAAATCACTTTGCCAAATGGCGCCACTCTAAAACCTAAACACTATGTGAACTGCAGGACTGAAAGGGTAGTGTATCTCTTATCTTGCCAATGTGGGTCTTTCTACATTGGCAAGACCAAGAGACCCTTCTTCAAAAGAATGTCAGAACACCTTAAAGACATAAAAAATGGCAGATTAACGACACCTGTTGCTTACCACACGTCAACACAGCATAACTACAAGAAGAGAGTGGTAAAATTCTTGGCACTAGATCATGTACATACATCCATTCGGGGTGGGAACGCAAATAAACAATTATTACAGTTGGAGATGAAGTGGATCCATAAATTGGAAGCCACAAAACCCCCAGGCTTGAATAAAGCAGTAAACTTCAAGTGCTTTCTATGAGATTAGGCAATCTTGTGGTTGGATGGAAGGAGGGAAAAACAAGAATAAATTGTCAAACTAAGATAGGAAACTCTAAATGCATAAGACCATCTAATGGATTGGCGATGTATAACAGAGTCCATACAACACACCCAGCGAACAATAGAACTGGGTGAATCTACAATGGTTATCCCCTATTACTTTAATTAGATGGTCCCTGAGCCCATCTACCTGACAGGTGAGACACTTCAGTTAACAAATGATACAGTGAGACATGACTGCTCATATAAAAAATGTTTAATAAAAATGTTTAATACAAATAATTGACCCATGTTTGGTTACACTAACCTATGTCTAAAAAATAACATTGTCATACTATATAACATTAAATGAATATGTAAACTATTTATAAAACAATGTTTTTTTATCTCCAGATCTCTGAGGGAAACAAACAGCGCTTTTTTGATGAGTACCACTCCATACATAACTCGTACTTTCCCTAACAGGGGCACACACCTGTAGGTATGTGACACTATGCATGCTGGTTTATGGGGCTGCGGGCGCGCCAGAGGAACCTATGGAGCACATCTGACCATTGGTTTGGGCTAGGTTGGTGAAGGGAGAAAAGATATAGATATCTCTCTCACTCACCCACTGAACCCTATCCCCTCACTGACAGCCAGTGAATGTACTCTTCCCCTCCCCTCCAGACGGCTGGATTATCCGGCCTCCGGGGGGTGTGGCCTTGGTGTGGTGTGTTGATGAGCTGGGAGAGGTGCTGGCTAGTGCCACTCATCTCCCCACCCCCGCCCACACGCAGGGCTTAGCTAGGAGAGATCGCGCCTACGTCATCACGGCGCGACCTGAGGATCTGACAGCGCGCCCGTACGTGGACGCCGTTTGAAGCCACGTGCACGCCCGAGGGCGTCCGTGACATGACGTCCACGGCAGGGAGCATTTAAGGATGAGGCAGTAACAATGGAACTGCCTCATCCCTCTAAGGGCTTGTTTCCACTAGAAGCGGAAGCCCGCGGCGCGGCTGCAGCCGCCCCCATTCATCTCAATGGCGCTGGTCCCCTGTCCGCGGAATCGCGCGGCCGTCCGCCTAAAAACTCGGTCGACCGAGTTTTTAGGCGGCCGTCCGCCCGATTCCGCGGCCGCCCAGCACTGACCGCGGCCATAGGGATGAATGGCTGCCGCTAAGAACCGCATGAGATGCGGTTCTTAGCGGCGGCGGGCCTTAGCGGCGGCAGCCGCACCGCAGGCTTCCGCATAAGTGGAAACTCAGCCTAATACTGACGACTGGACCGCGAGCAGACCCTTCTAGCCCAGGTAAGCACTCATTGGCAGTGGCTTCCCTAAATGCTATCTTCACCATACCGCTTATCACTTATTATTATCTATATCGTTTTAGATTATATAACCTAGTAGCTGATCAGTACTACAGCGGTCAGTGGAAACTGACCATAGGAATAAGAGGTAGGCAATGTTTAAATGGGTGATCACTGGTTCCCCCATACACATTCACTTCACAAATACCTGTTAACACTGCACTTTACCCTAGGTCATTCCTCTCCTCCTTTTCTTTCCCCCCCCCCCCTTTTCCTTTTCCTTTCACACACAATCCATTCCTGACACAACACAAACATAACCCACTTATTACACACAGGCACACAACACTCTCCCCCTTTTTTTTTTACTTTGATTGATTTGTTGATTTGAGTAGGTTTTGACAGTTTTCTTTGCACACAATAGTCATGTCACACCACACTCCCTGAACACCTTACACATACACTACTCCAACATTTCACATGAGACACACCTCACACACATCATTCCAACACAAATAGGTGACACACCTCACAGATCACCTCACCCACACACATAAGCTTTTACCCTGCCCTACCCTACCCTTCCCCCCTGGTTCCTGTTCACTTTCACATTTTAGCCTTGAATCACAACTCACATATCACCACACACCACATGGCACTACCCACTCACATATCACCACACATCACATGTCACCATCTACCATCCTTTCTCCATTGCCCACCTAATAACCCTTGTTAAACACAAACACAATAATAACATATACGACTCCTAACTAATATAGATTACTAATTTATGAACAGGATCCTAGGACTAGAACCTATCGAGATCCTCATTGAGAGACTACAATATAAGAAGTGATACGCTCCCTGTGCCCCAGACTGCCGGTTATCTGTCGCAACCCAACGGGAAGTGTGGAACCTAACATAGAGGGATTCGTGTACTTTACCCTTACTATTTTCTAACCTCTTCACTAACCTTATAACACTCATTATAAGTAAGTAGAACCCTAATAAGTTCTTTAACCCATTGAAATGTGGATCATACTCAAACATATGCACTATGTTTCCTATAGAGACCTGGGAGAAATGTGATATACATATATTTCTGATACCTCCTGATGAAGCTACCCAGCGAAACATGTTGAGGATAAAGACGTGTATGATATTGGTGATGTAACCCACATGTAACCTAATGCAATGTAATGCTATGCTACTATATTTCTTTAAAAATATTGTATACTGTGTATTTTCGCAATAAATTTACGTTTGATGATACTTTAAGTCTGATACTGCCCTTTAAAGTCCCCAAGTCCCTCATCCGGATTTAAGCGGTGAGGGAAAACATTTTCTTTTTTCCTTTGATATTATAGAGTATCAGTTTATGAGCCTAAACTAAGTGCCAAGACAACCCTTTGATGAATGGCTATAAGAGACCCGGCTAGTTTCTTGAAATCATGCACTTATGTTGCCATTTTGAGGGAGCATGTGCAGAAATCTTCTTGTGGTCTAGGCTTAGGTCATCACTGGGTCTTCCAACAAGACAATAACCCAAAGCATACATCAAACTAGTCTTACAGTTCCTAAAGAATACCAAAACCAATATTCTGTAGTGGTCTGCACAGAGCAGAGACCTTACTCCTATTTGGCGATATGGTACGATCAACCAAAGGTAATTAAAATCAAACATTAAATAGATGGAGCGGTGTTCGGACATGTCAGTAAATTTCAGTCAATTGTACAAAGATCTGACGGATTTTTTAGGTATTTCAATCAACTGCACTATGGGGCATGTGCACAGATCTAAGTAAAGGAATTGATTACACTGTGTGGCGGTACAATCGATTGATGTTAGACTGACAGTTGATATTTAAATCGCACAAGATGATCAAATCAAAGATTGCTCGTGCAAATGCCCACCTATGTACGGCTACCATTATGGGTGTTTGCCAGTGAGGGACATAAAGTACATTAGTGTGTTTAGGTACGCCTTAACTGCAAGTCAAATGCATGTGAATTATATAGTTTAGTTTTGAGTTCTTTTTTAATAAAAAGATATTTACTGATTTACATGGATGCTTGTAGCTATGAACACTGTAAGGCTAGGGCTCCACTATGTGCTGGGATCTTTTGATGTCCGTGCAAGCCTCCATTGTGTTACTGTGGATGCAGATGGCTGCGTCGACATCAATGTGACAGAGGATCGGACCGACAGTTCTGGATCTCTGATGGGCTGGGCAGACATCCCTGTCATAGCCCCATTGTCTAGAGATGGTCGATTTTTTTGACTTGCTAACTTTGTGAGCTGATTGCAAAGCCTCCGAAACTGGTATCATCACCAAAATTACTAAAGAGATGTAGAGAAGGGTTGTGGGAACATTTGAAAAATTTTTTTTGCTCTAGCACATGTAGTTTTGCACAAATTAAGTTCAAAGTTAAAGTTGAATTCCGATTTTTGAAATTTTGGCTTGACTTTGAACTTAATTTGTGCAAAAACTATTTGTGTTAGAGACATACTTATTTTTTTTGTGTATAGTATAGTATAGTATAGTATAGTATAGTATTGTAGTATAGTATCTTCAGCAAGTTTAGTAATAATAGCATGTTCAGGGGCTTTGCAATTAACTCGAAATTGTCATTTGAAAAAAAATTCGACCATCTCTACCATTGTCCTCATGGGTGGCTGATGCACTTCGCTAAAATCCCTGCGTTCAACGGAGCCCTAGCCTTATACAACCCATAACCACTTGACCAGTGGCCATGTGATAGGATGACCCCAGTGTACTTTTGTCTGATGCCTCATAACCAGACAATCAAAATTACAGATGACTTAAAAAGACTAATATAACTTTTTTATTAAATCAATAGAATTCATAGTAGATAAGTACTAGTAGGTATAAATATTGTAACCAGAAAGTGAGGTCTGAGTAAGAAAATTAATTTAGAGCAAATAAAAGGGATTTCTAAATGAAATATTACATTAAAATGTTTACGGAACGGTTGGGTAGTTTCAAAACATCCTTTTTGATATGTATTTACTTAACAAAAAATCCCGTGGGATCGGTGCTCAAATACTCAATGGATTAATTAAAGATTTACAGATGTATATATGAGAAGACACATCAATCATTAGGTAACAGGCATGTATGGAGTTGGCTGCTAATATTCAGAACACTTCAGAATATATTCAGAACACTTTAGGTAAACAGCAAGTTAATTCTACTGTCTGGATTGTTGTTTTTATGGGGCCGTTGGTAGATGTTTTGCCATTGAGAAGTATTAAAGTAAAAGAAAATTATAATGAATGCACTACTTGACTGAACAGGTAAGTCAGTTTTGGTTATCAAATATTGCTTCAATTACCACATTTACCGTATTTTTCGTACTATAAGATGCACCTGACCATAAGACGCACCCAGTTTTTAGAGCAGGAAATCAGAAAAAAAAATTTAATTAATTTAACTGAATGTGAAAAAATCTCATTCAGTACCCCTTTTCAGCCACTAAAATGGTGTCACTAGAGAGCAGACTTCAGCGTCTTTTCTTCCTCACACAGAGCTCAGAAAGGGAAGGGAGGGGGAGCACGGGGGAATCTGCACTCTGGTCTCCCTGTCCCTTCTCTGCTGCATGTGTGAGGAAGCTGCTTGCCAGTGCAGCTTGCTCCACACACTCTGCATTGGCTATATTTGCGGGGCTCTGCAAATATAGTCAATACAGTTCAGCTCCCCACAGCTCTCCCGGCAGATGGAGATTACACAGCTGACATAGCCCATCAGCTGTGGGATCTCCATCAGCACACAGGAGATGTGCCCATGGAGATCACACAGCTGATCTCCTCTCCCTCTGCACACAGCTGATCTATCTGCCGGGGGAGCTGTCGGGGAGCCAAGTTGCAATCACCCCCAATTTTGGCGGTGAAAAAGTGCGTCTTATGGTCCGAAAAAATACGGTTAGTGCTTTTCCTGTAATACCCTAAGGTTTATGTACTGTTTCCCCGAAAATTAGGCATCCTCCATGAATAGGGCACCCTTACATTTTTGCCTCACGCTGAAATATAAGAATTTGCGATGTTTCACAAATAATTTTACTAATATTCGATTAAAGTTTCACAATTCAAGTGTATGGCCATACATTTCGAAAATATATTCACAATTATAATCATATTACCTTCAAAATGAATGGTCACATGTGGTATTTATTTTCGCATTGCGCATATAAAATCGCAATTCATGGCCAGAAGCTTCCCAATGAATAGTAAGTAGAACACTGGCTGTTCTCATACCAATACTACTTGATGAATATATACTTAAATATGGGCTGTCTCCCCTACAGAAGTCCTGAAAAAACTTTGAAACCTCCTGACGAAGCGACCTACGCGAAACATGTCGAGGAATCAAAGACATATGTAACTGTGGTGATGTAATGTATTTGTACTGACACTGTTATGTGAAAAATTGTTTTCAAAAATTGTATACTGTGTTAATCAACACAATAAATCTACTTTTAATTTATATAAAACACAAGTCTGATACTGCCTTTAAAATCCCGAAGTCCCTCATCCGCATGTTGACGGGGAGGGAAACAAATTCTAATTTCTTTCTACATTGATCTAGTTGGGATGTTGGCAAATCAGCACCATTGGGCCCAATTTTTCCCTTTTTTCCTTTGAACTATTTGTGATGTTAAATCGCTTTTTCAGGAGAATAGGCTATAATGGTAATGGTGTTTCTGTTTCACTACACTAGGTTCAGGTCTCGGGCAGCTCATTCATCAAACTTTAGGGAACTGGGAGCACATTCAGAGGTTCACCTCCCATAAATTATTGATAGTCTAGAACAGTCTTTTTCAACCTTTTTTGGGCAAAGGCACACTTGTTTCATGAAAAAAATCGGAGGGCACCGATGATACGCATAATCGCGGCGCACTTCTGGTCCCCGCCGGAAGTACGTCATCAGCAGGTGCCCCGCTGGAACGCAGATGCGTACCAGCAGAGCAAAAACACCGCCCCTGGTCTGTGGGGACGCGTGTTGCTAAGCAACTGCATCCTCACAGAGCCGGTCCGTGTATAACACGGCTGTATAAGTCTTATTGTATATAGTAGTGTTATACACAGACCGGTTCTGTGAGGATGCGGTTGCTTAGCCCTCCTATCTAGCTGCCTCTTATAGTATAAGACTTATACTATAAGAGGCAGCTAGATAGGAGGGCCGAGGGTGGGGTCAAAACCCACGGCACACCAGGCAACATCCGGAACAGTGGTTGATAAACACTGGTCTAGAAGAGTAAAGGCTCTGTAAAGGCTTGATGTAGATAGGTCCAACACATAATCACTTGCTGAAGACAAATGAGCTTCTTCGTAGAGACAGGGGGTTTACAAGTAACACACTTATATAGTAATAATAAAAATACAAAGAATGAAGCAGTTAAATATTAATTATACATGCCTAGTGATGGCTGAACTTTGGCCAGGTCCACCCGCGAACAGGCGGATCGGACACTTATGTTGTATGGTCAAAATTGATCTTGATCGTATAAAAAAAACTCCGCAGCAACTTACGTTCTCAGAGACAGTGGCCTGATTTGGAAATGTAACAGAACCATATGCGATATGACAAGTACAGGTTCTGGCAGTCTTCAATGCACAGATCAGCTATCCTTCCGAAAAACTGTGTCTTCCAAGATCTGTGTCTTCTTCTTGTCCAGATTCCTCTCTCTAAACCATCTTACATCTTTTACGAGTTAAGTTCTGGTGAGGTCAAGGGATGTGTTTCTCATCTTGGGGTGTTACGCTGGATGATCTTGGAACAGCTATGTGTTATTTGGGCGATGCCAATGAGTATGATATTGTTTCCTAACCAGCCCACTAATTGTATATAGAGATTGGGCGTTCTAGAGTTTTCCGGGCTCGAGAGTCTGCTCTGGGCCTATGTTCCTTTTGATGTAGGTATGATTGGCCCGCTGTGGTGTTGGGTAGTGGTAATGTATACCATCCTGGGTCCATGACGAGTTAAAGGATCCTTCTCTGCTATTGTTATAGACGCCTTACTGGAATTTATCAGGTGGTCTTAAGATAATCCTTATTGTTGTATGGTGAAAACCTTACTCCGGTGGTTTTCTGCATTTCAAGGACTATAGGTTATGTGGGCAGTGGTGAGTTTTTCACAGACACTTATCTATCATTAAACAACAGTGATGGTTCATGACTCATGCGTATATATGAATGGTGTGTGTGGTGCCTTGATATATAAAAAAAGGTATTTTAATATATCTCCACACACACACGTGCACATACACATTTGCCAACAACTTATTCGCAGGAAGATTCCCCGCCAACAGGAAAAAACAGAAGTGACGTCATTGACATCACTTCTGGTACGTGGAACATACAGTTCCCGGTTTCGATATCCATCATTGATGTAACTTCCAGTTTAAGCCGGTTTTCTTTCACTAGAGACCGGGTTCTCTACCTAGTCTCTGGTGAAAGAATTCTTCTACTGGCCCGATCTTTCTGCTCCTGATCCGGCCAACAGAAGAATAGTCACCTTCTTCCCATCTTCAGTACACCCGTACTGTTCGTCGGGGGAAGAAAAGTGAACATGGTATGTTCATCACTATACATCACAATCTTTCCTCTGGGTCCCCTAAACCACTTCTCATGTAGGATAACTCAGATGAACCCAATCGAGCCCTTACGAATTTTGGGATCTTATTACAACAGACATGCATAGAGTCAAAACACACATTCATCTCTACATAAAGTTATCCCTTATTGGGACACTCATAAATGACTTTCAAGACAAGTTGGCTTGTTATTGGAATAAACATTTTAAAAAACATAAAAGTGCATCTAATTATGGTGAAATGTTTGTGATATTTTGTGAATATGAATATAGCCCATACTGCTTATCACTACATGCTGAGCAAAAATATTTGAATTACGATTTTTTTGGGCGAATATCGCCACTTTGAGAATTCATAAAGATCTCAAAAACAGTGCTATATCTTCGTAATCATGGATATTTGAGATTCTGGGGTAAGTACCATGCAGTGCAATATTTACATAAACAAGTGCCGGTTTTCACAATTAATTACTTCTATGAGTTGTCTAATGTGTTGATTACACTGCAGCTGCTATTTCACATTCTGCCATTAGATGTCACTGTGACAACACATTGTGTTCCAATATTCCCATGTACAAGTGCCAATTTGCACAACTAATTACTTCTATGTGTTGTTTAATGTGGGGATTACACTGCAGCTGCTATTTCACATTCTGCCACTTGATGTCACTGTGACAACACACATTGCATTCCCAGCACTCGCATGTATAAGTGCTGATTTGCGCAATTAATTACTTCTATGTGTTTTATAATGTGGTGATTACACTGCAGCTGCTATGTCACATTTTGCCACTAGATGTCACTGTGACAACACATTGCTTTCCCAATATTCGCATGTACAAGTGCCAATTTTCACATTACATAATAATGACAGAAGATCTAAAATTTTCAAATGTATAATATTTGGCGAACAATTTGTGAAATGTCCTGATGCTTTTCTGCTTTTGAAAACCTAGAGTTTTTACTTTCCATTCTAGGTACAAATGAACGGAGAACGGAGAGCAAAGTCATGTATTCAGAACCATTTAATCGTACCATGGTGGCTTTTTTCTATATTAAAGGGATGACAGATGTGTCAGAACTTCAGATATTAATCTTCCTTCCGGTCTTGTTTATTTATCTCATCACTCTTGGCGGCAACATGACCATTCTCTTACTTTTCTTCTTCGATCCTCACCTCCACACTCCCATGTACTTCTTCTTGGCCAACCTGTCCATCGTGGATGTGTCTTCTTCCACCATCACTTTGCATAAAGTCCTAGTTATCTTCATAACTGGAGATCGCACCGTTTCGTACACTGCTTGTATAACGCAGATGTACATTTTTGCATCCCTTATAGGACACGAGCTTCTAATTTTGTCTGCCATGAGCTATGATCGGTATGTAGCCATCTGCAACCCTTTGCGTTATCACATGGTTATGAACAGTAGACTTTGCACTTTTCTTGCTGTTGGCTGCTATTTGATGGGTTTCGTACAAGTCCTTCCAGCTGTTGTCATCTTCTCCGGATTCTCCTGCTACACCTCTAATGAGATCAACCACTTCTTCTGCGACATGATACCTTTGATAAAAATGATCTGTGACGACACTTCTGTCTTTGATATTGTCTTTCTGATCCAAGGAATCTTGGTTATAACATTGCTCCCTTTCCTTTTTACTTTGATCTCTTATATTTACATCCTATCTACCATACTGAGGATCCGTTCCAACAATGGAAAGAGAAAAGCCTTCTTTACTTGTTCTTCCCACCTAGCAGTGGTGATTCTTCTCTATACAACACTTGTTTCCCAATACTTGACACCAACGTCATTGGGAACATTGAATGCAAAGAAAATGTTTTCCCTCTTCAATACAGCCGCAGTTCCTCTGTTAAATCCTTTAATTTACAGCTTAAAGAATAAAGATGTTAAGTCAGCTGTAAGGCGTAAGCTAAGATGTTGTAAAATCATAGGCTGAAGAAGGTTCTGATTACCATCTATGGTGCCAAGGTCTCCAGGTTAAGTTACGTATTGTGTAGAGAGATCATTGTGAAAACATTGGAAGATAAAATACACATTAAATCTCATATTCTTTCCCACAGGGCCGCTGTCAGGCTGGTATAGGGAGCCCTCCCAGGCTAGGATCGACCATCTAGAGGGGCCCGATGGTCTGCTCTTGTTGCGGCATTGGCATGACAACTGGGTTCCCTGTCCTGTGCGCTGCCTCCTGACAGCAGCCTTATTGTGCTGTAAAAAAGTGATGCCATCTCCATTACATGGAGGTCAATGGCGCCACCCTCCACCCGCCCCTCCATCGTCATATATGACGTTATAACACCTGGCCCAAATAGATTGGCCTATACAGAGGACCACTGTGGGGTTTCAGTGGACAGGTAAGTAGGCCTGCTGTTAGCTTGGGTTGAGTTTTTTTAGCAAACAAACTCACCCTGAGTTAACTTTGGCTAAACGCCCAGGAGATAACACAATATTCTATATTGGCTAATTGAAGTAATTGAGTGTATAAGTTTTGGGGTGACTCAGATCCTTTCTTCAGGCTACTTCAGCCTAGGTAATTCTCCATAAGGCTTACACTAAAATCTGTTCCCCAATAATATTAGTAATGCATTAGTAACCATTTGTAATGCTTAACCTCACCCCGAGCTAAAATCAGGCATACTCACCAATCTAGTAAAAGCCCATGATGTCACTTATGATGCAAGAGAGGCTGGAGGGTAGGTGGCACCATTGACCTCCATGAAATGGCATTGCTTTTTGCCAACATCAACCATGATGGTGGGGATGGGTAGGGGGGATTAGGAAGGGCACATTGTGGTGGATTACAATGTAAAAAAGCTAGCCACCGACAAACTGCCCAGGAGGTTAATGAAGTATTTACATTTCTTAACAATCTGATCCACTATGCGCTGGCATTCTCTGATGCCCGTGCAAGCCTTCGACATGTTACTGTGGACACAGAAGGGCTATGTCCACAATTAACTGACAGAGGCTCGGACCAGCAGATCTGGGGCTCTGACAGGCTGTGGAGACAGCCATGTCATAGCTCTTTTGCTGTCAATGGGTGGCTCGTACACTCCATTAAAACCCCTGCCTTCAGAAAAACCTTACAGCAAAATTGGCAAAATATAATGAATAACAGCCAAGTTGCAGAGTAAATACATATGTACCATAAATTAGCATATGCTTGCAAAGTGTGACTTTTTAACAGTTGATTTCCTCAATTTCTTTCTTTGCCTGGCAGTGTGATTAGCACAAGGGTGTCCAAACTTTTTGCAAAGAGGACCAGGTTTGGTGAGGTGAAATTGTGTGGGGGCTGACAACTCAGCCTGACTTTCTTTAAACCTGGGGTGCTGACACTTTTTGGCTACCGAGGATTTTTTTTATCATTATGCCTGCAGGGGTCCACAGTCTACTCCTGGTTGTCAGGCTTTTACAAGCAACAGACTAATAAACCTTTAGGCTAAATTTACACTGTCTCTTGCAAGGTCGTTTTCTGGTCTTTTAAGTGACCAGAAAACGACCTTGCTTTCGGTTTAAAATGGAAGTCAATGAGGTCGTTTAAAGAACAGAAAATGTACTGTCGTTAATCAAGCAGTACGTTTTCTGTTCGTTTTTTGAACGCCTTCTGTCGCGTTCAGAGGGTCGCTTGGTCGTTAAACGACCCCATTGACTTCAATGGTGAAGCTCTGAAAGTGACTGCAGCAAGTTTGCAGAGCTTTTTTCACTCGTTTTTCAGTCATGAAAAAAACGACCTGGGAGTGGCTTTCACACATTTCCAGGCACCCTGCAGGGTCAGGTGACCTTCTGTGGCTGCTTGAAGCTCACTCTCTGCCCCCCTGGACGTTTTTCTGTATTTAAAGCTAGCCATACACGTGTCGGATTCCATGGCCAATTGATCACTCACCCGATCGATTCCGGCGATTCTGCCGGGAATCGCAGGTGTGATCAATCGGCCAATTAAGAGTATCCATCGCTGCATACCACCTTGTCCAACGGATTCCGGGACGATTCCGTGTCCGATTGTCCACCTCACAAATGGCAACTCCACCTGATCTGGGCAGAATCAATCTGATGGAACCGACATGTTGGTTCTCTGTCGGATCCGATTCTGGGCCCCTGAACGATCGGACCTGATCGATTGGACAAGGTGGGCTGCATGCGATTCCGGCACGATCGTTTGGCGTGCACGCGCCCGGAATCGATCGTGCCGGAATCCGGTGGGAATCTGACACGTGTATGGGGGCCTTTAAGCTAAAGTACATTTTCTACAAAGGTCTTTGCTTCAAAGCGTCTTTAAAGCCTTTCTGCCACTGCAGAGCGTCTAGGAAGCTTTAAACGCGAAGACAGTGTAAACTTAGCCTTAGGAACCATGAAAAAACAATTAACAGGGAAAAACAGAGATGTGGCAATATAATCACCTCAAAAGGAATTCAGCTGATGATATAGTTGTATTGTGTATTACAAATAGTCATGCAACACATATACATGTATAATTCTATATAAACTATATAATAAAAAGAAAATAGCACAAGATGTATAGCAAGAAAATCAGACACAAGATAACACCACCACCAACACCTGATTATTCCGCTTGAATACAGACAAGGAATCACATGCTAAGTTCTCTATGTATCAACGCATAACATACACACAGGAGGTACAGTAGCAACAGTGTGAGATTTAAACTCTGCAAGACCTATGCCAAGAAACTTGGATAGAGATAATTATTTCTCCAAAGTAACAAGCTGCACGTGTGATACCAGCTAGGGGCAAATAGCCCAGAGTTTTACTCTAAATTCATGGTACCGATCCAGTTGGTGTCATGCATTCACACCAAAATAGATTCCGATCAGAATCTATTCTTAAGGTAGCCATACACGGGTCGATTTCCCACACGATTCCTGGCCGATCGATCACCGGGTGCGTGCACGCGGATCAATCGCCAAGGAATCTCGTGCAGCCCACCTTGCCCGATCGACCCCGCCCGATCGTCATGGCCCCCAAATCGGATCGGCCAAGAGAACCAACCTGTTGGTCTTTTCTGATCGATTCAGCACACATCAAGGGGAGTTGCCATTTGTGAAGCGATCGATCGGCCATGGAATTGTCCAGGAATCTGTGGCCTAAGGTGGTAGGCACAGACGTAATTGGGCGATCGATCGCCCATCCGATCGCCTGTGGCATCACCGGAATCGATCGGATGGGTGATCGATCGTTCAGGGAATCGACACATGTATGGCTAGCTTAACTTTAATCTGTGTAAATAAGCAGAAAACTTCTAGATATCACACCAGCTTGTTGAGAATTATATTATAAAAATATACTTTAGCAAGGGTCCACATACACCTTTAGATTTCTCTGTCAGATTTCCTTTAGATCTTCTTTTGTTTTACCAAAACCATGTAATATAAACCATCAAGTCTACCTGTGTTCAATTGCAGAGGACCCAGCACTACATAGTTGTTGGTAGATCTAAAGCAAATCTGACAGAGAAATCTAAAGGTGTATGGGGGCCCTAAGAAGGCAGATGAGATCTCGCAGAAGGAATGACATCAACAAGCAGCCATCACAATCACAGACTTGGTTCTTTTGTTCTTGTTCTCTTTTGGTTCAAGTAAAATCCACGTATTGTATTAGGTCTGTTCATGTTGTGGTAGTAGTTGTAGTATTAGTTAGCCCCCCCCCCCCCTGCTTCGTGCATAACTTTTAATAACAAAACTTTATCTCAAAACACACCCCAAATCCCAAATTCTCCAATCATTTCAAAGCTAGAGGAGGAGAATAGATAAGCAAATGATATTAGATCATCGTTTTAACCCTTTTATATTTAACACAAATTAAATATAATGTAGAATGTATGCAGCAGGGTGGCAGAATTGTACAACTTAATATTTTTTAATAATATTAAATTTGAGAAAAACTAATTTTAACATTTTCCGCAGGTAGTCATTCTGGAACCGTTTTGACGTTATCACAACCTACATTGACTTTTATGGAGGACGGACTTCTCAAACCTTCAGGTCATATTTGAGGCAAAAATACCAATAAAAAAAAGGTCAAAAGCCTCCCCTTATAAAAGATGCCAGCCGATGTCTGGCTCTCCCATCTGTACTGTATATTTGCCTATGCCAGCAGAGCTCAGAGCCCTGCTGGCATAAGCAATGAAGAGAGGCATAGATGAACTGCCATCTATCCCTCTCATCCTCCCTCAAAACTGCAATCACTCTGCAACTTCCACAGACACAGTAACAGCCAGCCAGAGAGGAGAGCAGAGGAGAGTAGTAGACTGTGCAGCCCGGCCCCCCTCCTCCCGATCAGTGTGGAGAATGACATTAGGCTGAGAGTGTACTGCTGCTAGTGACCTCTACTGGCTGAAATGAATATTGCATTCATGTAATCCATTCCATTAACCCAATTGATGTGAAAACGTATTAAATCTTTTTTTTCTGGTTTTCCTGCCCTATAAACTGTGTGCGTCTTATGGTCCGGTGCGTCTTATAGTCTGAAAATACAGAAATAAATTATATGATATTAACTTTCTTTACCTGTTGATAACCTTAAACAAATGGTGATCAACTCTAATATAATCTTGAAAGGATCTAATGGGTCCTTTGTCCCCCATTCTTTGTTTGTCTTCAATCCATCCAGCGTTGCTCAATGTATTACTATTACACCATTAATGAAGTTGGTGTTGGCCCCAACTACATCAGAAGTGAGTAGATTAAAGCTAGGCATACATGGTTCGGTTTTAGATCTTGATCTTTTGATTGGACACCGATTGTAATCGAATCCAAAGTAGTACCACAAGGAGTGTACAATCGCAATCTGCCCAAAATTTTAGTTTTGATCCAAAAAACACAGGAAAGGGTCATATATAAATGTGTTAATCGAATACAATCACCCGATCAACAAACAAAATGCTACGATTTTAGTTCACTCGTTGTACAATCGTCAAAAATTTTCCAACATGTCCGATCACTTGTCGATCTATGTTTTTATCGAACAATTTTCGCTGATCGAACCTTGTGTGCAGCATAAGATTTAAGGCCGATCAATGTAAACTTTATTCGTTTTAGGTCAATCGAATGTTAACATCTAACCGTGTATGACTAGCTATTTCCTACTTATCTAGAGATGATCTAATTTTTTGACTAGCTATTTTTGTGAGCTGATTGCAAAGCCCCTGAACATGGTATTATCACCAACATTGCTGGAGATGTAGAGAAGGGTTGGGGAAATATTTGAAAAAAAAGTTTTGCTCTAGAATGTAGTTTTTGCATAAATTAAGTTAAAAAATAAAGTCAAAATTCGGATTTTCGACATTTTGACTTGACTTTGAACTTTTTTTTGCGAAAACTATTTGTGTTAGAGGCATACTTTCTTTTTTGCAGTCTACCCCTAACCCTCCTCTACATCTCCAGAAAGTTTGATGATGATACCATGGGGCTTTGTAATTAACTCGAAATCGTCAAAATGGTACCCTTCTCTTCATCTCCAGAAAGTTTGATGATGATACCATGTTCAGGGCATTTGTAATTAACTCGAAATCGTCAAAATGGTCGAATTTTTTATAAAATATTTGACCAGCTCTATTATCTACACCCTTGTACTATGATAAACTGTGATTGTTTACTATTATGAATTTATCTTATTTAGCGTATACCAACCATGCACATGTGAGCCCCTGATGAAGCGACAACCCGCAAAATGCGCTGGGATGTGCATTTGTATAAAATTTGGAATGCATCCTTTTTGTACCATCTGTTAATATGTCTATGTATATATATTGTACAATATTGCAATGAGTGTTTATTTGTATTTATTTTTGTCTGTAACCTTGTATACAATAAACTTTATTCAAAAATATTTTGACTGATGCTGTTAAAGTCCCCTAGTCCTTCTAGAGATTCTTGGAAAAGTTCCTTTTCCCTCTTTTTATATTGTATAATAGAGATGGTTGATTTAAAAAAAAAAAATTCAACCATTTTGACGATTTTAAATTAATTGCGAAGCCCCTGAACATTGTATAATTAGTGATGAGCAGTATTCGAATTCGTGATATTTCGCGAATAATTCTTCTAATATTCGATTCTATATTCGGAAATTCGAATATGCGCGGTAATACCATGGATTGCGAAAACAATATTCACAATTGCGAAAATCATATTCGCATCGCGAAAATCTTTAAAATGAATGGTCACATGCTTTGTTTATTTTTGCAATGCGAGTATTATTTTCGCAATACATGGCCAGATTGCGAATATTCGGAATTGCGAATATCCGCCGAGATATTCGAGATATTGGCGAATTCTCGAATTGCCGATATTCGCGAAAAATATTCGGCATTCGAATATTCGAGCTCAACACTATGTATCATCACCAAACATGCTGGAGATGTAGAGAAGGGTTGGGGGTATACTACAAAAAAGAAGCATGTCTCTAACACAAATAGTTTTTGCACAAATTAAGTTCAAAATCAAGTAAAAATTTTGAAAATTGGAATTTCGACTTTAACTTTGAACTTAAGTTATGCATAAACTACATGTGCTAGAGAAAAACTTTTTTCTTCAAATGTTCCCAAACCCCTTCTCTACATCTCCAGCAATTTTGGTGATGATACCATGTTCAGGGACTTTGCAATCAGCTCACAAATTTATCAAGTCGAAAATGTCGACCATCTCTATTGTATAAGGCAATGTTGGGCAAAATGCATCCTGGAGCAAAGTCGGTGAGCCTGGATGTTACCATGAGCTAAACCAGTGGCTTTTTCCTTACGACTCCTCTTGCCTGACAAGACAGCCCCCCCACTCCCAATTCCTACCCACATTAACACATTAAAATGAATTTTACCGGAAGTAATGTTACAATTCTCCAACCATGGAGTAACTTCCCTTCCCTCCTAACTTGCATGCACACAACTGCAATTGTGGGGAAGACTCCATGCTCAGGGGCTTTGTAATTAACTTGCAATTTAAAAATGTAAATTTTCTAAATGAAATTACACCATCTTTACAAAAAATTTGTAAAATGTCCAAGATGGAGCTGTCACTTGTTTACATTTCACCAGCTCAGAATTACAACTTTCAGTTTAGAGAGAGAATCAACACCCTCATCCAGGGCACCTAGGCGCAGGGGTGCCTGACTGGGGCGGGAGGTGGAGGAGGAATGACGGCGTGTCACGCCGTGACTTGGTCGGGAGCCAGACTGGAAGTGACGTGGTTGGATCGGAGGGAGACTGAGGCCGCCCTCCCTACTATCTTGCGGTTGCAGCTTCGGGGGGGGGATTGTTGTTTTTTTTGGATGTTCTTCGGCGCACCAGGCGGGTCCAGGACAACATCCATAAAGAAGAGCGGTAGGAGTAGCAGTATTAGGGTGACCTGCTGGCAGGCACCAAGGTTATACATTGGGCTCTTGCTGGGTCAATGACCCGTATGGATGTTTTTGGGTTTTTGCCTTTGAGTTCACTGTTGTGGAAGGAGCCAGTGCACCGGTAGTACCCACAGAGCCAGTAGTTTGGGGCCAGCGGCTGGTACAGCGGTTGAGTTTTTGGAAATCGGGGGACACCGTCATGGGACCTGGGGTAGGGTTGTTTTGTTGCATTTATATTTAATTTTGTATTGTCGTGTTGTTAATAAAGCTGTGGCCAAAGTTTTGTATCCACTTAAAATTCCAGATCGGTGTCACGTGTAGTTATTGTAAGGGTTAAGTGAGAGTGGGTAGGGTGTGGGGTGGGGTAGGTAGAGATGAAGGGAGGGTATGGGTGGGAAGGTTTGTTTCCATATCTCTCTTCTTCCTTCCCTTTCTTTTCTTCTCAGATCAGCCCTGCCCAAGTCAAGCGGAGCATGAGGCTGAGTTTGCAGCTTCTCTCTGTCAACCCCCACAACGCCCCCTCCCCCCTAACTTAGAAGGGATGTGGCATTACTCTACCTCCTAACTTTCCACCTCACACAGCATTTGCACAAACAGGGTGGAAAGGAGGAGGGAGGGGACATTATAGTTAACTAGTGATGCTGGAAGTTACAGAGAGTGTCACTTCCGGTCTTAGAAACGTGGTAGTGCCACTGCACACTGCCACTAATGCGTTCAAAATACAGAAAGGGACACATCACTTCCGGGGATAAACAGATCGAACTGTTCTAGAGGATAAATGTAGATTCAACAGCAGCTACCGCCCTGGTTCCCTCACAAGTTCCCATTAAGCATTCTTAAAGAATACTCTTACCTTTCCTACCTCTCGTCTAAGTGCTAAATTCACATCTTTATTCTTTAAGCTATAAATCATTGGGTT
>CM070040.1:5468963-5480825 GCA_036250615.1 Ptychadena robeensis | reverse complement strand
ATTGGGATGTTGGTTAGCTCCAGTAGGTCCTGAACAAGTTCGATCCATTTTTTTGAAGTATCAATATTGATATTGATATTGATCCCCTTTATTGGCTAACTGAAGTCATTGAAAAACATGTACTATAAGTCAGGGGTGCACATAGGTGGTACTCTGGTACTCAAAAGGGTCCAGAAACTATCTCTGCGTACCGGCATTATTGTTACACAGCTCATATGTGTCCTAACAACTTGGAGGCGCTCCGTGTCTGGGCGGCCGCAGCTAAATGTTACATGTATACAATTTATGTCACTTGGATAACCGCAGGGAAACATGAATAACTATGAAAGGTTGCAGTTAGATAGGTATACTGCCGATGTTTCCTATTCTTTAACAATTTTTTGTTATGTTGTGTATATAGGAAAAAAGAAAAGTACAAAAACATTAAAGAAAAATAAAGTGTTCTTAAAGTGTTTTTAATGTATTTTAATGAATTTATTTTTGTTGTTTTATTTTGGTGAAAAAGCTTACAGCAAAATTGTTAAAACAGAATACATTACAGCCATATTTCAGTGTAAATACATATGTACCGTATGCTTGCATAGTGTGACTCTTTAACAGTTGATTTCCTTGATTTCCTTCTTTGCCAGTATGAGTAGCACAGGGGTGTCCAAACTTTTTGCAAAGAGGACCAGGTTTGCTGAGGTAAAAATTTGTGGATGCTGACCATTAAGCTTGCTTTCTTTAAACCTGGGGTGCCGACACTTTTTGGCTAGCGAGGATTCGTTTTAAAATACGTAAATTCTAGTGATCTAACAACAATAAAGTTAGTACAGACAAGCAAAAACAAAACCAGCAGGGGTCCATGATCTACTCCAGATCTTCTCTTGGTGCCTTCGTGTTTGACGTCTTGGGCACCCCTGCTTTTAACCATTTAGTATGAACAGGCTTAAGCCCCCCATACACGCTTATTTTTTATGGCCGAGCTGAGGAAATATGCCCATACTTTAGACGGGGACACTGTGTCCCTGTCTTAAGTATTAGACCGATCTAAGAATTACGGACATGTCAGTAATGGCTTAGATCGATTTGGCTGCCGATTTAAGCTCTTTAAGCTTAAGATCGGCACCAGATATTTTTGCCGACCGATTGGTGAGAGCATGCAGGGCGGTCAAAAAATCTGGTGCCGATCTTAAGCTTAAGGTGCTTAAATCGGCAGCCAAATCAATCTTAGCCATTACGGACATGTCCGTAATTCTTAGATCTGCCTGATAATTTAGACAGGGACAGAGTGTCCCCCCGTCTAAAGTATTGGCATATTTCCTCAGCTCCGTGGGATTTCACATCCATCGGGCTGAGGAATCAGCTGTCTGCACAGGCTTCCTCCTGCTTCTCTCCCTGGGAGGGGGAGGTGCTTCTCTCCCTCCGGCCTGACACGACAGACAGCAGTGGCACGCAAAGGGCCGATTGTGACCTGATGTTTTGGCCAATTGACCATGCGTGATGACGTCATCATGCATGATCGATCGGCCAAAACATCGGGTCACAATCTAAACGTGTATGGGAGGCTTAAGCCTGACTGACATCATGAGTTTATGGGGGAGATAGGAGGCCTCTTACTGTCCTTTAATAGCGTTGAGCAGCACATGGTATATTCAAATTTGCTTAATTTCGCGAATATACAAAGGAACATTTAAAATTCATAAAATTCGATTTGAATGTATTCTATTGCCTTCCATCGCGCATCTGTTCGCAATTATTACAGCTTCTCTTCTTCATTCTGTGATCTTATACGTGCGATATATGCCAGTAAACAATGTTAAAGCATACTATGATGAATATTCGCCATTGCGAATATCCCAGCGCACATTTGCAAAATAGTTGGAATTCTCGAATGTCGGATATTTGTCAAATATATTTGAATTTCGAATATTTTTGCTTAACACTAATTTTGCTATTTAAAGAATGCCACTGGTTGAAAAGTTTGGTGTCAGTATTAGGAAGGACAGGGCCTTGAAAGTACAGAAAAGGAGAAACATTTTCTATTAACCTCCCTAGAGGTTAAGATGAACCCAGTTTGTCTACTGTTGGGTTCGGTGTTGGGTTCGTCATTTACCACCGAAAAGCTGCGGCGATTCCCTATATCACGGCAGCATTTCCAGGGTTCCCGGGGAGGAACGCTCCATAGACCTCCATATTAATGGAGGGATGCAAGTTTCCCCACTGGTACAGGGGCGGGCTGAAAATTTAAGAAGAGTACATAGTACGATCAAATTGGGAAGTTTGACCCGCAACCTTGCTCATTAAGGGCTTGTTTCCACTAGAAGCGGAAGCCCGCGGTTGTGCACGGCGCGGATACACCCGCGCCCATTCTTTTCAATGGGCTATTCCCCTGTCCGCGGTCGACCGAGTTTTTAGGCGGCGGTCCGCGTGATTCCGCGGCCGCCCAGCACTGACCGCGGCCATAGGGGTGAATGGCCACCGCTAAAAACCGCATGAGATGCGGTTCTTAGCGGCGGTGGTTCTAAGCGGCGGCAACCGCGCCGCCAGCTTCCACACAAGTGCAAACTAAGCCTAACAATGCTCCCTCTCTGGCTGGGATCTAGTTTCACCCTGTTACTGGGGACTTATTTGTAGGGATTGTAGATATTATATATATATATATATATATATATATATATATATATAGATATTTTTCTTAAATAAAGATTGTGATTTTACACTTCATGTGCAGACACTCGATTCTTGGCTCATGCCCCCCATACATGTTGTTTAGATTATTCGGCGACCAACTGCCATGCGCACTCACAGCATTCGGTCGGCGATCGGTCGGGTGCCAATCTAAAACTTAAAGAGCCAAATCGACCGCCAAATGGATCTAAGCCATTATGGACATGTCCATCATTCTTAGATCAGTCTAATACTTTAGACGGGGACAAGTGTCTCCATCTAAAGTACGGGTATGTCTCCTCAGCTCCAATGAATCTGGGCTGAGGACACAAAGAAGGGAAGGAGGAGGAAGCTAGCAGCTCCTCCCTCTTCCTTCATGCTAGGCTGCCAGCTGACTGACAGTCTGTGATCTTGCAGACTGCAGTTCTCACGGCCGGGTCCCTAGATGCTGTCTGTCGCGGGTCTCCCTAGCTGTCGGCGACGGCCCGAGTAGCTAGGGGGACCCGACAGACAGCGCTGGCACAGAAAGGGTGCCTGGCCGATTGTGACCCGATGTTTCGACCGATTGACCAAAACATCAGGTCTAAATCTAAACATGTATGGGGGGCTCTAGACATAGTACGAACATCTGTACCTCCCCATAGGGACTGACGGCTAGGGAGGTTAAAAACCAAACATCAAACTATGAATTACTATGAGCAAACGTTAAACATATGCAAGATAAAACATCAGGGCACAGTCTTTAACATCATATGTATGTAGCCCTTTTATGGGGGGGGGGGCTAATGTATGATGACCCACTCCTAACAGACTATGGCGCTGAACCTCAAGGTGAACTAGAGCTTTTGCTTAGTGAAAGAGTGGGTTTATGAATAAGTTCTGCAGTGCCTCCGCCAAGTATATAGGGCTCTGGTAGCAGAGAGGATTCCCTTCCTGGGAAATCAAATAACACACTTGAATAGATATCTGGGAGCATTGGAGCTACCACACTCAGCATGATCTACACACACACAGAACAGATATCACAATACATTTATATATTATCAGACATCACAATGTTTTGCAAATAATTCTACCAATATTCGATTCGATATTCGTGAATATTTGCGATTCGAGTGTATGTGTATGTATGTATCAGCTTCCCAATGTATAATATCGCAAATAATATCTAAATTTGTGAATTCTCAAATAGACTTTATTCCTCAAATATATTCGCAATTCGAATATTCAAGCTCAACACTAATATCCAATGATAGCAGTAAATGTCTGCACTCCATGAGGTCTTTCTGTTGTCACACCAACCCACAAATTTTCACGTTCCCTCTTTGGCTCCGTCAATATAGTGGTGATGGCAGGTGCCGGATCATCAGCAGGCCTGTCATTAGTCTTTCGAATTGCACCCAAACCATGAAAGATGAGGGGTGATCCCTTTGTAAAAGAGGGTGACACATTTTGCTCCGTCTTGCTGTATGTCTTTGCTTTGGATTTAAAAATAAAGTTTGTGTCTTGGATTTCAAGTATCCCAGAGTGTGGATCTCATGTAACTTCTATAGACAGCAGACTCCAGTCTCCTATGCTATCATTGTTCTTTTAGCTACATCTAGCTGCAAAAAGTCACGTACACAATTTTAACCCCTTCATGTCCCAGATCAATAATATTGTTTTAGAAAATTGGGAACCAGCAAGTAGAACACTACTACACAGGGGGCTACATGTATATGCGGCAGAGCCTCAAATCACAAACACTTCTTAGGGTCACCACACATCGTAACGAGCGGTGGCCAATTTTGCCAACAGCCGCAAGCGCACACGCACATCGGCTGGCGGCAAAATTGGCCACCGCTACATGTGTGGGGATCCTAAGAGGCAAAATTGGCCGCCAATTGCAGGTGCCTACATGGGGCGAAAGATCCCTGTCACCCCAAATCTCAGTCAGACAGAGAACGGACATGTCTGTAAATCTCTGGCCTATGCCATTAGTTTCAATGGGGACCGGCGTCCCAGCTCAAACTAACGGTCAGCACACAAAGGGTGCCCGCCGATGCTGTGAGCGATGGAGAGCAGTGTGATGACGTTGCTCTCCACAGCTCATCTGTCCGTCCCCAATCAATACGTGTGTGAGCACTAGAAGATATATGTAGATTCCTATTACATCTGCCAGGCCGAGGGGAGCTTTGTGGTTGTTCATTTCAACAGCTTGGTTCCCTCACAAGTTCCCATTTCGCATTTTATTTCATTTACCATACATAAAGAATAGTCTTACCTTCCTTACCTCTCGTCTAAGTGCTAAATTCACATCTTTATTCTTTAAGCTATAAATCATTGGGTTTGCACAGCAGCCGTGTTAAAAAGAGAGAATGTGTTAAGTTCTGTTGATCTCCATGGTTCGGCTCTCATATACTGAACACAGGAATGACCACATAAACAGAAGGATGACCACTGTCCAACTGCCGAGGACCATGTGTCAAGGCTTTCTGTCCTGCCAATGCTGGAAGGGATCCTCAGTAGGCTGGAGATTATGACGACGTACGGATTAAGTGCAAGGGGAACGAGAAAAACAAATTAAACTAAACGCAGCATGATCATATAACTCAAAAGTGTTAGTCGCTGCAAGTTAGATTCTTCGCGAATGATATCACAAAAGAAGTGGTCAATCCTGTTTTAGACTTGTTAGCAAGAAAAGTGTAATAATGGCAACGATGTTGTGGTAGACGATTCAAGATACCCCACAACCAGTCAGGATCTCGCGGTCCAAAACTGCAGAGCGCTCTGTTCATAACATATGTGTGTATTTAATGATTACCTATGGGTGTCGTACATAAGTCCTGATCATAACTCATCCCGCTGTCATATGCAAAAGTTCGAGTCTAATTAATGACGCCGCCTAAATACAAACCCTGTATCAATAATGCAAGCCTGATAATGAAACAGGCGTTCTTAATGTGAACTAGTAGGATTTCTAAACAACGTCCCGTGAGAAGCGCAGGTCCTTCACACACAGTCGAGGTTGTGCCAGAAAGAATAACAATATGAGTGTGAAGGTGATGATCCAGGCAAACCAACCATAAAAGGAGCATGTTACCACCAAAAGTGACCAGATAAATTACCAGAACCATAAGGAAGATGGGAACCTGCATCCCGGGAACATCTGAAATCCCTACAAAGATGAAATAGCTAAAGAAATTCTGGACTGAAGAATTCATTGGTTTGAGAACATTGACTATATTGGTGGATTTTATCATGGATCACACATCTCCTTGAGAATATAGACCAGATCAACACAGATGAGTTAGTCTATTTATCTACCATAATTTTCGGACCATAAGACGCACCCTGTTTTAAGAGCAGGAGAAAATGTAAAAAAAATTGAGATGTTCTCAGTTTCCTGCAGTACCCAATTTCAGCCACAACAATGGTGTCACTAGAGAGCACACTTCAGGCAGAAGGGGAGAATGGTGGATTCTTCACTCTTCTATACCTTCTTGTCAGCTGTGAGCTGCATGGAGATCGGAGATTGTAGCTGACAGGCATAGATGGAAGCTGCCGGCTGGCCACTTCTATGTGTGTCTCCCTGATGTACTGCTTCTATCAATTTGGCTGGCTCCAATTTTGGGGGGTAAAAAAAATGCATCTTATAGTCCGAAAAATACAGTAGGTATTATGGTGACCTAGGAAACTTCTCCGTAGCCCATGGATCATTTATGAAGAACATTTCAGGCACCTAAGTATCTATTATTACATCAATATATACATTTTCTTGGAAGGCAACCCTGTGTCCAAACATAATGAGCATATTCCATAGTGTGTGGCAATGAATTGTCTGCTGTACACTGCTACGTGGGATATTTATCCTCTTCATACCTTGTTTTTTTCATATACCTAAATCTCTCAGGGACAAGTCTCTGGGTGGCATTTGCTTTCATTGTTTTCATAAAATACAATCAAATATTTTCCCCTTCACGTGAATGGATATTTAAAAAGAAAGAAAAGAACAGAGAACCATTTGCGGAGTGATGATTTAAATGCACAATTTGAATTACTAAAACATTATTTTACCTAAAAATGGTCTTTATTTGTGCTGACCACTCATACATAAAATACAAAGATTAAAACATGATTAATCATTCCTATACATCAAATACACTTGGAAATCAACCCATACATTCTCAAAGTACATATTACTTACATTTTGTCACATTACAGCCACAAACATGAATAAATTTTATTGGAATTCCACGTGAAAGACCAATACAAAGTGGTGACGTGTGAGAAGTGGAAGGAAAATCAGACATGATTCCAAATTTTTTTACAAATAAATAACTGCGGGGGAGGGGTGTGCAGCGTAATTTTTCAGCCCCCATAGACATTGCCCATAGACATTGCCTGATGAGTGCTAATGACTAAATAGAGTGTGTAATCGAATGTCCGTACAAATCCAGCTGCTCTGTGACGTCCTCAGAGGTTGTATTGAGAATATTGGGAGCAATGAAGTCCAAAGAAACACCAACGGGGTCGGGATAAAGTTACTGGGAAATGTAAAAGCAGGCTTAGGCTACAAAAAGATTCCAAAGCCTTAAACATCCCATGGAGCAATGTTCAAGCGATCATTCAGAAATGGAGGAGTAATGGTACAACTGTAACCCTACCAAGACAAGGTCCGTCACTAGAGATGGTCGATTTTTTTTAAAAATTCACCATTTCGCCAATTTCGAGTTAATTTGCAAAGCCCCCCTGAACATGGTTATCATCACCAAACTTTCTGGGATGTAGAACGGGTTGGGGTATAACTCCAAAAAGAACGTATGTCCTCGAACACAAAAATACACGGAAATTTTTTTGACTTTACTTTGAACTTATTTATGCAAAAAGTCATGTGCTAGACAACAACTTCTTTTTTTCAAATGTTTCCCCCAACCCTTCGCTACATCTTCAGCAAGTATTGGTGATGATACCAGTTTCAGGGGCTTTGCAATCAGCTCACAAAGATAGCAAGTCGAAAAATTCAACCATCTCTACCGTCCACCAAGGCCGTCCACTCACAGGCTGAACAAGGAGAGCGCTGATCAGAAATGCAATCAAGAGGCCCATGGTGACTCTGGACGAGCTGCAGAGATCTACAGCTCAGGTGCACAAAGTTGGACTTTATGGAAGAGTGGCAAGAAGAAAGCCATTGTTACCAGAAAAGCATAAGAAGTCCTGTTTGCAGTTTGCCACAAGCCATGTGAGGGACACAGCAAACATGTAGAAGAAGGTGCTCTGGTCAGATGAGACCAAAATGGAACTTTTTGGCCAAAATGCAAAACGCTATGTGTGGCGGAAAACTAACACTGCACATCACTCTGAACACACCATCCCCACTGTGAGATATGGCGATGGCAGCAGGTAGGTAATCAATCCCTGGCCTATACTTAGGGGTGTTAAATACACAGAGGAATAGTTGCACCCAAAGTACTTAAGTACAGGAACAAAAGTTGCTGTATCTTAAGATGGACTTTCAGGCAGACTCGAGTAACACAACATACAGTTATTCATGATGATACTTCACAAGGAGTACAACAAATACAAGAAAAAGTAGTATACTTAGGGGTGCACAGAAGTGGTCCACCAGTACGCAAATGGGGTCAAAACTTAGTTATGTGGACCAATATTGTTGTTACTGATCGCAGTTGCGTATGGAGGAGTCTGACTGTCACGGAGAAATTGTCAGCTTTCCCCCACCCTCTCTCCCTCCTCCATGTGTGGGAAGCCTACGTGACAACAAGTACTCACTAGCGACACTCTGGCTGAAATTGGTATTGCAGTTCCACTGTAAAATGCATACACTACTTTAAATATAAATTTTTTTAATTGCCAAAATTCTTTCCGTTTTGTTAAATGTATACAATTTATGTCACTTGGATAACTGCAGGGAAACATCACATCATATTATAGTTAGGGTTGTCAAATTAGGATGATGTCATGATGCTGCTGTTCATCGCTCAGAGTATCGGCGGGTCTTTTGTGTGCCAACCGTTACACCCCAGAATTCCGAATATTCCAGATTACGAAGATATAGCGATATCTTTGAGATATTTGCAAATTCTCAAAAATAAAAATTTGCGATTCGAATATTCACGCTCAACACTAACAACATCTGCAAGAGGTGATTCATTTGATGAGGAGGAGGAAGGAGGAGCAGCCAATACCACACCTAAACCTGCTGGCAGTATCCAAGAAACTTGCATAGGGTCCCCAAAAGGCTAGAAATGGCACTGGTGATACTATATATAAAGCCCCCCACAAACCTTTCAATCTTACTACACAATATCTGTACAATCAACTTTTGTTCTACCAAAACCAAGTAATATGAGGAGCTTTATGAACCACCCAATCACTATGTATTCTATCAGGGAGGACCTGGCACTACATAGCAGTGATATATAATCGCATAGGACCCTGCACACATGGTTGTTGGTATATCTAAAGGCCCCCATACACGGGTCGGATTTCCGACCGGATTCCCGGCACGACGATGCCGGGCGTGCGGTGCACGCTAATCGATCGCCGTAATCGTGTGTCATTGCAGCCCACCTGTCCGATCTATCCGCATTCCGATTGATCATGGGCCCTCAGAATCGATCCGACAGAGAACCAACATGTTGGTTCCAAATCATATCAGATTGATTCTGGCACAGATCAGTGGGAGTGTTGCCATTTTTGAGGGTGGAGTTCACAGATTGAAATCGGACACGGATCGTCCCCGGAATCCCTTGGACAAGGTGGTATGTGCTGGCGAGCGGTTCTCTTTAATTGGCCGATCGATCACACCATCGCTGATTTCCCCGCTGCAGAATCGTCGGTCGTAATCGATCGTGTGAGTGATCAATTGGCCATGGAAATCTTACCCGGTGTAATGGCTAGCTAAAGGATATCTTACAGAGAGATCTAAAGGTAATATTGTCAGCTTAAGACAATATCCAGCCAATCCAATCTCTCCTTATATTATACATGCTGCTGCCGAGCCCTATGTCTAACTTCCTAGTAACAGTTCACTGGAAATTTCCTTTTGTTCTACTGGTTGTTGGCTAGTGATGGTGACCCGTCTCTCTTCAGTGGTTTTGGTGGGCTTAACATACATATAAAGAAGCAAGACAACATAACACCAAACGGGTTTTACTTAATCCTGCCATACAACCCTTAATCACTCCATCAGTTTCTTTAGAGCTACCAACAACTTGTAGTGGCCGATCCTCCCTGATAGAATACATAGTGATTGGAAGGTATATATCACTGCTATGTAGTTCCGGGTCCTCCCTATAGAATACATAGGGATTGAAAGTATACATCACTTCATGTAGTGCTGGTTCTCCCTGATAGAATACAGAGTGATTGGAAAGTATATATCCACGCTAGATGTAGTGCCAGGTCATCCCTGATAGAATACATAGTGATTTGGAAGGTATAATCATCCACTGCTATGTAGTGCAATGGGTCACCCTGATAGAATACATAGTGATTGGAAGGTATATATCACTGCTATGTATTGCCAGGGGTCCTCCCTTATGGAATCAAGTGTGATTGGAGATGTAATATATCACTGCTTTAATTAGTTCCAGGTCCTCCCTTATAGAAATACATAGTGATTGAAGGTATATATCATGCTAGGTAGTGCCCAGGTCCTTCCCATATAATACATAGTGATTGGAAGGCTATATCACTGCTTTGGTGCCCGGTTTCTCCCTGATAGAATACATGGTGGAGTGAAGGTATATATCACTGCTATGTAGTCCGGGGTTCTCCCTTATGGAATACATAGTATTGAAGGTATATATCAACTGCTATTAGTGCCCGGCACCCTGATAGAATGCCCCATAGTGGATTGGAGGTATATATGCACTGCTATGTATTGAGGCCGGGTAAACTCCCTGATAGAAAACAGGTGATTGAAAGATATATATCACTGCTATGTATGCGGTCCTCCTTGATACAATACATAGTGATTGGAAGGTATAAGTCACGGCTATGAAAAAGTTGTCAGGTCCGCCCTGATCGAATACATATGATTGGAAGGTATATCCCTGCTATGTAGTACTGGGTCACCCGATAGAATACATAGTGATTGGGAAGGTTTATATCACTGCTTATGTAGTGCCGGGGTCTCCTTTATGGAAACATCGTGATTTGGAAGGTAATATCACTGCTATGTAAGTGCCGGGTTCCTCCCTGATAGATACATAGTGATTGAAAGGTATAGTATCACTGCAATGTAGTGCGCAGGTCCCTCCTGATAGAAACAATGGTGATTGGAAGGTATATATCACTGCTATGAGTGCCGGTCTCCCTGATAGAATGCAATGGTGATTGGAAGGTATATATCCACTGCTATGAAGTGCCAGGTTTCTCCTTACTTTGGAATACATAGTGATTGGAAGGTTATATCACTACATGTAGTGCCAAGTCCTCCCTGATAGAATCCTAGTTATTGGAAAGGTATATATCACGCTATGTATGGCTGGGTCCTCCTATAGAATACATAGTGATTGGGAAGGTTATATCACTGCTATGTTAGTGCCAGTCCCTCCTTGAGAGAATACATGGTTATTGGAAGGTATATATCCCTGCTATTAGTGCCAGGTCCTCCCTTGGATAGAAACATGGTGATGGAAGTATATATCACTGCGATGTAGTGGGGCCGGGTCCTCCCTGAAGAACACATAGTGATTCGAGGTACTATCACTGCTATGGTAGTGCCGGTCCTCCTTGCTAGAATATACATGGTGATTGGAAGGTAGAGTCACTGCTATGGTAGTGTCCGGGTCCATCCCTGATATATACATCGTGATTGAAAGGTATATTCCTGCAATGTAGTTCCAGGTCCCTCTCCTTTGATAGAATACATGGTGATTGGAGGGTGATATATCACGGCTATGTTGTCCGTGTCCTCCCTGATAGAATCATAGTGATTGGAAGGTATAATCACTTGGCTAGGGTGTGTCGGGTTGCTCATTCTCTTCGCCTTAGTTAGAAAGCGATTAGGTGATTGGAAGGTATATATCCCTTCTATGTCGTTGTCGGGTCCTTCTGATATGAATACATATTGATTGTAAGGTATATATCACTGCTATGTAGTGCCGGGCCCACCCTGAATAGAATACATAGTGATTTGGAAGGTATATATCAGCCTGGCTAGGGAGGGCTCGGGGCCTCCCGATAGGGAACACATGGGGGATTGAA
>CM070040.1:5430830-5449781 GCA_036250615.1 Ptychadena robeensis | reverse complement strand
CCCCCCCCCCCCCGGGTTGACCCTGCGCATATCCATTACCCTACATCAGGCTGGATACTATTGAATGTTTATTCCATCATGTAAGTCTTATGAATTATCAACCAGAGATAGTTTATGGCTCGATCTATAATTGTGCTTATATTTATTATATCTATTACAGAATCTATAGTTTTTTTATACTTATTACCACTTTATTATCCCTGAAGAAGAAGAATTTATTTATTTGCTTTGCTGTCCCATGTGCAAGAGGAATATATCCTTTTTATTTATTGATATGATTTCTCAGTTTTTTACATCTGCATTAATAAAGATACTGTAATTTCAGTCGTATAAGATGACTTTTGAACACAGGAAAATGTGTTCAAAAGTTGGGGGTTGTCTTATACGCAGGGTGTTGCCGTGGGGGGGGGGGGTTGCTAAGGTGCTCCCCTGTCTTGGACCATCTAGGAGAGCCCGGAGGTCTGCTCCCTCGATCCATGCTCCCTGCGCTGCGCGCTGGCTGACAGGAGCCAACAGAGGGAGAGATCTTTAGAATCCCCCTCCTTCTCCTTCCCAATGTGTGTGAAAGTAGCTGGCTGCTACTGACGGCAAGTGTGCTCACTAGCGACATTGTGCATTGTGGCTGAAATTGGTATTGCAGGGATATTGAGATTAAAGCTAGAACACATTAAATAGCCATACAAAAACTTCACTTCATACACAACTGTATTACACGATTACATTTTTAGATTTCTGGGGGTTGAAGAGAGGTAGCCTTATACGGCGAGAATATCCCAAACTCTTTTTTTTAACTGGAAAAGTTGGGGGTCGTCTTATACACCCAGTGGTCTTATACGCCGGAAAGTACGATATGTTTTAACAGTATTTGAATTTGCCTTACAAACCCTATTTTCTGATTGGTGTACTCTGCAAGGACTACTTCCTTGTTTGTTGTAAGTACTATGCCTAGTTGATCAATAAAACATCATCACCAGGCTCCTGCCAACACCCGCTCTAGACACAGTACACGTGAAAACAACTATTCGGTACTAATGAGTAAGCTTGTTAATGATACCTGAGCACACGATAGTCAATCTCATTCAGAAATCTAGGATCACATGACCCAGACAGGTTAAACCAGTTCTATTAGTCAAAGACGCGTACAGTATCTACATTGTTGTAGCAGTAAAGGCCCCGTGCCCAAGCTCGATACTTACTCGGATCTATGTATTCCCCAATGAAAGCATATCCCACCGGCAGAGGGGACTTCTCACTCAGCATCATAACTTCCGTAATCACTTGTTCTATGGTCTGGGAAAAAAAAAACACATTGTGTGGAGACTTTTCACAACTTGTGTCTTATGTTATGCTTATAACTTTAGTTAATAAATTCTATAAAAGCGGATGTGTACTCAAAATCTTAAAAATATATATGTAAAATTAAAAGTCTGACGTACCTTTGAGCTGGTATAGTTACTAAGCCAGAAAATGTCAGGGTTGTGCTACTGAGGTATGAGATCTGGGGGTTCAAATGTGTTGTACTGTCAGAATTATATTTGACACAAGGCCAGCTTGTGACCTGTGGATGGAGACAGCAAATCTGAGGATCAATCAGAAACAGGGAGGTCCATCTGCAGCAGAATCTACCAAGCAAGAGGCTGATGCAGAGGACAGTGAGGGAGACAGTGAGGAAGACCCCCCTACATGTGGTACCAAACACCATCTCCTTGTATTCATCTGAGGAGCTCACTTAAAAAAGTTATGTGCACCCCTACTTATATTTTTTGTGCAGAGTGGGACGCAAGAAGGGACATTAACTCACCCTCCTAAGTTAGTAGTGTGGGGGAGTTACTCTTCCTCCTAACTTCTCACCCCACTGCAGTTGTTAGCTGTACCTCTGATTTAGATGTCCTGTCCCCCCCCCCCCACTTCCTGCAGGTGCTAGCGATCTCCGCCCCGCGATTGTAATCATGAGAGATCTCTTAAGTAGGGGGACATCGCCTATATGCAGTGCGAGATGCAAGGCATTGCTGCCAGTGACTGCCAGACTCAGAAGATCTGGAATGAGACTTGGCGGTATCATGACTACTCGAGGTTCTCCTTGCTGAAGGCTCGGACATGAGGAAGTAGCGCCTTGTCTCTACCAAGATGTCCGCCTCCACACAGGGACATAGTGCAGAACAAGACACAAGGCAATCAGAGAAGATCAGCTGTAGGGTGCCCGCACGCAGTAGTGGGATGTCATTGTTGAACTACTTAAAGGGGACCAACAACCTGTTAGTTCACTCTACACTATCAGCTGCAGCTCAGAGATCCCAGATTTAAAAAAAAAGCAAACTATTTCTGACAGCAGGAGGGGTGTCTTTTAAGAGACAGCCCTTCCCACTGTGTTACATCTTGCCTAGGCAGGACGTAACAAGCTGCAGGGGTTACTGGGAATTCTCTCCCATAAGCCCCTGTGTCTGAGTCTCACAGATGTGACGTCAGCATCACATTTGTGAGACTTTGTGAAGAGGAGAGAGAAGCCTCTCTTCACTCAGCCACAGCTAGATGGATCGAGCCGACTGCCCCCCCCCCCTTCTCCCCCACACTGAGCTCTTCTGCAGAGGAATCTCTCTATATGTTGGAGTGAGGGAGGGGGCCGGAGATGTCAGCTGCCCGGAGGAGAAGAATCCATCCGGAAGTGTCTTCTCTGCCCTTTATCCACATGCTGCCACCATCAGTGAAAACATGAAGAAGGTAAGTAAGTTTTATTTGTTTTGTGCCGCAGATTTCCAGGATCTGAACTGCTTTTTTTTTTTAAACCGCTTTAAAAAGTTTCCAGAGTTCAAAGAGTTTTCTCATAAGAAATATTTTGCTTCTAGAATTCAACATTACCTCTGACGTGGGTTCTGTGCTGAAAGTCAGATACAGAGCGGATTTCTGATTGAATCCCTTCAGAAAATTGGCCGACGCTCCCTCGGTGGTGGCCACAACCTGTGGAAATATCACATCATGAACATTAAGAGAGGAGAAGTACAAAATACAAAGACAGTTTCACTACTTTTTTCTCAATGATTAACCTACCTGGCCGTTTGCCCAAACCCTGTTTGGGCAGAGGTTGTTTACACAACAAACTCACCCCGAGCTGGGATCGGGTATACTTACCTTCCTTACCTAATTCATGTTCTGTTCTCTGGAATCGTATGAGAGATTCCATCTTTACCTGCCAGGCTTCCGGGGGTTAGTCAGGGTGCAATATCGTGAGCGGCCACTGGTGGCGTGTACAATGGTTTACTATGGTAAATTTGTCTCTCGTTTTAATTGAGAGCAGACATTAGAGACTTACCCAGCTGTCACTGCACTCAGACACTTTGGGACCACAGATGATCTACAGGGGTCAATGTGATTTATAGGGGCGGGTTACTATAGGGGACAATGTGCTCTATAGGGGTGGTTTAATTTAGGGGGGCCAATGTGCTTATAGGGGGCGGGTTTACTATAGGGGACATGTGTCTCTATATGGCGCGGTACATAAGAGACAAGTGATCAAGTGCTCTATACGCGGTGGTGGTTACGATATAGGGGAAAATGTTGCGATATAGAGGCAGGTACTATAGGGGACAATGCGCTCAATGGGTGGCGGGTTACGATAAGAGACAATGATGCTCTATATCGGGCGGGTTATATAAGAGACAATGTGCTCTATATGGGCCGGTTACTATACGAGGGACAAGGTGCTCTATAGAGGGGTTACATATGGGACAATGGATGATTATAGAGGCCGGTTATATAGGGGACAATGTGCTCTATAGAGGCGGGGTTTTACTATATAAGGGACAATGTGCTCATAGATGGCGAGGGTTACTATTAGAGCAATGTGCTCTATAGAGGGCCGGGTACTATAGGGGACAATGTGCTCTATAGAGGCGGGTACTATATGGGACAATGTTGTCAAAGGGTGGGGTTTACTATAGGGGACAGGTTCTCTATACGGGCGGGTTCTATAACGAGACAATGTGCTCTATAAGGGGGGTTACTATAGGGGAGACAATGTGATGGTATGCTCTATGAGGCGGGGTTACTATATGGGACAATGTGCTCTAAGAAGGCCGGTTACTAAGGGGACATGTGTCTATAGAAGGACGGCTCGGTTACTATAGAGACCAATGTGCCTATAAGCGGGGGTTGGTTCTATAGCGCAATGGCTCTATAGAGCCGGTTTATAGGGGGACATGTGCTCTATAGAGGAGGGGGTTACTTATAGGGAACAAATGTGACTCCATAGGGTGGCGGACTTATAGGGGACAATGTGGCTTATACGGGAGGGGTACTATAAGAGACAATGGTGTTGTGACTTATAGTGGGCTTTACCTATAGGGGGACATATGTGCTTATAGAGGGGGGTACTATAAGAGAACAATGTTGCTCTATACGGGGCGGGTTACTAAAGCGACAATGTGCTCTTATGGGGGGTTACATAGGGACAATTGTGCTCTATAGAGGGGGTTATATAGGGACAAGGTGCCTAGGGGTGGCACGGTTATATAGGGGACAATGTGCTCTATAGAGGCGTGGGTTACTATAGGGGACAATGTGCTCTATAGAGACGGTACCATAGGGGGGACAATGTGCTCCATAGGGTGGCGGGTTACGATAGAGACAATGTTGCGCTATCGGGTGGTTACTATAGAGACAATGTGTCTATAGAGGCGGGTTACTATAGGGGACAATGTGCTTATACGGGCGGGTTACTATAGGGGACAACTGTGCTCGTAGAGGCGGGTTACTATAGGGGACAATGGGCTTTATAAGGCGGGTTACTATAGAGACATGCTGCTCTTCTATAGAGGGGTTTACTATAGGGGACAAGGTGCTCATAGAGGTGGGGTACTATTAGGGCGACAAGTGCTCATAGAGCGGGTTAACTATAGGGGAAAATGGGGCTCTCACGGGCGGGTGACTATAAGAGACCAATGTGCTCAATTAAGGGGGGGTTACTATAGGGCGGACAATGTTGCTTTAGAGGGGTATATAGGGGACAATATGTGCTCTAAGAGGCGGGTTACATATAGGGGACAATGTGCTCTATAAGGCGGGTACCAGGGTACAAGGTGCTTATAGGAGCGGATTACTAAAGGGGACAAGGCTCTTTTGGGGTGTGGGTAACTGTATGGAACAGTGTGTATCTTATGTGGAGGGGGGGGGGGGGGATGTTTATTTTAGGGGACTATTCTGCCACTTGACAAAGTCATTTGGTATTTGCAAAAAACGGGAACAACCAAGCTGTGCTTAGACAAAAAAAGCGCCCATTTAGTATATTTATTATTAAACATTATTATGCTAAAATAGTTAGTACAAAACTGTGTTTTGTGAGTGAATAAATTAAAACACTACTATGTTGTGTCCTTGGGGGCCCATGTGATGGGCCAGAGTCATGCAAGGCTGCTGAAGGCTTGTTATGTCCTTCCTTTTAGGAATTCCGGTAAAGCCCTGCAATGACAATCTTGCTAAAAAACTATACATCACATGGATGTTAACACCTTGTACCAAATCTATTGAAATCGATACTTCACCTATATTTATCCTAGCTAAAGGAACAATATTTACCCCCTTTCATCAAATACAACCATCTGGAGAAAGGCAGCCCATTCAAGCAACCTGATGAACATGAGTGCCCAGACTATTCCAGGAGACTGACCATGGGTGACAAGGCATACCCCCGAGTTGGACATGGGTGACAAGGGCAAACCCAGCGAGAGGGCATGGGGGAATGGGCAACCCTGTGAGCGTGGACAGGGTTGACTACGGGCAACCCTGCGGCTAAACATGGGTGACTCGAGCCAAACCTGCGGTACTTTGGTACATGGGTGATCGGGCAATCCCCGCGGGCCTGGGAATGGGTAGACTCTGGCCAACCCCGCGGCGGAATGGGTGAATCGGGGCCAACCAGCGGCGGGAATGGAGTGACTCGGGCCAAACCCGCGGCCTCGACATGTGGTGACCTCGGGCCAACCCCGGCCTGATCAAGGGGTGAATCGGGCCAACCCCGCGGCCTGGACCTGGGTGACTCGGGCCAACCCCGCTGCTCTGGACAGGGGTGGACGGGCCCATCCCCCGCGGCCTGGACATGGGTGACTCTGGGCAACCCGCGGATGGACATGGGTAACTCGGGCCAAACCCCGCGGCCTGGACATGGGTGACTGGCAAAACCGCGGCCTGGCATGGGTGAATCGGCCACCCCGCGGCCCTAGACATGGTGGACTCGGGGCCAACCGCGGCCGGGATAGGGTGACTCGGGGTAACCCGGGGCCCTGACATGGGGTGACTCAGGGCCGACCCGGAGCCTGGGCATGGGTGAATGGGCAACCCTGGGGCCTGGACTGTGAGTGAGCTGGGGCCAACTGGGGCCGGGAACGTGGAGGGACTGGCCAACCCGGAGGCCTGGACATGGGTGCTTGGCAACCCGGAGGCCGGGACATGGGTACTAGACCCAAACACAATTACCAAACTTATTAGATCTATGCTGGCAGTATTGGTCATCACCCCAACCCTACCAGATCAGATGTCCCCTTAATAACCAGCCCCACATAGATCACACTTGCCAGCATAGTAAAACCACCCCCGAAATCACATTGCCCTATAGTAACCGACCCTTATAGACCACATTGTACCATTAGAGTACCCCCCCCCCCAAATAGAATCACATTGTTCCCCCTAATAGCAACCCCACCCACCAATAGATCCCCTAAACCCATTAGTTGCACCCACGATAGATCCATTGCCCCCCTGTGTGGGTAACCCACCCTCCATAGATCACAGTGCCCCCAATGTAACCACCACATAGATCACATTGCCTCTATAGTAAACAATGCCCATAGATCAATTAACACTATAGTACCCACCCCCCCTTCTATAACGACCCCATAGATCACATTGCCCCTCTATATTAACCACCCAAAAGATCACATGCCCCGATCAGTAACCCACCCACTAGATCACAAAGACCCCCGTATATTAACCACCCCCCCCATAGATCACATTAACCCCAAAGTTACCCCACCCCCCCTTAAGCTAACCGCCCCAATAGATCACATGCCCCCTAGATTAACCCACCCCATAGATCACAGGGCCCCCTATGTAACCCAACAATAGATACAGTACCCCTATATTAACCCACCCCCATAGCATCAATTGACCCGATGAACTCACACCCATAGATCACATTGCCCCTATATTTAAAACCCGCCCCCCCATAGTAATGTCCCAGAGTAACCCACCCAATAGATCCCCTTAACTCCCTAGTCTTGACCCCCATGATATATTGCCCCCCTAATTGTAACCACCCCCGCATAGATCATTTGCCTCACTAATAGTAACCCCCCCCCATGATCAATGACCCACTATAGTGACCCCCCTGAGTAGTCAACCTGCCCCCCCCCCCCATAGATCACATTGTCCCCCACCATCGTAACCCACCCCCATATAATAATTATAGTAACCCACCCCCTATAGATCCCCTTAACCCCCATAGTAGCGCCCCCTATACATCACAGTGCCCGACATAGATCGGTGCAGTATATGAAGCAACAGAATTTCACAATCCAATGTCACACCCCCAGCTCGATCACCCCCCGATATGCTCCGGTCACTGTGTACCGTTTCCTGAAGTTCTCCGGTCCCAAGTCGTCCTCTTCCTGGATGGGAGTCACCTACCCACAGGTAGACCGTCCCCTACACCCGGCGGGCGGGTCAGAGAGCCGAGAGCCGCACTGCGCATGCGCGGGGGTGACTAAACTTTGAGATCATAGCGGAGAACCTCCGGACACGTCTCAAGTGTGTGATCTCCGTACCCGGCCCGTATACACACATTATACACACATTATACATGTGTACCGGGCTCTGACTTTCTGCAATATTCGGGACTTTCCTGGCGGAAATGTCACGATTATTGTACTTTTCGTTTTTTGTAAATCCTAATATAAGAAACAAAAGTAAAATAACGATGTGGAGGGGTGATGAGGTGGGAGACTAGTCAACGTGTTTATTAAAGTTTGGAACAAACAAAACAACATTGAGTCTAAAGCTGGCCATACACCTTCAGATTTCTCTGTCAGATTTCCATCAGATCAGATCTACCAACAACCATGTAGTATAGTGTCCTCCCTGATAGAATACATAGTGATTGGAAGGTGTAGAAAGTCCCTCATATTACATGGTTTTGGTAAAACAAAATCTGATCTGAAGGAAATCTGACAGAGAAATCTGAAGGTGTATGGCCAGCTTAAAAGAATTAAGACATATTGATGGATATGTTGATAACATTGATGGTAATGTCCTTGGTCATTGGATAGATGGGAGTGCAATGGGACCCAATAGGAGAGCTGTCTGAACATTTTGGTTGGGCGTCAGATCAGGTCAAGTTATACAATGGAAGTGAATCATAGCTGGAGGAAGCAGATACAAGGGAACTATATTTAGCTTTCCAAAATAATCAACCAACATAACTTCAGCTCTCAGCCTGATCCCTCTCGATTCCATGATCAATGGGACAGGCCAGAGAACTTCCAATTTTGAGGGTACCCCTTCTTAGGCTATGTCCCCACATCGGGGATTAATCGCCTCGTGCTCACGATTTTATTCACGTCGGAAATCAGCGTTGATCGTGTCCATTCAGTTGAATGGGTTTGTCCCCACTCAACTGATGGCCGTGATCTCCCGTGGCTGTGATTGGACCCGCGATCAGAATAGTGGCTACCCGCGTTCTGATCACAGGCGGTTGCGATTTTTTTCCCTGGTCGTGCCCATAGACATGAATGGATTTTTTATCGGAAAATTGTGTCCATTCATTCTCTATGGACACGATCTGTTTTTTTATAATTGGGGTGATTTGTTTATTAAAATTGCAGGTAAAAAATTACCTGGCGATCGCCCCCCCCCCCCCCCCCCCCCCCCCCCGCGATTAGGCAGGCGGGGAACATGGCCTAAGGGCTTGTTTTCACCAGTGCGGTCGGCCGCGGACGCACACGTATTTAAACACACCGCCGCTGCCAATCGTTCCCCCCGCGTTTGCACACTATTGTTAATGCAATACGACCCTTTTTTCTGATTGCGGGCAATTGTGTCCGATCACACCCATGGGAAATAATCTCTATTCACTGTGGTGCGTTTTTTGACCTCGTCCATTCATGTCAATGGAGGCGATCGGGCGCAATTTTCCTCCAGGTCAAAAAATTGCATTCAAAACCATGCCATAAATCGCGTCCGCGCCCAAGCGCGCACATCCGCACCACCACCCACACCTGGCCGCATAAGTGGACTATGATTTCTATGCATGCGCTCGGCCGCAGAGGCGCATTTAAAAACGCATGCATCCGCAGCTGATCACACTAGTGGACACAAGCCCTAAGGCTTCTTCTACTTCTCTAATTTTGGGACAGTATGGATGTTGTTGGAGGACCCCAAACAGGGCTAATTCTCCTGCTATGCAGAATATGCATGTTCATAGGACCCCATGAGGCCCTCCCTCCCGATCCGAGCAGTGCAAGCTGCCACCGGAGGTTGGGATTGGCTTTGTGTGGGGGGTTGTGGAGGTGTGCGTGGAGGGGGAGGCAGAAGAGCAAGGAGGAGCAGCGATTAATTCGTCACTAGCACCAAATAATCTAACGTTGTAAATCCATCACGAAGGATCGAGTGTCCCACGAAGGGTGTCTCATCCCACTTTTTGTCCCTCAAGCTAGCCATACATGTGTCGATTCCTGATCGACGCTCCAATCGATTCCGGTGAAGCCACAGGCGTTGATCGATCGACCAATCAAGTCTGTGCCTACCACCTTAGGCCACCGATTCCTGGACAATTCTGTTACCAGTCGATCAATTCACAAATGTCAACGTCCCTTGATGTGTGCCAAATCGATCAGAAAACACTGGCCGATCCGATTTGGGGGCCATGTTGATCGGTCGGGGTCGATGGGTCAAGGTAGGCTGCACTCTATTCCTCATCGATCGATCGGCGTGCACACGCCTGGTGATCGATCGGCCAGGAATCGTGTGGGAAATCGACCTGGGTATGGCCACCTTCAAAGATCCAACTAAATGACACTATTGTGGGAACTGTGGGTCATATATCGGTCAGCTTTACATTTTCATTTAGTTGGTGGGGACCTGACCCTTCATGGGAAGAGATGGATTTACAACATTGTTGCATACACTGCGAAGGTAGGTATGTTTTGGGTTCCTCTTGTTAAAGGAGGACCCCGGATACTCAGTGAGCCCCCACAACACCAGGGCAAGGTTGTGTGGAGGAGACCCCTGTACCTTAATGAGTGGTTTTGCCCCTTATTGAGGTATGGCATGGGGCCTTCGTAATCGTGAATATTCAAAAACATGTGCATGTACAAGTGCCGATTTGCTCAATGAAGGTAATAATGATTGGAGATCACAAATTTTCAAATTTATGAATTTATTGCGAATATTAGACAAAAATGTTGTGATATTTTGCGAATACGAATAATACCTTTGCTGCTCATCACTAATGACAAAGGCTATAACTTCAGAAAGGGACTTCTCCATGCAAAGCATTGGCTCTGCTGTGCCTCAAGCTCCTCCAATATATGACGTCCTCACCTGCTTCATGGAACCTCGAACGGCTCCAATATCGAGCGGTGTGTTCCCTACTTTACATATTCAAATAGACTGGTTACCCCTATTCTTCTCTTTCTCAGAGGTGGATGTTATATAAGGGTTGAAGGACAAAATAAACTTACCTACAGTGTCTATAGCTGGCCATACACGGATCTATTTTTCATTTCATGTGCAATCACCATGCGTATTTGCGCAGATCAATCATTCACGAAAGTAATGCTGCCCTCTTAGACCAATCAATCCGACTCCAAGAAAATGTCGAACAGGGAACATTTTGGTAAATTCCTGTTCCGTCACCATTTCTTTGGATGGGGAGCCTCAAATCACCAACAAAAGTATCGCCCTGGGATCAAGCACACAGAGCTGCAGGCACACGGAGTCATCAGTGCGGCGCCATAGACCTCCATCTTAATGGAGGGGGTATCACTTTTCTCTCCACACACCGCCGGCATCTAATTGACACCGGCGGACACAGGGCCGGGGGGAGAGCCAGCAATCACAGTGTACTCCACCGCGATTGCCCGGGCAGCGGCTTTTCTTGCCATAAAAAATGGTGTGAAAAGCCCGTAACACTGAGGGGGTTAAAATACGTAATCCAATGCTAGAATGGGTGCACTGATGGACCTCAAGATTCATTTTCAAAAGAGAAGAAGGGGCAGAAACTTGCTCAGTCTGTAACCCTTGCCTTAAGGCATGCCTTACAGCAGTGGAGTGGGCCCCCAGGGGGGACCCGAGGGTATTCCAGGGGGGCCCGGGCCCTCATTCTTAACCTATGTTTGATTGGGGAGGGGGGGCTAAAAAATTTGCCTCAACAGAAAAAGGGGGTCTGTCACGACGCGACCGCCAGGCTAGCAACTTCCCAGGCTCGGCCCGTAATAGAGAGGCTGCGTCTATATAAGCTTGCCGGACAGGTCGCGATCGTGCAGATTGACACGCCCAGTCTTACCAATCATGCAATCCTGACCTACCTACCCAAACCGTAGGTGCGCTGCCACCAAGTGTCGGTCACTACCCTAACAGATCTGATTGTACAGTGTATGGGCTCCTAAAGTCGATCTTCCGACCGTGGAGAGATGGACTAGGATCCGCCCAACTGCTCAACCCACTCGTGAGCCAGTCCAATACACACCATACAATCACACCCCAATTGTGTAATCATACACCGATTGACATACACTCATTGACAGACAATTTCTAAGCAACCAAAATCGTTAAGCGTTACACACTCCGGGGTCGGAGCTCAGTTCATCGGGGGATCAAAAGCAATTGAAAAATCATACAGGCTATTAAAGGTAAAAATAACCAAAAGGTCTCTTTAATATCTGACAGATAGGTAATCTGTCTGAAACAGTGCTTTGCAGAAATTACAGAAAAATTATTATATTAAGAATTTAGTAAACAGCGAATCAGACATCATATATAAAATAAATGGGATAAAAGAGAGAAAATACGTTACTCAGATCATAAGACCGAAATCCTAGGTACAAAGCTTGGTTCAAAACATCGGTGCTCTCTGACTCAGCGTCTGTCAGCGTCTGTGAGCATCTCTCAGCGTCTTTCTCAGTGTGTCTGTGTCTCTCCCCCCTCCTCTATTTTTAACCCCTCAGTGGCTGGGGAGGAGTTCGAGGTGGGCTCTGGAGGGTCATGTGCTGATCACACCCATTGTGTGGTTGGAAGTTCTTACACACTTTTAAGAAAGCTTCCGTCATTCGGACAGTGATATGATTTTCCCATCCGCGTCATCATGTAGAGCATAACTGGGTGATATTTTGAGTATAAATATCATACCCGGATTCTATCCCTAGCAGGAGAAATTAATTTCTCAGAGAGAGAACCTTCTTTCCCTGCCGTGTTTGATATGTGTGTGGCCGTAAGGTTATCAGGGTTACTTTGGAATATCCCGTCCAGTGATCACAGGGGTTCCTGGGCATTTTCTAGTGAAATATGAATTTCCTCCTTGCTACGGCTGAAGGGGTCAGATTGAGGACGCTCTCCCTGTGGTTTATGACGGCTGTGGTCGTAGCTAACACTCTTTGAAGCTGGGTTGTAAAACATTACAACCTGGGTGCAGGGAATCCAGGCCTAAGACCTCTGACCTCTGTCTCTTCTAACTGATAAGGATGATTCCTAGTGAATCCTGAAAGAAACTCCATCTGACTCAATACGTAAAGGGGAACCCCGATCCTAGTTTCTTGCTACAGGTCCTTTAAGGAAAGTTTGGGAACCACTGCCTTACAGGATGGCCACAGTTGTTCTTGATGTCCTAAGAGGTTGGGGAACAGAGTATACAGAAGGTTGGGGATATGGAGCTGTGGCTAGTTTAATATCACCAGCTGGCCACAGTTCCATTTCCCCAATCTATTGTATACTCTGTTCCTCAACTGCATAGATTGCAATCTCCATATCATTAAAGGGGTGAAAATCAGAAGAGTTGTAGTAAATGGAGGAAGATAGTTGACTTTTCTTTCAAAAACGTCATTTTGAATGGGATTCCACATATCCTGGCTGGAGGAATTCCAGTTTCATCTATCCCTTTTCTCTTCAGACTCACTGTTCCTCACTGGAAGGATCATTCACCGATCAATGCATTTATGGCCAGCTTAAAAAGGGAGAACATGACCCTGCTCAACGGAGCATACAATCTTCCACGCAGTCAAAACATACATGTTAAACGGAGGGATGTTGACGCATTCCATTATATTCAATTACCCTGTACCCACCTTCATTATGTCATGTGTTGTGCTCCCTTGCGTTAATACCAACGTAGAGCTCTGCATTGGCATTAAAATACGTAACCCAATGCAAGAATGGGTACGCTGACAGACCTCAAGATTCATTTTCAAAAGAGAAGAAGAAGGGGCAGAAACTTCCTCCTCCGCCTTAACGCATGCCTTACAGTATTCCCACAATTGTCCTTGATGTCCTTGGGGGACTCACGAACGCCATGAAACATAGAGGTTGGGGAACAGAGTATACAGAAGGTAGGGCATATGGAGCTGTGACTAGAATGGGTGGGTCGAACACCCATACTGCTCGCTGGCTAGATATTCGCACTCCTTCTAGCTGGTGAACAGTACTGGTGTTAGACCCGCCCCGTTCGCCGGCGAGAGGGAGCTTACTATTCTTCCTCTGGCAGTATCAGGAGCAGTAAGATCCCGCCGGAGGAAGAATCTTTTTACTGAAGAGTAGAGAACCCAATCTTCCAGTGATAAGCCGGCTCAGAAAACCGAAAGTGATATCAGTGATGTCACATCAGGCAATCGCAACCAGGAACTATGCACTCCAGGTACCAGATGTGATGTCAGTGGTGTCACTTCTGGTTTTCCCAATTCAAATTCCCCGCCAACACCATCTGCCCGCGAACAGGCAGACGGCAGACTATTTTAAAAGTCAGATTCGCCTGTTCATGGACAGACCTGGGGGAAGTTTGGCCATCACTATTCCTCAACCCCTTAGATTGCAAGCTCCATATCTTTTAGGGGTGGGGGTGAAAAACAGAAGAGTTGTAGTAAATGGAGGAAGATAGTTGACTTTTCTTTCAAAAACTGAATTTTTAATGGGATTCCACATATCCTGGCTGGAGGAATTCCAGTATCATCTATCCCTTTTTTCTTCAGACTCACTGTCCCTGGCCCACCTCTTTCATTCATTGGATATTAGTTCTTTCAATCTTGTAGGATCAGCGTCCTATGTAGACATTACCACAGCTTCCTACCACCCTGCTGTAGATTGCCACCGGCCCTGAGCTGGTGTGATGAACCTCCTGGGCATTATGGCCGTACGGAACATGTTTATAGGGGACGGTGTGGAAGCGTGGTAGAATACTTCCATGCCCTTCCCTATACACATGACGTCATTATCGAGGCGCCGGTGATGTGTGCAGGCAAAAGCAATGCCCGCTTCATTAACATGGAGGTCTATGGCACGGCCCCCTGCCTTTTCGGCATCATCAATAAAACAGGGTCCGGAACAGATCAACGAGGCTGCAGCAATTCACAGAGGAAGGGCACTATCTAAGAACATACAGTGACCATACTGAGTTGGGGCATATTGCCCAGGAGGTTAAGAAACGTAATTAGTGGGGGGTTGGGATGTATTGCTAAGATATACTGTAAGGAGACTAAACTTCAGATTTAGGGAACAGTTAGTAATTTTCACTAAAACAAAAAATTTTTGGTTTTGCCCACTAACCGCCAGAAAGCCACTTTCACGTCTTTGTTTTTCAAGCTATAGATTAGCGGATTCAACATGGGGGTTAGTACCGTATAAATCATTGAAATTATTTTGTCATATTCAAGTGTAATGGATGAGGTGGGTCTCATGTACAGACATAACACCGCCACATAGAGCAGAGACAGAACTGTGATATGGGAGGAACATGTGTAGAACGTTTTCCGTCTGCCCGCACTAGAGCTGATCCGGAGAATGGCTCGGATGATGTAGACGTAGGACGTAATTGAAACAGTGAAGGGCAAGAACGCAACAAATAATGACTCCGCATAGATCAGATTTTCCATTTGATTGGCACTGTGGCAGAAAAGCTTCATTATAACCAGAAGATCACAGAAAAAGTGGTTGATGATGTTAGATTTAAAGCAATAGATGTCATAGATTATAAAAAGAGCGGGAATGACCTCCAGAAACTCTATAACCTAACAAAGTGTTGTCAGAAGGGTGCAAACCTTCCTGTTCATGATCAGAACATACCGTAGAGGGATGCATATGGCGACATATCGATCGTAACTCATAGCAGTCAGCAGCAGGAACTCACAGCAGAGAAACGTAACATAGAAGTAGGTTTGGGCGATACAAGCGGAAAATGAGACCAGTTTGTTCCCAGAGACATACGTGTCCAATGTCTTATGCATCGTTACTGTACTGTAGAAAACGTCCATGATGGATAAATGAGATAGGAAGTGATACATCGGTGTGCAGGATTGGATCTGTGCATATTAGAAGGAAAATTCCTGAATTCCCAATAAGAATAATGAGATAGATGAGTAGAACTAGGAGGAAGATTGGGGCCTGCAGCTGGGACACGTCCGAAATTCCTTTTAAGATGAAATAGTTTTCCCATGTCAGGTTCTTCTCTTCCATCATATGCAGTAAAGCTACCTGATGAGAGTCAAAAGAAAGTCAATTTAGATGTAAAAGCATGTAATATTCAGGGGTGCACATAAGAGGTACTCTGGTACTCAAAAGGGGCCAAAACCTAGCTCTGCGTACCAGCATTATTGTTACACAGCTCATATGCGTACTAACAACTTGGAGGCGCTCCGTGTCTGCTGTAGCTGTTAGGTGCACCCGAGGAGTCTGGCTGTCACCCATAGAGGGGAGAGATCGGCAGCACAATTGGCATCCCTCCCACATTAAATAGCATTATTATTAAATATACATTAAATATATGTATAACAATTATGTCACTTGGATAACCTCAGGGAAACATTAAAAACTTCTAAGAGAATTGGAGATCTGGGGGTTGAATGTCACAGTAGGTATATGTATGGGTAATATCTGACAAGAGATAAACACTGTTGGAATGTTGACAGTTGGAATATGACTATGAAAGATTGACAAATGGACTGCAGGTAGTCTCAGGGGTTAGTTACTAACCCAGAAAATCTTAGGATTGTACTACTGAGGTATGAGATCTGGGGGTTCAAAACAGCAGAATCTACCATGCAAGAGGCTGACGCACAGGACAGTGAGGAAGGCCACCCTACATATGGGGTGAGTACCAAACACTACGTGCACCCCTGGTAATATTCACATTTGAAGAGTTTAGATGGCACATTATTGGATGATTGAAGAAAACATTGCCTCTTCTATTAATTATCCAAGGAGAGGTCCATTCCCGTAGATGGCCTAACTCTTTCCTGGCTTTCCCAGAAGTGAACATAAAATTTTTTGCTTTTTGCAAAAATGGTTCAAAGATATTTGAGCGGATAACTATGCAGTCTGTTTAAATTTCTCCCCAGGTCATTCACCCAAGCACAGCTCTGCCTCATGTACCATTGATGATGCAGAGGACACGAGGGCAGGACAGAGTTTCTGGCCAGGCAGAAGTAGGCTAAAGGATCCCATACACCAGCATTGGTGTTGGTACCGAAAATCAACCTCATTTGGGGTTTACTGGATTGTCATCCCTACAGTTTTTTGCACAAGAAGGCCATTAGAGGTAAATCTGACCTTGGAGTCCTGTTGTGTTGTCTGTTGGGTGTTATTAAAAGAAAAAGCTTTTGGTTAACAGGAATGATCATTGTAGCCACAATAAAGCTGATTTCTGGTCAAAACAAAATTTGAATAAACCAGAAAAAAGCACAAAACGAAACCCTGCATTAAATATTCCAAAAATTATAAATTTTTTTGATTAAAAATACAGATTCCAATTGGCTGTTTCATACAGTTGCATTAAACAGTTAAACTTGATGCATTTCACCATACAGGGCTTTGTCATAAATGAGCAGCGGCCTTGAAACAACACTTCTGAAATAATATAATTTTTTTTGCAATCAAAAAAATTATAATAATAAAAATGGGGGCTTTCCAAAAAGGACAATGCTGTGATGAGAGAGTAAATTATGTTGCTGGAAGCAATATCAGCATCTTAGGTACTCCAACCTGAGCCCAAACATAATTGTCAGTTTGCAAGTCTGCAGTGTACTAGTGTCATCGCCATCTAGGAGCACAGATACAGAGAAAGCAAAACCAGCCCTTAAGCTAGCCATACACAGTTGGATTCCATGGCCGATCGATCACCTATCCGATCAATTCCGGCGATCTCAGCGGGAATCGGAGGTCCGATCGATCAGCCAATTAAGTGTGTCCGATCGCTACATACCACCTTGTCCCACGGATTCCTGGACGATTCCGTGTCCGATCGCTTACTCCACAAATGGCAACTCCCCCTGATGTGTGCTGAATCGGATCAGAAAGACCAACATGTTGGTTCTCTGTCTGATCCGATTCTGGGCCCCCGAACGATCGGACGGACAAGGTCGATTCCGGGACGATCGTTTCGCGTGCACGCGCCCGGAATCGATCGTCCCGGAATCCGATGGGAAACGGACCCGTGTATGGGGGCCTTAAGTGTGGTAGGCAACGTGCCTCATTGCGAATGGCCAACTTTATACCAAAGGATTTTGCTCAGAGGATCTAAAAGCCTTCATAAGCAAATTTAAAAAGGTGGCTGTTAAGGAAGCATGGCCCAGATACCAGTGGTCTAAATTACATTTGCTTGTAATGGTGAAGTTTAAGAAGACCTACAGAAGGATGGGCCAACACTGCAGTGACTATGAGCAATTTAAAGGGTTAATCATTGAAAGGGAGAAGTGGACAATAGAGCAAGTTCAAATCAGTTACCAGGAGCATTAAAAAAAAAACATGTGTTCCCAATCATTTCAGGCAACAGTGATAGTGATCCAGTCAAGCTATCAAGGAGTGACAAGGTGCCTATTGGGAGAACAGCTTTTTCAACCAATTGAAGCATGGGTGGAGGATCAGATCCTTGGAACAGGCAGACAACAAAGTCTGGTCAGCCTACACAGAGCTGTGCTAGTTTTATACTTCAAGAACGAAATCCAGGGCCGCCGTCAGGGGGCCCGGGCAGCTAGGGGGGCCCGACGGTGAGCACATAGGCCAATGTTAAAGGAAAAAATAAAATTTTGGATATTAGATAACAGATTAACATAGATATCATATAATAGTCAGATATACACAGCTTCCACATAGCTTAATCATATATAAAACAATAAAAAATTCCTAGAAAACACACCGATGTAATCCACATGGATCAATCTAATCTCATTTATCCATCAGATGAACATGTGTTTCTACTACAGTAACGCTGCATAAGGACATTGGAAACGTATGGTTGCTGGGAACAAACTGGTGTCTCATTTTCAAAGCGGAATGATAAATGTGCCCACCCAAACCTACTTTCTGATGTTAAGTTTCGTGCTGTAGTCCTGCCTGCTGACTGCTATGAGTCCGATCATATGTCGCATATTGCATTGCATCTACGGGTATGTCTGAGTCAGAACAAGAAGGGACCCTCATGACAACATTTTGTTGGGTGTAATGAGGAGTTTCTGGAGGTCATGTTCCGCCTTGTTATAATCTATGGGCACTCTATTGCTTTAAAAATCAAATATCATCAACCCACAATAAGTTCTATTTATGGTGATCTTTGGTTTATAATGAAGCTTTTTGACCCAACGAGGTTGCCAATGTCAAATGGAAGCATCTGATCTACGTGGAGTCATTATTGTTGGGTTTCCTGCCCGTTCCGTGTTACCATAATGTCCCTAAGTCTACATATCCGAGCATTCTCGGATCAGATCTAGTGCC
>CM070040.1:5381733-5398363 GCA_036250615.1 Ptychadena robeensis | reverse complement strand
AAACTTTTATACGTTCGGTATATACGTTCTATGATTGAGTTTTCGTACAAACAAATTGGCCACGAGTGAAGAAATTCCTCCTTACGACGACGATCTCCAGAAGATTTACAGGGGATTCACCTGGAGCTACTTCTGAGGGCAATCTACAATACATCCAACGCAGCAAAGTTCTCTCTCCCCGTCAACTACGGTGGTCTTGCTTTTTTAACCGTTTCAACTTCTTACTCACCTACCGCCCCGCTACCGCACGTCTTTACGACAACCATCCATCCAGCTGTTCGGAACAAACCATCATACCACCACATAAGATCATCGCAACTACCTATTCTCGAAGGACGAAATATTAGCAGCTCTACCTCTCGACCCGCTTGCACAGACTTTACGACAGGATGATGAGGGCTTCAGACATCATGATCAAAGACTCAACATACCGGCGTCCCTACGTCACAAAATCTTGCAGCTCTCACACGATGCCCCTCTATCAGGTCATCCAGGCATTAACAGGACCCTAGCCCTAATTCGTCGCCAATTCTGGTGGCCTCGAATGCGGGCAGATGTTTATTCCTACATCACCTCCTGTGAGGTCTGTGCTCGAGCAAAACCCGATACTCGGGCACCAATGGGCCTATTACTCAACCTTCCAATCGTGAACAGACCCTGGGATGCCTTGTCCTTGGATTTTATTGTCGACTTACCCCCATCTTCTGGCTACACCACCATTATGATGGTGATAGACTCCCTTACAAAGATGGGACATTTCATCCCTTTGACCAAATTACCAACCGCTTCCGAGACGGCCACTGTTCTTGTTTGGGAAATAGTGAGATTACATGGACCCCCTACTACCCTCGTATCGGATATAGGCTGGCAATTCACCTCTAAATTTTGGAAAGCTCTCTGTGCCCTCCTACACATTGAACACAACCTTACTAGCGCCTATCACCCCCAGTCCAATGGTCAAGTCGAACAAATCAATCGCTCCTTAGAGCAATATTTACGGTGCTACTGCACCTATCTACAGGATGATTGGGCACAACATCTCCCCCTTGCTGAATTCGCACACAACAATTCACCCAGCTCAACAACGGGTCAATCCCCCTTCTATGTCAATTATGGGTTTCATCCTCGTTCATTCCCCGACTTACAATCCCCATCTTCTAACCCTTCAGCACAGCAATTCGTGAATAACATACAGGAAACGTTAAAAGCACTAAAGGAAAATATCTCCAAGGCGCAGACAGCCCAAAAACGTAATTATGACCACCGACACCGACCCGCGCCATCATATGCCCCGGGTGACTTAGTCTGGTTGTCAACCAAACATTTAACAATCCGTTCTCCTTGCAGGAAATTATCCAGTTTATTCATAGGACCGTTCAAAATTTCATCGGTGCTGAATCCTTGTGCGGTCCGTGTCGAACTTCCGCCACATCTGCGAATCCATCCCACATTCCATGTGTCACTGTTAAAACCATATGTCGCGAATGTCATCCCTGATCGACATACTCCACCTCCTCCCCATCTGTCCAAGATCAGGAGGAATACGAAGTCGAACAGATCTTGGACTCCCAAATCTTCCGTAACCGGCTGCAGTATCTCATTCGCTGGAAAGGTTATGGGCCCCAGGATGACACCTGGGAATCCTCCACCGATGTGCATGCTCCGACGCTGCTTCGTCACTTCCATTTACGGTACCCCTCCAAGGTCGGTCCCCTTAAGGTCCCCGGGACGGGTTCCTTGAGGGGGGGTCCTGTAGCGATCCGGGCCGGCCCTCTCCCTTACGGCGGCCGGTCCGGGTTTTACTCAGACGTGGCCGTCCTGTGCTCGTTACCACCGGGCGCAGGAGGCTACTTAAACATCCACCAGCCAGCAGGAAGACGTCTGCACTTCGTCAGTAAACTCACCTTGCTGTAGGTTTGCTCAGAACACCAGACCTCCTGCTTCCCAGAAGTCCCTCTGCATCTCCACAGGATTCCAGCACTTCCTGCTCAAGCAGTCAGTGTACCTCTGTTCCAAGACACCACCTCATAACTACCTGCTCCAGACTACCCCACTGAACAGCTTTCCTTCAGCCTGCAGCTTCTGGAACTCCTTAACCGCAAGTACAGGGCTTGGTAGCCCATAACCCCCATCTTGTTGGACTGTACTGTTTTTGTTGAGTTGAATAGTTGTGTTTAAGTTGAACAAGGATCTTGCTCTCCTGTGTCTCCGTTTTTGTTAAACTTGTGACAGCCCCTGCATCCCTTCGGTCGCTCTCTCATCTGTCTCCGTTTATGTTAGCCTTGTGACAACCCTGCATCCTTTCGGTCGCACTTAACCCTAGACTTGCTTATGAACCGTGTTGTTTACTATCATCTTGGTTCCCCTCAGTACAGGGGTTACACGGGTGGTTACCAGAACCTAAGCAACTACTCTTTAACCCTCGCCCCACTGTGATGAGATTGCCCATCTAAGCGACATCTTCGCTACACAAGGGGTGATTACTGAGTGGTGGCTGCTCTGCAAGTTGCTGATCTACTAGGCTTTTTAAGTTTATTGAAAGGAAAATCTAGACGTGTACGGGGGCCTCAGGTGAGAACGCATCATGTGTGGATTATTTACATGCTGACCTTATGTTGACCACATATTACAATAATGTTGTGTGATATATATGTATTATTACTTTTATTTATAGCAATCTGTTTATTGTTTGGAAGCATCCCTGATGAAGCACCTATGTGTGAAATGCGTTAGGTAATTCTACCACACTGCTTATGAACACAATCATTGTGGATCAATACTTTTATGTACCCTGAAAGAATATACCCATTGCAATACAATTATGTGAGTATACAGGGATTTTAAGTATGTTTATTTGTTAACGTAAATATAATAAACTTTTTTTTACTATTTTGGTTGGCTATTAAAGTCCCTTATTGGATCCAGAGGTTTATTCCTCAAATGCAATTGTTAGGCTATGTCTCCACTGCACTGTGTGCTCCATCGGGACCCCCTACGTTAAGCGGAGTGCTGATGGGCACATACACATTACCTGCCTGGCAGATCCTCTGTTCACACATCCGCTGATGCACTATGTTAACCCCTGCATCAGCGGATCGGCTCAACGCCATGGGAACAGAGGATCTGCCAGGAAGGTAATGTGTATTTGCTCCGTGAGGACCCCCGTGCTTAATATGGGGGTCCCGATGGAGCACACAAAGCAGTGGAGACATAGCCTTATATAGCTGCTTGGGATGTTGGTCTGTATGAAGGGGTTATCCTTATATAACATAGAATCAGCTCTGTAATATGTTTATTAAAAACTAAATTTAAATCATTCCTTAACCTTCTGGGTGTTCAGCTCGATTTAAAGCGGACCTACCACCAGAAATCTATGTTTTTATGAATGGCACTAGAAGTGCCAATAATAGGGAGGAATGCAGTAAAAAAACTCAAAAACTTTCCTGTAATGAGCAATTTAACAAGATTACCACACAGCTCCCCTCACTTCCTGGTTCGCTGAAGGCAACACATGAAACTGGGGGTGCAATATCGCGGATGGCCACTGGGGGCGTTCAGTGATCTTCTATGGGAATTTTCAAAGCAGATCACTGCTTCCTGTGACGTCCTGCCGATTTCTGCCTACAATGAACCAGGAAGTGAGAAGAGCTGCCGAATAATCTTCTTAAATTGCTCATTACAGGTAAGTTTTTGTTTTTTCCCCCTGCATTTCTCCCTATTATTGGCATTTCTAGTGCCATTTATGAAAACAGATTTTAACATGTAATACCATAACTTTTCAATAAAGCTTGTTTGAAAAAAATAAAAAATAAAATAAAACATAGATTTCTGGTGGTAGGTCCGCTTTAACTCTGGCTAAATAAAGATGCTGAAATGGATCAGCCCGAATTACTCGGGCTGCTGAAATCTGCACCCAGATGGCTTGCAGGCAGCCTGGAGACTTGCTGCTCTTCTTGCTGTGTCCCCCGCTGTCTGATCTTCAGATCCCGGTGTTTGGGATCGCGCCGGCGGGTGCGCGATGACGTCATCGGGAGGGGGAGGGGCGGGAAGTTCAAAATTTTTAATGATTTTTTTCGCTTTTTATGGTTTATCTTTCATTCTGACATTGTTTGTAGTAATTTTTTTTAACTCCAATTCAATTCAAAATGAAAAAAACAAATTTAAAAAAAAAATTATTTGCTTATGATGAGTTTTCTTTCATGTTGTATTTGATTGGATTGATTTTTCTGTCTCCAATCAAGTTCAAAATAAAGGAAAACGCATAAGAAGTAAATGGCACAGTGTCTACTCTGAGCAGCGCACCCGCGGTGATGATATGAAGCTGCATGCTGCATGTATGAATGCAGGACAGGCGCAGTTTTTCTGCATTTTGGCTAAGCCAAATCAATAGGGTGCACTCCCCCAATGCGGCAGGAGCGAGCCCTAAGCCAAGCTGTAGATAATCCGCCGGCAAATGTTCCAGCGCCATTGTTCCCTGCGCGGTGTATCAGACCGCCTGTCAGTCTTGGTTGATTTAAAAATGAATTCTAGTTTGAGCAGATTTTTGTGTTTTCTATGAAATTTGATCATTTAATATAATTGTTAAAAAATATTTAAGCGTTTAAAACTTTATGTATTCAAGATGTCTACTAGACCTGTGTTTGGACAAATTTTGGTCAGTTACAGGCCTACAACATTTTTTTTTTTCAATGGTAAACAGCGTAATGCTTTTGGTACAGAAATCTGGGCCTCGGGGAAACGCTCAGGAGGTTAACAGAATTCACTGGGAAACCATTACCAAAAACTTTTATAAATTATGCCAAAAGATGCCGAAATGCCGAAACATTAGCATGAAAATTGTATGCATACTGAAAAGTAAAGTTGAGCGCCATATGGTATATTCGAGTTTGCGTAATTTCGTGAATATATTAAGGAACATTCAAAATTCGTAATTTGATTCAACTGTATTCTATTGCCTTACATCGCGCAATTATTCGAATAGTTTTGCGAACCAGCTTTCCAGCTTCTCTTCTTCATTTGTTGATCTTATCCAGTGCGAGCACTGTGTGTATTGCTGGCAAACAATGTTGAAGCATAAAATGACGAATATCAGAATGAACATTTGCAAAATATTGTGAATTCTCGAATGTCAGGTATTAATCGAATATATTAACATTAGAGATGGTCGAATTTTTCAACTTGCTAACTTTGTGAGCTGATTGCACAGCCTCTGAAAATTGTATCATCACCAAAATTGCTGGGGATTGTGTGAACAAAAAAAAAGTATGGCTCCAGCATATGTCGTTTTTGCATAAATTAAGTTCAAAGTTAAAGTCAAAATTCCGATTTTCGAAATTTTGAGTTGACTTTGAACTTAATTTGTGCAAAAAATTTGTGTTAGAGACAAGCTTTTTTGTTTGTAGTATACCCCTAACCCTTCTCTACATCTCCAGCAAGTTTGGTGATGATACCATATTGAGGGGCTTTGCAATTAACTCGAAATCGTCAAAATGGTCGAATTTTTAAAAAAAAATTCGACCATCTCTAATTAACATTTTAAATATTTTTGCTCAACACTACTGAAACTGAGCCAATGAAGCACAGGATTAGTGAAGGCTGAACTTCCCCAAGGTCCGTCTGTAAACTTTTTTCAAATAGTCCATCTGTTCCCGTGCAGATTTAAATTCCTCGCCTATTGGCGGGCAATTTGAATCAAAGAAACCGAAAGTGATGTCAGTGACGTCACATCTGGTACCCAGAGTGCATTGTTCCTGGTTGTGATTGCCGGATGTGACGTCACTTCCGGTTTTCAAAGCTGGCTTTTCACTAGAAGACCGGGTTCTCTACCGCAGGTAGATACACGGTCGATCCCATTACTTTGGATGGGGACTGCCGGCTGTATACTGAAAATTCTTACCTACCGGATAAAACAGTTCTTTTTGGGGGAGGGGTTGGGGGCACATGTGAGCCAAGTTGGCTGCTCCCTTAGTCCATTCTGCATACTCTGGGTCATTTAATGTCTTTTGTCAGTAATTTTACAGTGACTCCATAAGCAAAAGGAGTCTTAGGACTGCCCTAGGACCAAAAATTTTGGGGATTCAGATGTGACCCAAATCAGAGGTAGCCGAACATAAGGATAAATACAACAGACAACTTGCATTTATCCTTGTGGTCGGCTACCTCTGATTTGGGTCACATCTGAATCCCCAAAATTTTTGGGCCTAGGGCAGTCCCAAGACTGTACTGTAAAATAATATTTGAAATTCCTTGAATCTCAAGGAGATAGTGGCCAATACCTTTTCACCCTGACCTCCATTCTTTATATATTCTTCTTCTTTAGTCTTTTGTCAGTAATTTTGTCTTAATTTATTTTTATTTAAGAAACAGTCCAGTTGGTGGACACTTCCAACATTCTGAAATTTGTGGGTACATCTTATGGAGTAACAATGGTCTCCTATACCATCTTACTACTAAACTATATTTCCCTTCTTGATTTTAACTTGTAATTAATGACTTATGAGCTAATATAATAAGCATTTTTTTGTTTTAATGGTACTGTTCTGTTAATTGTCTTGATTTAAATCTACAAATCTCTTAAGGTAAGGGCAGGGGTGGTGCCTGGAGTCCACCCCTGCCCTTACCAGTACCACTGAGGAACACCTGTCCTGCCTGGGAGGGGAGGGCCTGGGGCCATACCTAATGAGGGAGAAATCCCCTTTTCAGGTAGGGGCCTCTTCGACACATTCCTAATCCTAGGGTAATGGAGACCCAAAACTCATTCCATAGGGTGAAGGAAGGGCTCCAGGGAGTCCACTTGTCAAAGCGTTCACCCTATGCTCAGTGGCAGTTTTAGATAGGGGGAACAACCAGGTAGGGCAGCAACCAAACCCCCCCCCCCAAGAGCTCTCCCGCAGTGACAAGAGGTGCTCATCCGGGAGGAGCACCAAAGAGGGTGCTCGACCAGGGCACCAATCTCCCTAAGATTGCCCCTGCCTATCCTCCATGAGCCTTCCAATGGATACATACCAGACTGTGGGGAAGCGGCCTCCAAGCTTATAAAGAGTTTTCCCCCTTATTGAGGTATGGCATCTGGCTGGTTTGGCTAGGGAAGGGGGATCAAAATAGATTTGAGAAACATATAACAAACCTTTAAAAAACATCAATAACAGTTGGTTTTTATAAGAACAGCTTTTTTTTTGCCATCACGTTTTTCAGTGAAAGCTTTACATCTCGATTTCTTAGTGTATAAATGATTGGATTAAACAGGGGAGTGATAACAAGATATAATAGCGACACCAGTTTGTCAGATGGGCCACTAGAAGCTGAGGTGACCCGCATGTATGTAAAGCATAGACTTCCATAAAACACACAGACTACAGTCAGATGGGACGTACATGTGGAGAATGCTTTCTGGCGTCCACTAGAAGAAGGCATCTTCACAATAGCCCATGCGATGCAGATATAAGAGATGGAAATAATCAGCATTGAGCTAACAAGAACAAATCCCGCTACAAAGAAGTCAACAAGTTCCACGGTTTTGACATTCCCACAAGCCAACTTTAACAATGGAGAACCATCACAGAAATAATGGTCTATTAAATGGGAGCCGCAATAATTCTGCTGACTAAGAAGATAGATGGGTAAAACCGGCGTGCAGAAGCCAGCTGACCAGGAACATACAAGAAGGCTCCAGACATCCCTTTCTTGCATTATGATATGGTATTGTAATGGCATACAGATTGCAATGCAGCGGTCATAGGCCATGGTGGCCAGAAGATAGCACTCAGCAGCACAAAGAAACACAAAGAGGAACAACTGAGCCAAACATCCTCTGAAAGATATTTCCTGGTTTTCTGTGATGATATTGAACAACATATTTGGTAATGTAACGTTGACATACCCACTCTCCAAGAAGGAAAGATTTCCTATGGATATATACATGGGCTTCCAAAGATTTCTGTCTTGAATGACTAGCAACACAATGGTCAAGTTTTCTAAGACCGTGAAAAAATAAATCAGAAGGAATACAAAAAAGATGGGAATCTGGAAATTTGGCCAACCAGAGAAGCCAGCCAGGAGGAATGAATCTATCAATGATTTGTTTGACATGATAATGTTATTCTGAAATGTTAGAGAAGAAAAGTTATTTCTGAAAAAGAACTCCTGTATAAGGTAAATCTTATGAATAAACACTGATAAAACCTTACTGTTACGTATATCACATTTATTTTATTATTTGACAGACTAAGACCGAAGGGGTTAATGGTCTCCATTTTGTATCCTGCCCTCCATCTTGTCTTCAGTAGTAGTTATAAGGTCAGTTTTAATTGTGTATGCCATGAATTATGTGTATGTTTTAGCTCTTAGCAAGTCCTCATATTTGTAGCCTTGAAGGTCACAGTGTTCCGATAAGCTGTAACTCCCTTTACCAACTTCTATTTCTTGTAGCTAATAAGCAACCTTGAGGCTGAATAACATTTCAAGTTGAGAGCAAAAATGATCTGTTACCCAATCAGTTAGAAAATCAAAAACGTTTTAAAGCCATCATCCCATATTATACGAAACAAACAACAAGCGATGCACCCAATTGTCGACCTCCTCTCTTAAAAGGAGTATAGACAATTCTAGGAGGGATTATATCTGGCTAAAGCAAATATTGAATAAGAAAGTCACACTTATACATTCAGTATGTAAAATAATTGGAGGGGGTTTGGATCAGGTGTTTAAAGTAATCAAGCAAGGTTATATTGAAGGAAGAGGTAATGTAGTACCTCAAAGTTGGCACTAGGCCGTCAGGAGTAGGTCCAGCCAAGGACGGGGGTACGGTTCACGCTGGGCAGCGGAGGCGCAGAGAACAGTCTCCCATGGGGAACAGGGAGCAAATGCACTTGTTCTGAGCTTGTCCTCTCATATTGTTCCAAATATAATGAACAACTCCTATCTTACTCCTGAAGAAGTGGCTTACCCCACGAAACGCGTCGAGTTCAAATGATAGGACCCTTCATTATACTTGTTTTCTTTGTCTATCATCACTTATGCATGTATTAATTTACAATTGAATAAATTGGGGAGATCCAAACCCCCTCCAATTATTTTACATACTGAATGTATAAGTGTGACTTTCTTATTCAATATTTGCTATAGCCAGATATAGTCCCTCCTAGAATTGTCTATACTCCTTTTAAGAGAGGAGGTCGACAATTGGGTGCATCGCTTGTTGTTTGTAACATTTCAAGTTGTTTATAGATAATGCACCTGCGTATTTGAAGTCATCTTCCCTCTCCCTTATTTTGGTGTTATAATGTGTGATTTTGGAATAAACGTCAGACAGTTCTTTGATACACTGTGTGTGCGTGTCATTTTGTCAGAGAGCTGTCTCCAGATGCATCTGATGGAACGGGGTGGACCAGTGACCAGCATAGGAGAATATTAGAGTGACCAAATTCCTTTTAAAGACTACGTTTTTTTAACTCTATGGGCACATTGCCCGTAGGATGCAATTTAAACACATATTCTCAACCCTCGCTATTCCCCAGCATCATTGAGAAAGCCAGGGATGTGGGGCAGAAAACCAACATTGCCTCCATAAGATGGTATAGGTGAGTATTCCTGAGTGTAGCTATAGGTAAGTTTGCAGGCTGAGCTATACTTGAGGTAAAAAGAGGTAAAAATAAGTCAGTGTAACATTGGCCATGTCCGTTCACGAACAGGCGGATCGGACGTTGGAAGATTTTGAAAAGTCCAACGTCCGTCTGTTTGTCAGGAAATTCAAATTCTGTACCAGCTCGCAAGGTGACGTCACTTCCGGTACCTGGAATGCACAGTTCCTGATTCCGATTATTGGACATGGCATCACTGGCGTCAATCTTTTTCACTAAAAGACTGGGTTCTCTTCACAGTCTCTAGTGAAAAAAATCTTCCTCTGGAAGGATCTTTCTGCTCCTTATCCGGCCGGCGGAAGAATAATAATCTTCTTCTCGCCTGCAAATATGGCAGGTTGAACACCCGTACTGTTCACCGGCCTGTTTGGGGCCAAACTGTCCTCCTTGCAGACAGTTCAGATCATACAGGTATGCATGAAACAGGTTCTTTTTGAAATCTTGACTAGCTGACTATGGTAGTGAACTGCACAGCCCCTGAACATGGTATCATTCACAAACCTACTGTAGAGGTAGAAAAGCACATGTAGTTTTTGCATATTTAAGTTCAAAGTCAAGTCAATTTTTTTTAGCAGTTTTAGTGATAATACCTTGTTCAGTGGCTTTGCAATTAATTCCCAAATTAGCGAATTGAAATTTTGCAATCATGTGACAAGCTAGTGTATTGTAATACCAAGCAGAGTGTAAAAAGAAATTAAAATAATGTGATTATGATTTTATTATGATGTGCTAATACTCCAATATTTTGCATTCCCTATAATCTACAGAGAAGGGTCTGTCTTTGGCAAATTCAATGTTGCAACCAGTCTTCCAGTTAATTTAGACTTATGACAACTTAAGCCCCCACTACACCTTTAGATCACTCCATACAATTTCCTTTAGCTCTACCAACAACTATGTAGTGCTGGGTCCTCCCTGATAGAATACATAGTGATTGGAAGGTATATATCACTGCTATGTAGTACCGGGTCCTCCCTGATAGAACACATAGTGATTGGAAGGTATATATCACTGCTATGTAGTGCCGGGTCCTCTCTAATAGAATACATAGCGATTGCAAGGTATATATCACTGCTATGTAGTGCCGAGTCCTCCCTGATAAAATACATAGTGATTGGAAGGTATATATCACTGCTATGTAGTGCTAGATCCTCCCTGATAGAATACATAGTGATTGGAAGGTATATATCACTGCTATGTAGTGCTGGGTCCTCCCTGATAGAATACATAGTGATTGGAAGGTATATATCACTGCTATGTAGTGCCAGGTCCTCCCTTATAGAACACATAATCATTGGAATGATTAGAAAGCTCCTTATATCACATGGTTTTGGTAGAGGAAAAGTTGATTGTACAGAAATTGTAAGGTGTATGGGGTGGTTAAGTCCACCACAGATATATACTATTTAGCATCCCAAAGCTGTTATCAATTTCTGTACAATCAAATTTTATTCTACCATGTAATTTGAGGACCTTTCTAATTAATCCCTCCAATCACTATGTATTCTATCAGGGAGGCCACTATACTACACAGTTGTTGGTAGATCTAATGGAGATTGTATGGATTGATCTTAAGGTGTATGGGGGGCTTTAGAATGTTAAAATATGCTGCCAGTATTCTCTTTCAGGCCAGAATTGAACATTTTGGCCCTAATCTAAAGGCTACACAACATACCGCTTATCCTTACCACACCATTACTATAGCAAATTACAAATTCAAAAATATATAGGGATGCCAGCAACTACAGAAAAATCTTGTCCAAGAGGTGTGAGGATGAAACAAAGCTTCTAAACAAAATCAAAACAACACAAAATTGCCCTTAAGCCAAGTGTCTCCATGATTTAAAGCTCTGGACCTAATTTTTATGGTCATAATACTGTGTCATGTTAACATAGTGGTTCCCAAACTTTCCTTGCAGGACCCCCTTTTCTATTTAGGACATTATCAAGCCCCCCCCCTCCTATTCAAACACAGGTTAAGAATGAGTGCCTGTGCCCCCCTGGAATACCTTCGCTCCCCCTAATTTGGAAACCACTGTGTAAAAAACATATATAACTTGTACACTTATACAATAGTAAAATCTGAATGACATCCGTTTTATTCTACGCTGCAGTATTGTTGTAACATCACAAAAATCTGCAAATGTGAAAAGTGATAACATAGTAGAATCTATCTCTTTGGGGTCTACTCATAAAGGATTTGTTGTGCCGGTTAATAAACCCAATGCAATATTGACCTGTTTAGAGATGATACGCACATAGGATAAGGTTTAGACAAATTCTCTACAATAGAGACAGACAGTTTGTGTGTCCATGTACCTGTATACCTAATAAGGGTCCCCATACACCTTTAGATTTCTCTATCAGATTTCCTTTAGATCTCTTTTTGTTTTACCAAAACCATGTAATATGAGGGACTTTCTAAACAATCAAGTCTACCTGTGTTCAATCGCAGAGGACCCGGCACTACATAGCTGTTGGTAGATCTAAAGGATATCTGACAGAGAGATCTATAGGTGCATGGTTAACCCTCTGAGCATTTGCCACGTGGCACGGTTTTTTTATAACCGTGCCACGGGCAATCGCGGCGGCGCACAATGTGCTCCGCCGTGATTGCCAGCTCAGCTCAGGGATGTAAACAAAAGTCCGGCGTCGCTGGAGACGCCGGACTTCTGCTGAAGAAAGGCGACGCCCCTCCAGTTTGACGGAGGTCTATGGCGCCGCCTACACCCGCCCCCTTCGCGTCACCGGTGACGCGATCGGGGGCGGACCCGTCAGAAGACGGCGAGACCTCGGGCGTTCCTCCGGCTAACTCGGGCTGAGTTTTATGATGCATGAAACTCACCCCGAGTTAATTCGGGGAGAACGCTCAGAAGGTTAAGGGTCAAATTGAATGTACAATTTAGATTACAAAAATATGTTAGCAGCCAGAACATTTTAAAATAATTAATATAATGAATTAAAATAAAATAAGCCAAGTCCATGTGACAGTTCTGAAAACGTTGCATGGCCGAATCTGGTTACCTGTTACACAAGAAGCAAGGTAATGTAAGGGATCTCATGAAGAAGAAACAGATGTTTATAGTGTTGTGAATTCCAAGAGGGATCCTCCAGTATTATCACTGGGACCTACCGTAATAGGCAAATCTTCTTGATAATGGTATCAAGAGATTTCATTTTAAAGATCACAGAAATAATAATATATAGTTAATACTAAATAGTTATAAAGTAAAAAAACAAAATAGTTGGAAAGTATTTCTAGAAAATGGTCTTTTTTAACAAAAGGTTATAAAGTATGTAATGAGTTTCAGTAATAAGACAATCTGCCATGTATATAGGGTTCAATAGTGATGAGCAGCACATGCAATGTTTGTATTCATGAAATATCGCAATTTTTTCTCCTAATATTCGCAATCAATTCATAAATTCTATGATCTCCAGTCATTATAACCTTCCATACATTATACTCTCCCTAGATTACCTTCATTATTACTATATAACCTATACTCACCGCCTATCTCTAAAGCCCCCCCCCATACACCTTTAGGTCACTCCATAAAATTTTCTTTAGATGTACTAAAAACTATGTAGTGCCAGGTCCTCCCAGCCGATTGGGGCTACTGTGAACGCATGGGCAGGTGAGTGAGCACCGCTTGTCCAGCTCGTTGTACTTTGAGTCATCGCTGAATGAGCTGGATGAGCTGGACTCATCACAAAGATCTCAACTATAGTTCTTTATCTTCGTAATCGCAAATATTCTAGATTTTTTACATTAGTACCTACCTAGTAAACATATTTGTGAACCGCTCTACAAATGTTTTTTTTTTCCAGGATGCTGGTAATACAGAGCATGCATATACATTTATAGAACTGTGCATCTTCAACCTTGTAACAATAGACTTCAGAAAGGCCTTCTTTATTTTATGATGGTTCTCCTTTGGACAAAGACAGCGTCATGAAGACATGGTTTGGTGGAGTAGCTTGAGTGGATTGCGCTAACCTATTTGAACACTAGTGATGGGTAAATATCGGCTGCGGCTGTTCGCAAACAGGCACATTGGTCTTTTCTAAAAGTCCAATGTCCGCATGTTCATGGGGAACCGCCAGTTCCAGTGGCGCCTCTGTGTCCCTTGAAGTATGCCGATTAAATGATCTTGGAAGACGCCGACGGTGTGGGTATTCTTTCACCAGACAGATCTTTTTTAGATTCCTGCATGGCTAATTTGGCTGGCGGAAGAATATCTACACCGTCTGCATCTTCCAAGATCATTTAGTCGGCAGACGTCAAGGGACCCAGACGCACCACTGGAGCGCCTGTCAAGTAGATTTTTTAGAACCCTGCGAGGCTCTGTCTTCTGGCTGGCGGAAGAATATCCACACCGGCAAAGGAGCCAGGTTAACAATCCTACTATTTGCCGGCTGGTAGGCTATAGAACATGCCATTTTCGCTGCAGACTGTCCGCCGCGCAAACATTGTGGCCACCTATTTTGAACACCTTTAGGAACATTGGAGGTATTTTTGTACTTGTCTTGTGACTGAGTGGGCACACTCCAAGTCTTCAGTCTGTTAGAGGCTTATGGAGAGCGAACTTCATATTTATACCCTTGCTTTTAGAGGGTGATGCTTACTAAAGCTAGTCATACACGGGTCGGCATTTGTCCGATTAGATCTATAGATTAGATCGTGTTGCGAGATTTTACGATTGTGAGCCAGTCTAACATTGATCGATCATGCAACCACACAGTGGGATCGAGTTAAACATGATTGATTTGCAATTGTACTTTGGAGCACATGCATAGTAGTAGTATGCTAATTACAATCATAAATATGATCTGTGTAACAAATACGAGGCAACATACATTCCTAATTATGATCTAAAATATGATTTTAATTATCCGAAATACGAACTTGATAACAATCCTAAATACGATCCTAATCATGATCCTAAATATGACCCTAATAAGGATTCTAATTATGTTTCTAATTGTGCTCCTCATTTTAATCTTAAAGATAGGCAAATCAGTGCCCTAGGCCCTAGGCATGCATCCCCTCTGGCGCCCTCCTAATAGAGTACCTCTCGTCCCTGCGTCACTGCAGCTCTCCCTAGGGGGTGTGCTTGTGGACTCTTTGACTCACCTGCACTCCCCCAGAGATGAGCTTCTCTTTCTTCCCGGGCGGTTTAAGGCAGGTGCGTTGGAGGAAGCACCTGGGCTTGAGAAAAACTTTTAATGCCCAGATGCCCCCCCCCCATGGTTTGTATTGCCCCTATCTTAAACCACCATTGACAATACTCATTATTCTTTTAAGACATTCAGTCAACTTTATGTAAAAGAAAAATACAATCTTTATTAAATATACAAATGCATTACAATCCAAGAAAGAGTAATAAAGTAAAAAAAAATAAGATTTTCAAAGTTTTTACAACATGATTCATCCTTAAATCATCAGTGCATATACAAGGTACAGATCCAACAATAATCATACAATTCCAACAGTTTTTATCAATAAATCATGGCATAGTTGCCCTATATATTCATTACACAGAGCTGATACTATTCTTACATTCAGTACAAGGTTTACTTAGGGGTGGGGTATGCTGTAATAATTAATCTTAGTTAAGTGTGTCTTAACCAAGGAATATATAGCAAAACGTTAAACCCTAACTTTGGGTGAAGCACTCACCCTGGTCCCAAAAGGGAACTACTACTTTTGGCATTGCAGGCACAACAAGATTTTGTCAAAATTCATTAAAGGTCTTTATTGCAAAAATTATTATGGACTGGTACAAAGTTATAGTCCAGAGTGGCCCAGTAGTTCATATACCATAACATTCAATATAACAAGTATACACAAAAAGATTAAAAAAAGGTTTGTCAACAAGATGGAGCTTGATTTCATTGAACAATATCACATAATCTGTTGGTCCTCCGACGCGTTTCGCCCCTTGGGGTTTCTCAGGGAGGTGATATGATTATTGATCTAGATAACATAATTTACACATTAGATTGTTGTGCAACAATATCTAAACATCAGAACATTAGATAAGTCTTAAGGCAAATAATCAGTAAAAGAAAAAATTCTATGTACATAAATGGTATCTTAACAAATGTATGTACATAGGATTTTTTTCTGTTATTGATTATTTGCTTTAAGACAAATCGAATGTTCTGATGTTTAGATGTTGTTCCAAAACAATGATCTAATGTTTAAATTATGTTATCTAGATCAATAGTCATATCACCTCCCTGAGGAAGTCCAAGGAGGACCTAAGGAGGGCCAAAAGATAATGTGATATTGTTCAATAAAATCAAGTTTCATGTTGTTGACAAACCTGTTTTATCTTATTTTGTATACTTGTTATAATAAATGTTATGGTATATGAACTATTGGGCCACTCAAGACCTTAATATTTTAGGTCAAGACCTTTTGATTTTGATACAAAATTGTATGGGGTTTAAAGTTTTGCTATAGCTGATACTATTTGTTAATATAAGCTTTGTGTAATGAATATATCCTAAATATATTAGGATAAATATCTATGTATATATATATAAAAATATATATAAAATCCTAAATACTATCGTAAAAAAATCAACAAATACCTAGAATTAGAGATGGTTGAATTTTTTTTCAGAAATTCGACCATTTCGAGTTAATTGCAAAGACCCTGAACATGGTATCATCACCAAACTTGCTGGAGATGTACAGAAGGGTTGGGGGAACATTTAAAAGAAAAGAGTATGTCTCTAACACAAATAGTTTTTGCACAAACAATAAGTTCAAAGTCAAGTCAAAATGTCGAAAATTCGAAAATTCTACTTTAATTTTTAACTTAATTTATTCAAAAACTATTTGTGTTAGAGACATACTTTTTTCTTTCAAATATTCCCCCAACCCTGAAAGTTAGCAAGTCGAAAAATTCGAGCATCTCTACCTAGAATACCTGTTTGATCGAGCAAAATCTACTGACATGTCCAATAACTTTTCCATA
>CM070040.1:5333816-5345809 GCA_036250615.1 Ptychadena robeensis | reverse complement strand
AATTGCCGATATTCGCGATTAATATTCGGAATCCGAATATTCGTGATCATCACTAGTCACGATCCAAAAGACCAGAAGTGACGTCAGGGACATGACAGGTATACCTTAAACTGGTCAGGTGTCCACATACCTTTGTCTTTTTTGTATAATTTTCAAGCATCTGATACTAATATTAATCTTAATGTTTTCTATGGCAGAAATGAATATATGGAAGTGGAAAATACAACTTTTCCTTCAGAATTCATCCTTCTGGCATTTTATGAGTGGCCACATCTTCACCTGCCCCTCTCAGTCATATTTCTGCTACCTCATTGCTCTGATTGGTAATATGACCATATTTGTGGTTATATCCTTCAGCTCCAATCTCCACACTCCTACACTCCTATGTATTTTTATTGTGGAACTTAGCTGTCCTTCACATACTTCTCACATCAACAATTGTACCCAAGCTCATAGAGTTCTGCCTAACTGAAATCCAATCTATCTCATATTTAGGTTGCTCAAGTGATGTTCTACGCCATATGTGGTGGTGTTGAATTTTTTCTTCTTGCGATTATGGCTTATGATCGATATATTGCCATCTGTTATCCTCTCCGTTATTCTTATTTAATCAATTTGCAGATATCCTTCAAACTAGCCCTGACATCCTGGGGCATCGGTCTTCTAGAATCCTTAGCGGTTACTTGGTTGATATCTAGCTGCTCATTCACCAAATACAATACCATTAATCATATTTTTTGTGACCTGGAATCTCTTCTCAAGCTTTCCAGTGGTAACACTCAAGTTGCACAACTGGTTGTCTTGATGGTTATATTCATTTGTGGATTCATCCCATTGATCTTCATTTTAATGGCTTACGTTCTTGTTATTTATAACATACTAAAAATACGCTCCAATCAAGGAAAGCTCAAGGCCTTCTCGACCTGTTCTTCTCATCTGACCGTAATCACATTATTTCTTATTATTATCCTCAGAGTTTATACGAGACCTAAGTCAGATTCTTCAGAAGAGGAAAGCAAAATGCTCTTACTGTTCTATACATGTTTTATTCCAACACTGAGCCCCATAATCTATAGTCTAAGAAACAAGGATCTCCATGCAGCTTTATGAAAGCTTAGGCTTAAAATACAATTAGGTCAACCATTTGATGCTGTGAATATTGGTCTTGCCGTCATAAAATAATTTCCTCCCCCTTATATGCATTTTCTTTTTCAAAGGAACACACCACAATGTAAAATAAAGGCAATAAACCATTGATGGTGAACCTATGGCACAGGTGCCAGAGGTGGCACTCAGAGCCCTCTCTGTGGGCACCCAACCTGGTAGCCAACACAGAGGCTGATAAAGGAAAGGACTACAGCCCATTGGCTCTCAATGCTGTCAGTTTCTTCACCTCTCTTCCGATTGCACACCCTTCACTAGCACTGCCAGCCAATCAGAAGCCTATATCTTCAGAATTGCAAATATTCAAGATTTTTTACATCAATACATAAAACTATCGTGCATTGCGTTCGCAATATGCGCATGTACAAGTACTTCAGTCAAATACTCATACTTACTTTTAGCAGGGTCTCCTCTATTTATGCTTAGTGCCTGTGTAGACTTATTAGTGCAGTGGTTCCCAAATTGAGGGGCGGGCCCACCTAGGGGTAATAGGTATTCAAGGGGGGCGCTGGCCCTCATTCTTATCCTGTGTTTGAATGGGGAGGGGTGGGGGGCTCAATTATGTTCCCAAATAGAAAAGGCGGGCCCTGCAAGGAAAGTTTGGGAACCACTGTATTAGTGGAAGAGATGTTTATTGTGAGGGTTTGTGTACAATATTGAGGGTTGTTGTAAAATTGGAAATCTACCACTTCCAATCACCACAAATTTTGTAACTCTTCTTATGGGTTCAATATATTCATTTTAAGGACACACAGGCTTAAAAACTCTATGCCAACATATTTGCCCCTATTTGCATTAGTACTGGTCAGAGAGAAGTTTTGATCCACACGTGTGGTGGCTAGCCCCAAGGACTTTTAAGGCAATCAGATAGAAAGATTCAAACACTTGTTTCCTTATGTACATCACTTGTTTCTTCTTTGGATTGTTATCTACATAAGGCAACAAGTGCTTGACTCTTTACATACTTTATGGGGTTTGGACTGTACATAGTGATCATTCACTGAATAGAATTTTTTTAGGTGATAAACTAATAAAATATATGATTTTACTCAAAAGATGAAATTTCAATAATTGATTGTCTTAAAAGTCGCTGGGGCTAGCCATCCCACGTGCGGGTCACAACTTCCCTCTGACCAACCAATAATCTTCTTATGGGTTCCTATCACTTTTGTCTAAATGTGTTTACTTCCATCACTAATTATGTGGAATTTGAGGAGGTTCAATGTATTGGGCATTGGGATAGCAACCCATATGACAAATAGGCCAGGCTTCCTGCATTCATCTACTCTAGTGTTTGGACAGTTACCCTTAGGTTCTATCTGAACCAGGTATGTGATCACGGTCGGGTACTTCTGTTCACTTTGGGGTGGGTGTTTTTTTTCCTTCTTTTTCTTTCTTTATGCATTTATTCAGTTTTTCTTTTGTGTTGTTGGTATCTATAGGTTCTGTCCTATTGTTTCACGTCCTGCTGTGATGGCATGACACCCATTGCATTGCCTAGGTCGTACCCAGGGTGCCTGTGGGAGTCCGTTCTCTCCCTCTTTTTTTGTCATCATTTTCCTGGAAGAATTCTTTCCAGATGGGGGGTGGACAGTCACCTGTCCTCCTCCATGTCTGACCCAGGGTCATCTTTTTTGAATGTGGTCCAGTTTCCATGTAGTACATTAGGAGTAAATTGCAAAATTTGTATGTAATGTTCTGTATTTTTTGGTTTTTAAATGCAGATATCACATGGTACTGTTATATAGATCGGTATGTTGCAATATAAATAATAAAAAATCCAATAAGTTATAACTATCATGTGGGTTAGATATGTGATACATTATGACAAGGGTCCTTCTGTGTATATATATATACGAGGGGTTTCCATGTTAGTGATTGATAATTAGAAAAAGGCCGAACTGTTCGGCGAACATGGATGTTCGCACTCCTTCTAGCCAGCGAGCAGCACGGGTGTTTGACCCGCCCCTTCGCCGGTGGGAAGGAGCTCACTATTCTTCCTCTGGCAGGATCAGTAGCCGTAAGATCCCTCTGGAGGCTTTTCACTAGAAGACCGGTTAGAGAAGCTAGTCTTCTAGTGAAAATCCAGCTCTGAAAACCAGAAGTGACGTCAGTGACATCACATCCGGCAATCAGAACCAGGAACTTTGCATTCCAGGTACCGGATGTGACGTCCTTGACTGTCACTGACTGAACTATAATAAATGTTGAAGTCATGTAGGTGACTATATACAATGGTTGCTTTTGATAATACAATGGATGTGCACTGTTTTTCTGCATATATGTAGCACTTCTTTGGCATTCGCTGTGCGAATGAGGAACCATCTGAAGGGTGCAACCTATGTAGCATATTGCACAATGGAGACTCAATGATGATAAAAGTGTATTATACTGACAAGTATAACATTTGTACTGCACATTATATGTTTTTACTCATTTGTCATATGATCCTGTATTTATTAACCTCCCTAGCGCTCTGCTGAGGTCTAGATTTCTGTACCAAAAGCGCACCATAGGCTTAAATGGAATTTTTTGTTTTTATGTTGCAGGCCTGTAACTTCCCAAAATATGTCCGTACAAGGGTCTTGTAGACATCCTGAATATAATAATGTTTGAAACACACAATTATGTAAAAAAAAAAATTACATAAAAATTATAAAAGGTATCATCTGAATTATAAAATCTCTAAAATACTTATTTTGTATGAAAGATTTCAAAGATTTCAAAACAGTATGAATTCATATTTATTTTTCGTTTATAATAAAAAATTCATTACAATTGAAATTTGTTTTATTTTTTTACTTTGAATTGTATTGGATACAGTTATCACTGTATCCAATACAATACCCTTTCGTCCGCATCATCTGCATAGAAGACTGTTTCTCGTGCAATTTACATTTGACTGTCCCAAAGCCCCCCCCCCCCCCCCCCCCCCCCCCCCCCCCCCCCCCCCACATCGGCTTCAGTGAAGAAGCCAGCTGAGAGGATTGGAGCCACTGGGACAGCACAGAACTGTAAGTATGTGCTGCTGGGGCTCTGATCTTTGCTGGACGGCTCCATCTCGTCCACTGCAATATTAACAGGACAGCGCTGAATGAGATTGAGCCGTCAGTAGTGCTAGGGGGGGTTAAAGACCATCTTTTATTAAACTTGGATCTATTCATTTTTCATATATACAGGATGTGGCACCTATATTGGCTAATCTGGTTTCTCTCCTTTCTAAATTCTTTGGTAACAGGCTTCCTGCATTGTTGGGCTTATTTTAAAAAAAAAACAAATATAACTATATAACCATAAAGCTAGGCAGAGGAGTATGCTAGTTTTTCTGATTTGTGCCAACCCAATATATATATATAGATGCACGATTCCCTGTCTCCCGGGAGATAACGCCCTGGTGGGGACATCGCCGTGACCACGTGTGACACACCCATATGCAGGCAGACATACAGTGAAATCAATATGCTATTATCGTCATTATCTCAGGTATATTGGACTATGCCATGTTATTCGTTACTGATATATTTATGGATGTATATTTTCTATTTTCTTGTTTTGTTGTGAACCATAAAAATATGAATATGAAATATTATATATGTGAAACTAACACATGTATGTATCCGTAGAGCCATCTCTCTCCCTGACGAAGCCCTTGGTGGGCGAAACATGTAGGAGAAACGCTCAGAATACAATAATATATATTGGATGACATAACGCACTTCAATTTTACCTGTATTGGTTGTTTCTAATTTTGAGACGATATACCATATGTATATTGCTGTATATTAGATATTGATGAGTCCAGGACATATTAAAGACTTTTTACTGAAATTTCTGCACTTTAGTTTGATATAATTGACCTATAGTGATGGCCGAACATCGGCCAGGACTGTCCGCGAACGGGCGTGTCGGACTTCTAAAGACGTCCGCCGTCCGCCTGTTCGCGGACAGATTCAAATTCCCCGCCTCTAGGCAGGGAATTTGAATCGGAAAAACCGGATGTGACGTCAGTGACCTCACATCCGGTCCCTGGAACGCATACTGGAACGCATAGTTCCTGGTTTAGGGAGCCGGATGTGACATCACTGACGTCACTTCCTCATCCGACCCAGTTTTTCACTAGGAGACCGGCTTTATGCCCGGTCTTCTAGTGAAAAGATTCTTCCTCCGGCACGATCACACAGGTTGTGATCCTGCAGGAGGAAGAATAGAGATCATCTTCTCGCTGGCGAACGGAGCGGGTCGAACACCCGCACTGCTCGCCGGCGAGAAGATGGGCGAACATCCATGTTCGCTTCCGCGGCGGACAGTTCGGCCCTCACTATTGACCTATAACACTGTGAAATATAACTATATTTCCTAATAATTCTAACCATCGGTCACTTCATATAAGCAGTACATTAATATAAAACAACTCTTACAAAAGGGAGATATACTTTTTCTGGAGTGACATCTTTCTTAATAAACTGTAGTACACCAGGTCCCATGTCACCTACAATTACAAATACAATAACATAGCGTCCTCTGACTTTCCTTTGTAACTATATTTGACTAAACACAATTAAGAATCAGTGTCAACACCAATTCTCCAGACAGCAAAGCAATTAACACGGCGTCTATAAACATTCTGCATATTGTATTTGGCATGACTATTATTATACCAATTATCTACTTTCCGTCACTAATTGGCTTTGCCAGGTATTCTCTGGTGACCAATTTTAAACCAATATTCACAAGTTTTTATTGCAATTAATAGAGAGTGCCAACAAACAAAACATAATATTACTTTACTGATGTATAATAAATACTGGTTGTGACAGAAACAGAATATTTTTTTAATATAAAATTCACATTCACAACAAAAATGTTTAACTCCATGAATGTGTCAAGTTCTATCTGTATAATTTTTTGTTGCTGATATGAAGAAAAATATCTATTCTGCTTATTAAAGTATGTGAAAAGCGTAGAGAAATGGCTTGCTGAACTGTCTCGTATCTGCCCGATGGAGGACCTGGTTTCACAACTCACTCAGCAACACGCCAAATATGTGGATAGATGGTCCCCCTGGCTCCTGTTCATGGACACACCAGAATTCCGGCAACTGCTTACTGAGTACTCCCCACCCCCCAGAGGCCCTTCGGCCTTTTCTCTACTTAGTGTACTTGTTAGGACCGTACTTCGGGAAGTTTTCCCCTCTGCGCCTCTCCCTCTTGCTTTCCCTCTCTTCTCTGCCCCACCTTCCTCGCTTTTCCACTTCTAAACCCCACTCTCACCCTTTGTTCTTGTGTCTTTTGTGTTTGCATCGCCAGATGCCCGATATCCTTTTGTAATTATTGTTACCTCAGTACCTCACTGCTTTTTTATTTGTGATTAGTGAGTTATTAGTGACGGATTGCTCACCTATTTCAAAGCGGCGCCACTGTGCGCTGACAGTCATGTAGTAGCTTGTTTCCGTCACATTCCGCTGTTACCTGATGGTGTACTGTTACTTGCTCTTGCTTTACATGTGCCTTATTTTATTCTTATGTAATGTCTTTCTTGTTAAAACCTTGTTAAAACCTTTAATAGATAGGGCAATCACTGTCCAAAAAAAATAAAAAATAAAATCTTAAAGCAGGAAAGACAAGTTTTTCGGAGGTAGCACCTCCCATGCTGTGACGTTGTGCCTAGGCACCGAGGTCGCTTGTCAAAGCTGAAAGGGCTGCCGGGAAAACATCAGCTGTGTGTGGAACCCCATAATCCTCTGCTTTGCCTCTTCTCTGTGACGTCACTATCACAGCGATTCACTGTGCAGCCCTGTGTCCTGTGTTCCTCTGTTGCAGCATACAATCCCGCACCCCCCCTCCCTCCCCTCCCTTCTCTTCCGGAGTATCATGATCTTGGATGAATAATAACACTTCCCAGACATGAAAGTGACATCTGTAAAGGTGATTTATGGAAGGAAGTGTATATGAGACATTGCTGATACTGGCAGCAATAGGAAGGTAATAAGATATTTTAAATATTACACAATATTACAACACCCTAACCAGTCCATTTCCTTTCCTCACCTCCATATACCATGATCTGGATGAAATTAGAACCTTCCCAGACATGGAGAAGTGTCATCTGTAAGGTGATATGAAAATGAGAGAAGTGAGAGGATACATTGCCTGGAACTGGCAGCATAGAGTAATAAAGATATTATTTTATATTTCATTCACCCAGTAACCCAGTCAATGATGTCCTATCCTCATCCTCCAATATACCATATTGGATGAATGAGAACCTTCCCATACATGGAAGTTCAACCTCATGTGAGGTGATTGTGGGGGAATGTAGAGGAGAACATTGCTGGGACTGGCAGAACGAGGATTTAATAAGATATTTAATAACCTCAACCTAACCTCATCCATCCTAACTTGTGCCCCCACAAATCCATGTCACCACCCCCATATCACCTTCACACGAGCCCCTCACCACCCAACTTTTCAGCATATCTCAATCTCTCCTGTCTCCACAGTGTCCTCCTCAGCTTCACTCCTGTCTCCTATTAAAAACGCAGCACATAGATCTCTGGAACGACCAGACTGTCCTCCCCATAACCAAACCTTTGGGATTGGTAAAATATGTCTGCAGGGAGGAGGCACCTTAGTATAATGTCCAACAAGAATGGCGGAAGTGGACATTAGCGCAGTACTTAAAGATGGTGTCTAAGGGAATGAGGAAGTGAAGATTTAAGTACCTTTTTTTTTTCTACGTGTAGCAGTTCTCACAGATGTATACTGCTGACAGGTGGTGTATATTCCGTGTAATGTATGTGGGGGAGGTTTTTTTTGAGTTTACAACCGCTTTAAAAAAAAATATGTGAAAAGAGGGGAGACCAGTTGGTTACTGGATCCACAGCATCAGATTTAATTTGAGTGGGGGCCAGCCAACCGGGACTTTAAAGGCACTTAGATATGAAACAATAGATACATGATTTTATTTAGGTAACAATTAAAAATACATGATTATGGCATGAAATTGGTCACATATTAAAAACATAAACAAGTCAATTAAAGTAATGGTCACTGTGCATGGTCATGGTCATAAAGAACTCCAGAGGTGATAGTCACCACTCCGACGCGTTTTCCCCCTCTACAATTAGGGGCTTCATCAGGGAAAGGTGGAGTCTTTAGTCGATATTCTAATAAAGTGAAACACAACATAGTCAAAACATCATAAAGCAGAAAAACAAAATTGCATACAATATCAAACATTTGGGAATGCATGTTTTTATAGCAGCCATGTAAAGGCAATATATATCCACTGACTTAAAACGGACCTACCACCAAGAATCTATGTTTTCATGAATGCCACTAGAAGTGCCAATAATAGGGAGGAATGCAGTGAAAAAAACGAAAAACTTACCTGTAATGAGCAATTTAAGAACATAATCCGGTAGCTCTTCTCATTTCCTGGTTCATTGTCGGCAGAAATCGGCAGGACGTCACAGGAAGCAGGGATCTGCTTTGAAAATTCTCATAGAAGATCACTGAATGCCCCCCAGTGGCCACCCGCGATATTGCACCCCCCAGTTTCATGTGTTGCCTTCAGCAAACCAGGAAGTGAGCAGAGCTGTGGGGTTATCTTGTTAAATTGCTCATTACAGGAACATTTTTGAGTTTTTTATTGCAATCCTCCCTATTATCTGCACTTCTAGCGCCATTCATAAAAACATAGATTTCTGGTGGTAGGTCCACTTTAAGTCCTGTCAAAATATTCTGGTCTTAAAATGTCAGTTAGCTTGGTAGCCCAAGGGGGTCAGCAGCTGTCCTAATTGTTTACTGTGTCTTAGAACATAGGATCAAAAAATGGGATAAAATAAGAGCAGATCATGGGGGGACCATGGGGACATACACCATATGTGGGCAAGTGTGCTAGCACAATTGGAACAATATATCACAGCGCTGTCACCTACGCAATGCAATTTAAGTATTCATATCACTGAGGGTTCATTTGTATTGTTATCCCAGATTTATAGTAGGAGCCTACCTTGCAGATGGTAATGTTATTTTCACAAGGAAATAATCCCTTTGGACATCCACCCCTCCATATTTCTCTTTCTGCTTCTTAAAGGTTTAGAAGTAGAAAGGATATGCAACAATAAACTGCCTACCTTTCTCTGTTAAAATATATTTTAACTAGGATAATGATAGGATGATACTTTTCAGTAATAATTTGTACTAGTGTTTCTGTTTCAAGTGAAAAACAATTCTATTTTTGAAGAATTAAGCATTGAGTACCCAGGTGCCCAATCTGTGGCCCGGGGGCCTAATGCAGCCCTTTGGGTTTTTTGCAGCGGCCCCCTGTTGTCCACCACTTGTGGCCCCCGAAACCTGTTATTGCATAGGGCATAGGAACTCACCTGTTCAAGTGGGAAGAGGAGGAGAGGTGATAAGCGACCCAGTTGGCCCCTGAGAAAGTCCCTCACCTCTCCTCTTCTGCTCTAGTGTTGGCAGGGAATCAGCAGGTGAGTGCTTCCCACTATTCTCCAATAAACGAGGGAGATTGCATAATATATATTGCGGCACATAACCTGAGAATAGGGGATTATAACCTTTGAATCAATAGTTATATGCTGCATAGAAATGGCTTTGATTATATCTATGAGGCACATAACCTTTGACAATGTATATTGCTATGTATATCTCCCAGCTCAGCCTGCTGTCATTATTTCATTAAAAAATGCTTATACAAGTCAGTATAGGTTGAAAATGTTATGTGTGGCCCTTAAGTGATGCTGAGGGCCGCACTTGTGGGCCTCCATGGCAACTCAGTTGGCCACCACTGGTATAAGCCGAGTTTTTCAGCCCCAAAAAATTTTAGAAAATGTTACCCTCGGCTTATTCTTGAGATAGCCAAGGGTCCACTCGCCTCAGCTGAATTTCCATACTGAATTTCAGGCAGGGACAGCTTGCCTCTTCAGCTGCATATCTTGTCTGAGCTCCGTGTTTCCCGACTCACAGCTGATCCATGTAACAAACTCCACACTGCCACCTGGTGGCCGGTTACTAGTTCAAATACAATTCATAAAAATAATCTTCTCACTAAATTTATTAAGGTTGGGACACTAAGATTCACCTGTTTGATTAATTCCTAGGGGCAATGGTGCTTTCTCTATATTTTTCTCATTTAGAAAACTCCACTATCTGACTTTGCATTTCCCACTGTCGGCTTATACTTGAGCCAATATGTTTTTCCAGTTTTTGTAGATAAAATTAGGTACCTCGGCTTATACTCGGGTCGGCTTATACTCAAGTATATACGCTATGTGCTAAAGAGGAGTTCAAATGGTATATCAGTTGGCAGTAAGTACAGGAGAAGAATGTGCAGGGTATAACAATGGCCACTATTTGCAGGATAGGAGTGCAAAATATGACAGTGGATAGTATATAAATGGGGGGAGTGTTAAACAATGGCAGGGATGTAAAGGCAGGAGTGTTACCCTTTACAGGGTAGGGTTATGGAGGGTACAACAAAGGCCAATATGAGGAAAGCCAGCCATACACAGCTTTATTCCAAGAGCGATTGTTATCAATCAATCACAACATGCTTATGCAAGAATGATCGCAACACGGTTGTTCGGGTAATCGATGCGCACCACATTGATCCCAAATGTAAGTTCAAGTTACAATAAATTTCAAACATAAAAAATTAAACAATTAAATTGAAAGCTTTGACCTTTCAGACATGATGTATTAATATGTAACACAATGCACTTTTACTTATTCACATCTAAGTGTACCTGTAATGGATCATGTGCTACCTAGGTGCCCAACCTGCAGCCCTTTGGGCGTTGTTCGGTGGCCCCCCTTGTTCCTACATATGGGGCCCCCAAAACCTAACTGTTAATGCAAAGGGCATAGCAACTCACCTGTAAAGTGGTCACACGCTGACCTGGCTTTCCTAATCAACTTTGGCGCTCCTACATCAGTAAAATTGTCAATGTTGGTCGGGGAAACCAGTTCTACATATGAGCGCTGCACCCAGGGGCAGAAGGGGGGGGGGGGTACTGTTGGGTTTTGACTTCTTGACGGGATCTGGTCCACCTCCTGCTGAGATATGTCGATGGGGGGAGGTCTGGATTGATGTTCTGTGCGGCCCTTTAGTGATTCCGAGGGCCGCACTTGTGGCCCTCCATATCAACTCAGTTGCCCACCGCTGATGTGCTAAACCATGATGGGAATATACTGAGAAGTTCATTATATATGTTTTCAATTTAAAAGTCCCTTTATTTCTCAATTTGTGTTGTTGGGGTCAAAATAGAGTTTGAGGACTCTCTTCCTCTTAATTTTTTGACAGATTTAGGATATTGGATTTGCTAATCCAGAATTGTTTGAACCAGTTCGGCTGAACAGACATACAATCACACAAAGGCAAATGCAGGCAACACTACTAAGTAGTATAAGGGAACTCTTGATGTATCACATGCCCCATACTATAGCATCCTATGGATAAAATTCACAGTTCATGCTTTGGTTATAAGAGTGGCATCTGCTGGGTGAGTTAATAGTGGGTCAGTGGATCTCTTTTATATGTATATAAACATACAAGTATTGCTACTCTGATAGGTGTCCTGTCACCCAAAAAGAAAATTAAATGAATGGGGACTGTGGGTCCATTCAAAAAAGCGGATGGGCTGGCAGCCACAGAAGTGCTGCGACTCGATATTGGGCCAGCTTGTCCACGGGCTTCCACGAGAAGTGTGTGCCCATCTTAAGGGTATTATGTGTATATAAATATTAAAGTATGTTTAAATAGTGCTAAAGGGCTAGAGTGTGCCAGTGATAGTAGTCTGAAGTCAAGTG